>QGQB01000010.1:0-515538 GCA_003385265.1 Neonectria hederae
CTAACCCTAACCCTAACCCTAACCCTAACCCTAACCCTAACCCTAAGCCCCATTAGCCTGAACTTTGGGTTGAGGGGACCACCTGCGGCCCAGACCCAAGGAAGTCTCCAGCCACGCGGCGCACTTAAAGAAAGACGCAGAATATCAGTAAAGCTGGGCGCGATTGACATGTCTTTTGCTAGTTGGTAGGCATATGAGTCGTGCTCAACACCATAGTCAATGCGTGCTGAGGGAGGAACAATGAGTCTGTAATGGTACTCATCTTCTGGGTCCAGCGGAGGTAGCTGGCCGACTAGGTTCTGGACGAAGAGCATGGACTGGAGCTCGGCCAGAGGAGGAATGGCACCAAAGTTGGGTCGGATGAAGCCAATGAATCCAATGGTTGGATCGCTCTTCTTCCAGACTGCGCGCACGTCGGCTTCGGAAGAGGTTGGGTAGGGATTGTCACTGGCTGAGGACGTATCAAAGAAAAGGAAGGTAGGGACGTAGCCAGTGGCAAATATGAGTATGTCAGGCTTGATTATTGATTTTTGGATACGCTCCGATTCCGGACGATCTGGGACAATGGGGAAGTGCGCAACGCCATCCTGGGAGATGTGTGACGGGAACGGCGCTACGTCAATAGTCCGTATAGGACGAGGGAGGTCTCTGGCAATGAAGAAGCGGCGAATTCGTGTTGCGAGGGACCATTCTGCAGGGATCCAGGGGTAGTAGATATATGGTGAAACCCTTGTCCAAGCTTTATTCAAGAATACTTTTCACTGATCAGCATTTCACCCACGGATTAAATACTGATGACTTACACCTTGAGATGTGGAATCGTTCTCCCCAAACTTGACCCACATGCATGTCTATCCCATACTTGCTGCCACCACCCAGCCAAGTTCCAAGAGGTAAGGCGAGCGTGTGATAGTAATTCCAGACGATCATACTGTCCCGCACAATGGGATGCACATACATGGTGTCGAAGAGAGTAATCTGAGCGACATCTACCGGAAGAGTCTTTTCCTCAGGAGGTGCGTAACCAAAAAGCCAAGGGAGAAACTGCTGATGCGGGTTACGCTATAAATACAGTTAGAAGCTCAACCTGTTCAGGCGCTTTAGACTAAGTCGTACCTTTGGAGCCCCAACCCAGCCACTACGGTGGCAAAGAACCACCCGTTTCGTTTCAGCGGTGATTGAAGCGTACGAGACATCTGCACCAGTCTCGCCGCTTCCAAGTATCATCACTGTCTTGTCTTTTCCAAGCTGGGCACGGGTTTTGAACTCTGAAGAGTGCATGACGGTGGGCACATGATCGATACCCATGATCGTGGGAAGATTTGGTTTAGAATGAACACCAGAACAAATAGCGACGGCCTCACACGACCATTCCTCAATGGCTCCATCGGGTTTCTGATATACAACGACATGCCCCGGGCCCTGTCGTTTGATGTTTATTACCTTGGTCTCCAAGTTGATCCAGTTCCAAAGGCGAAAGTGTGTCGCATATTCCTCCAAATACTCGACGTATCGTTCGGGTGAAAGAAAATCTTCGTCGTCAGGTCTCGGTCGGAAATCTGAGAACGAGGTCAAAAATTTCGAGGACACTAATTCCGCGTCTTCGTAAACGTGAGAGTGGAAGACCCCGCCGACTTTTGAGCTTGCCTCAAACAAGCGGGGTTCGAAGGCATCACAGCCAAGATGCCTGTGAGCGTTGAGGAGCGTCTTGAGCTGGACCAAACCGGAGGATCCGCCACCAATAACAGCCACACGCATTTCCAAGTGAGCAGAGCCGCTGAGGGGTCTGATGGACGATGAGACAGGCCTAGAGGACTGCGCGGATAGCTGGAAGAAAGAGGCAATATCCAGGAATGCGGGGAGACGGCAGCCGAGGATGGATGCTGGTTCGACTTAGCGAAGGTGACACCGCTCACTAAGCCAAGATAAATAAGGACTGCTCGCCGCGGTGGAGTCCATTCCGAGAACGCCCGTCCTTGGTGGGGAGCACGAAGGACGGGAGGAAGCAGGTCATGTCATTCCATTGACAAGCCTGGAAGTTCGCATTGCATCTGCGGGTCTCAGTACGACTGTCCGCTGCGATGGACGTGCATTCTACCAGACAACCGGGATTGGATCCGAGATCGGTCAGTAAACCTGGCCAGGATGTGTCTGAAGCCACTTTCGCGAGATTCATCCAAAAAGACCCGCAGTATATCATTCAAGAACAGCTCAATTGCCAACGGATATGAGGACACAAGCGTGGGCGAGCACGGCCTTGGCAGCGTTATCTGATCATCAGATTAGATGACATAAAACCCATGGTCTGAACGCGTTGCTCTCCCGTCTTCCTTTCCCATCATTCTACTCTCTGAATATCTCTTACATCCTATCAAGCGTGTTGTATCTCATCATGACACGATCTAAAATGGCTGGTTCTGGCCCGACGCCAACCACCGACGCTGCAATCATCACACATACATCCTCAGAACCTGACGAAAAAGGCGTTCTGGACGTGACCAACTGTCCCAGCGAGCATTCCGGCAAAACGAGGGACTTCCCCTTAACATGGAAGCTCACCGCTCTCGCTTGCGGTGTCGCCCTTTCCTGGGGTTCGTCGTTCTCAGAAAATACACTGGGGCCGCTCAAAAGCACTTTAAAGAAGGAGCTGGAAATCTCGAATACCAAATAACTCAGAGACGAGACTCAAGCACACCAAAATTGATTTCCGTTTCTAGAGCTAAGGCCCTGCCGCTCTAAGCTGAGGTGGTGCTAAGCTCGGGCTGAGGAGGCCTAAGTTGAGGTTAGGGTGGGCTGAGCTTGGGCTGAGCTTGGGCTGAGCTTCGGCTAAGGTGCCTGTACGAGCCTACTTTTGGGATCGTATGCCCCTGCAAGGCCCTAGGTCTAGGACAACACCCTGTTTTTGGCTCCGGTCAGATTTGCCTACATCAGCAATCCGGGCCCCTTGAACCGAAACTTGCGAGACTCGGGCAACATGATCCTAGTTTCTGTTGGGTTTAGTCCCGGGCTCCAAATGCATACAATGGCTTCTCCCGACGTGGCTAGTCGGTCAGGGCCAGATCACATGAAAGGGGCGATAGGTTGAGGCTGGCCTCGAAACGTCCCATTCAATGCGAACTGCCATGCGGTAAACGCTCCTCTCACACCCTAAGATACCACCACGGAGACAGTTGCACCGACTCCAGTGTCGAGCTGTGAGACTGTGAGAAAAGTTTTACGATTCATGGGTCATCCCGTCCTGTGATAGAATGACTAGCACTGCCTTGTCTTCTCTTGCGTCTTCTTCTTGCCTGGCTCCCACATAGGAATAAGAGAAGCTCCTAGGGCTTATGACGGGGCCTGGGAATATGAACGAGAATGGCCTCAGGTTTCAGGGCTGACTTGCCAAGTTGAGGAGGAGGGATCGTCGCTCAACTGCTTGTCAGTGGCATAGTCTCAGAGGCAGTCACATCAATGGCTGAATCGTATGATATTGTTCCTCAGATAGGCACGTTACAGTGACCGCAGCCACATCACAGCCATTCTAGGCTGCCGAGATCAACCGGAAGGAAGGATACCGACGCAACTACTCCTTAAGGAGTAAGACTAATGTCAGGGGTTTTGAGATAATCACTGAGAGGAGGTATGAGATAGAAGCATTAGTGGCTAGTTAAGACGGTAGAGTTTGTATCCTTGTGGGTGGGGTTGCAATAGAATCCTAGTAGCTAAGGTAAATAGCGAGAATTGTCTAGGCAAAGGTTCTTTCTGGCATCACTCACCGTGGATGGAAGCCTTGTGATGTTACATAGATGAAAGATGCCTGTCTTTATCCTCGGCTTGACCGAAAGTTCTACGCAGTTGGCAGAAGGAGTATGGTGCTTTGGGCTTTCCGGCTGGCTATACTCAAAGCTTTCATGATGGTATGTACCATTGCCCCTGACTATCAGGAGCATTCCTTCTGGGTCCTGAAGCTTGCTAAGTTGGGGGCTTTCTGTTGGCAACCCCTTGTTTCTAATTTTATGCAAGTATTCCCCTGACTAGCCGAATAACTACGATCCATTAGAATCATTGCTACGCGTCCCTATTAATGCTTGTTCCTACCCCGCCTGCTTTGGCAGACCCTCCTCCGGGCCGATGCTGTTAGCCGTTTGGGGTGAGGGTGAGCATGCTCGATCAGCCCAACGTCCCGCCCAACGTCCCACACCTTGGTGGTTGAGATCGGGGCCTGGCAAGGTCACTCCACCCTCAATAGCAACATGCCGATAAATCCCCTGGAAGCCTGTGCAACCACAATGATAGGCTTACTTCGGCTACTCTGAGGACTCTGCCTTACCAGTGGCCAGGATTTAACGCTTGGAAAGGCACAAGATGAGACAATGAGGGTCATGAGGATCTTGTGTGTTAGTGAAGTGGCACTGGTGTGGTCTGGTAGTTCAATGATTTGTGCAACTCCTCAAGCCAACGTTAAAGGGCCTCATAAGCCTTGCGAGAATATGCCAAGTATCGACACTAAAGAACAAGAGAATGGATTTATATACAGTCTCATCTACCAGAGACAACCAGACTTCTGCATCCTCGTCAGTGCCTCTCCTTCTTCGTCCTTTTTGACAGAGCTTGCTGTCTCTGGGCCTACGATTTCCCGCGCAGTGGAATCAGCTCTACCCATTATTCATTAAACCATTTCGTATTCTTCCTTTGATTTGTTTCTATACATGTCATAATGGCATCGACTGACTCTTTCTTGGAGACACAAGATGAAATTCCATCCCGAATAGTGTCAGATATTCAACCTTCTGATCCCGCTTTATCACGCTCCCAGAAACGAACACCACATAAAAAGGGCTTAAAAGTGAGACCAGAAAAAGGAGGATTGTCTGGGATGCGCCAAGTGAGGTTAAAGACCGAGGCCCGAAAGAAGGGCGAGGGCGAGAAGAGACACCCTGAGAATCAGCCAAACGAGCACTCGCAGGCAACCACCAAGGATACGGCTAAGGAGGAGCGACACCAGGATGGTACCATTGAGGTTATTTTCCCCATTAGTACTCATGACCCAACAACCGAGTCTCGCTTCGAACTCATTCAACAAATGGAGTCAGACAACGAAGTGGACGAGGGCATCGCCGAAGAAGGTGACGGCGACGTCGCTGATGAAGGTGATGAAGACCTTCCAGATGTCGCGAGATTATCAAAACGCGTCACGGCCTCCAGGAAACGCAAAGCACGTCATAAACTCGTTGATTTAACCATGGAGGCGCTCACTCCAGAGCCAGACGGCGATATCAACCACCCTACAAAACGTTCGCGAGGAGAACTACCCGCGACGGAAGAATTGCAATGGACGGCGACGGCTGACGAAGTCTTAAAGCAACTACAACCGGAAGGTGGAAGCCTAAAAGACAGCGTCCTACAGTTCATCATGGAAGTCTTATTTGCCATCTTCTGGCGGCACCGTGAGCACAACACGTCCGCTCGCGTGGCACACCCACTCTGGTTCAATGCAGACGAAGAGACGCTGCCACAGGAGCTCCGAGACTTTGGAAATTATGATGTTATCTTTTTTCCGATTCACCACCAAGGAATGGGGCACTGGACGATGGGTGTGTTGCACATCGCGAAGCATACGATTCACTGTGATTTCTACGATTCCCTGCCCACTCCAAAGACAGCCGCAAAGGTCAAAGAGCGACTAAAAGCCTGGATAGGAGAAAGCGGTTCATCCAGTGTTGTTTCTTTTGAAAAAAAGGTAAGTTCCCAGTGCCACTTTATAATTCACCAAATTCAATCAAAATAGACATGCGCGAGGCAGAATGATGGGGTCAGTTGCGGCATTTTCGTGTTGATGAATCTCAGGCGTCTGTTCAGGGGCGAGCCTGTCGACCTGACAATATGCCCAGTTGATGCCAGGGCCCAACTGCTAAGGGATCTCCACGAACATGATGCGTTGTCACTCCCTTCGCTATCGCCAACTTATTCAGTGCTCTTGGGTGAGGTGCAAGCTCTTTCGAAAAGGGAAACACCAAGATACGACGTGTCTCAGGCTGATGACCTAGAGGCGGAGAATCCTCTAAGGTGGCTACCAGATGGAGAGGGCTTGCAAGTCATTCAATCTGCTCTTGCCAAGTTTGTTGGGAAAGTTATGTCCTTCGGAAGCCTTGATCGACTGCAGGCGCGTCTTTCTACAGAGAAGAGTCGTGCAGAGAAGGCACGCTCCGATCTACGACAATCTGAGGCGGCGTATGCAAATGCAGTTGCGAAAGTCAACTTGATAAATCAGATTCATGACAGCGATATCACGTTCATGGAGCATGAAGTGGTGAGCCCAGGGACTAGTTCCGACGGAGCACAGGCCTCTAGCCAGTCACTTGAGGCAAAACTCGCCAGAGTACGTGACGAGTACTTGCATATGATCCAGACGAAGGCAAGTAAGGAGGTTTTGGACAGACTATCCCGCCATAGGCTACGGGAGGTGGAGAATGCCAATCTAAGAGTTCGTGAATTGGAAGAAGAAGTGGCTGTGAAATCAGGGGAAGTGGAGGAAGCTGACAAGTGCATTTCTTTTTTGCAGCGCTGTGCGTCAACGTTTCAACTGGCGCTTGAGCTTGAGAATGGGATGTTCCTAGAATACATCGGGGATAGTAACTAACGACGAAGAAATCGAGTTATTTACCAACTATGGGCCGCTGGTGAACTGAGACTAAAGGCAGGACTACGGCATTCAAGATATAAACTGTACCGATAAGCACATCCAAAATCTGGCAAGCGTAGATGAAGTCGTTAGGAATACTATACTTAACCCTAGTAGATGGTGCTAGGCCTTCCCAATAGCATAATAACGGCGGCCATGTGTGGCAGACCATACTGATACTTCTAATCCCTTCATAATGTATAGCATAAACTAGCTTCTAGTACTAACAAATTGCCACAACCTACCTTCTCCCCAGAGTTGTACCAGGACACTTAAGTTTTGTCCATAAATGAATAACAGGATCCTCTCAGGATCTTCATCACTGTAGGTAATGGCATAGGTGATGTGTTTTTGGTCGGTGTACTTTTTGGTCGCCGCATTTGGTCGCTCTTTGACAAGACGCATTACATCTGCAGGGTTGGCCAACAAGGTTTCTCCCTTAACCCTTCTGTAATACTCGCTAATGTTTAGTTCGATATTTGAATCCTTGATACGAATATCATGCCGTCGTTTGTTTACCCATGTCTAGGGCTTAAGACAGTCAAAGAATAGCGCCCTCTGCGGGAAACCTTCAGGGTACTTGGCAAGTGGATTGTCGGTTTCCTCTGTCGCTAGACCAAGTGCTAGATAGGCCGGGACGTTGCTTCCCACACCGTCCGTGCCATCAGAAGCCGAACCACTTTTGTCAAACTTCTTAAGATCAACGCCAATGAATAGTGCAGTGAACCCCAAGCCTGTTATTTCTCCCTTCCATTTTGTTTTCGAGAAAATGCGACTGAAGATAAGACTTTTATCATAGGGTATGGAGGTGGTAACGTAATCTCCTATTGTCAATGTTAGACCTTAAAATGACGCGGGATATAAAGGCCTTAGGAGGTATGTAGGGGTAAGTGTTTTTAACAGGCCTGCGAGTATGGTATAATAAACACCTAACCACAAAACCTTGCCTAATTATTTATACTACAATGTGCTTAAAATATGAAACCAAAACAAGGGCCAAGAATCCAAGATCTAGGATCTGAATAATCCGAAAATGAGGGCATAAATAGCATAGACCGCTTTTTGGGCCTACGTAATTAGAAGCCCACTTTTTGGACCTGAGGTGACAGATATATTAACTACGAATAAAGCTAATTGAAGTCACACTGTCAAGCCATCAACGTCTATATACAGTATCAGTCCGTTCAGCTTACAACCTTTCACATGACCACCTCTAAGAGAATGAACGTGCTCTTGGATAAAATATTCAAGCATCAACGGTGGCTGAAGCAAGCCGTAAGCCTAGGCGCAAACCCTGTTTTTCTTGGGCATGATCTTATCAGCTTCTTTAACGGTGCCAACTCTCCTATGAATCTTGCCTTGATATCTATGGAATTTACTGGCGACCTTCACTACTCAGAACTTCTTAGATCTCTCAAAGAACCAAAACACTTCAACGAAGACCTGGCCGAATACTCTCTCCGAGAGTCAAACGTCACCTTATACATTTGGGAAGCTCTCAAACGGGACGACCATACACAGATTCCCAGCTTCGAAAAGCTATTCAAGCAAGATTCAACGAGTCTTAGAACGGCTGTCCTATATTATAACGAAGGAGCTGGAAACCTTCAAAGCCTGTCTATAAAGAACCATTCACTGCCCTGGAAGAAACCGTATAGGGTGCCTCTTCCGTTATGCAGAGATATCTCTAATCCCGCAAGGAGTCTCGATTGGGTCTTCACTTTGTATGTGGAGGAGCGGTCCGGTAAGGATTTCCAGCATATGAATTCCCAACTGCTGTTAGGGAACGAAGACATATTTCTCCCCGGAGGGCCACTAGACCCAGATTTCGTAAAATTTGCTCAGCTGTTATTTCAAGGACTGAGACCTCTCTGCAACGCGAGTGAATTATCCGACGAATATAGGGCCTAGATCTGTGTGTAAAGTTTAACTATATAGTTGTATAGAAGTGATTATAAAGAGACTAGTTTACTCAACCTAAAGGTATCGCTCTCTAGAACCAAGTCCCCAATAACAATATTAAACTAGGTATCAGTGGACTCAATACAAAGAATAGAGATGTGCACAGTATTCTCAAAGACAGCCGAGGAGACGCCGCATCTCGGATCCTTAACAACTAGTTTATTCGGCTGTACTTTTGCTTTTATGAGCTCGACGCCCTCAATCTAGATTCGACGCCCTCTCTGCCCTATCCATATACCTCTAATTTCCCAATTCTATCTCCGCAGTAAGTATCTTCTTCAAGTCTTCCAGAATATCTTAAAAGCAGTCTCCAAACTCCAGCGAAACCTCGACTATAATATGACCAGAGTTGCTAACTGTAGCATACTTCAAATTTCACCCCTTACTAGACATCTCATCCTTGATATTATCAATTGAGTGCAAAGTGGTGCCAATAAGAATCGTATACTTCTCCTCTCGAATAAGTCTCTCTTCCCGCGTGATTTTCAATGGCCCTTTGACATAAGAGTCTACCTTCCATGGAGTAGGCAGTGAGTCTTTAAAGAGCCCTCCTTTAAGGCGCTTTACTGGCGAGGACGTTAGATCTATGACCATAAGGAAAGCATACCTGTACCTTCTTATCTTTCTTCACTTTGTCTTTGCCTCTTTCTTATGTTTAGTGCTTTGTCAGATGCACCTACGTCTATCTGCTGAACACTAGGAAGAATCTTATTTGCCAATTCCTTTTCATTGATGAATAATTCCTGCAAGACTGACTTAGAAATAGGCAAGGTGGCAATAAGATGCTATTGAGCGCTTATGATACTAATCTATTGAGTATCAGGTGGGAAGTATGGTGTGCGACTATTAAGTGTTCAGAGCAGTTGGAGAGCTCGTGCATTTTATAGTTGCACTCCTACTCTGCCAATGTGCGGCAAGTTCAAGTTGAGAGCCACTGGCTGATAACTGATGGTAAGGCACAATCGCTTGCTGTGGTTGTAAGAACCATGGGTGCTAAGTCGTCAGGGGCTGGGATACCACTAGTGAGCCGCAGGCATCACAGTCATTTAGAGAACTCGCCTAGCCCCCTTTACAAAAGAATCCCGAAGGCATTCAGGAGCGTAGCCCTGCACAGAGCTTAACAAGAGAAGCCGCTCATGGCCGTGACACGTCATTTAGGTGGGAACAGGGATGGAGAATGGTTGTAAATATCGACAAGGCATTCTATGTAAGACCCCATGTGATTGATCTGTAGGACGGTGCATATAAAGGGGGTCCTCTGCCCCATGAGTTCTACCTTCAGCTTCTCCCTCCTCATTATCGGGAACCCTCCATTTTCCACCATACTCAAAGGAAACTCATCATTCATCACAATGTTTTCGATCCAACGCTTCCTCCCCTATATGCCTCTTGGAAAGATTAAGTTCATTGTCGACTCAGTCCAGGCTTCCATGGATGATTATAGACGCACCAGCAACGTAATCGAGAAAAAGACCCTTCCCTTCGGCCTCTTTCCTCTCGAGGACTTTCAGTTCTTTGAAGGCAGAACAGCCTACTTGCCACAGAATAAGACGCGTCTTAACGTCACTCCGATACATGATGCTGCTGCTCGCGGGAAGGAAGACGTCGTCTCTCTTCTGCTGAAGTCTTCCAATGTCAACGACGAACATCAAGACGCCTCCGCTCTCTCACTCGCTCTCTACAGTGGGAACTTTCACGTGGCCGAGTTACTTCTCAATGGGGGAGCTCGACCAGACTGCGGACTTCTCATGACCGGTCTTCATGCCGCGGCGAGACGTGGACTAAAGAATGAGATGGAGATCTTCGTCAAGATCTATGGAGTCAATGTTGATATTAAAGACAAGGATGGGGCGACGCCGGTCGTGCACGCTCTGCGGCTGCCGGAAGATCAGGCAAGGGAAACCATCCGTCTCCTGTTCGAGCTCGGAGCGACACCAGGGCTTGAGATGGGGAAAAGAGCATGGAAGTATTCTGACCTTGCTAGGGTTATGGGAATGCACACGCTCGCCGACGAGCTAGCAGACGGGGTGCTAGAGGAGGCGGCAGAGGCGTCGGACGATGGTTCCAGCTGCACAATGGCCATTTAACGCTAACTGAAATGGATGGCCTCTCGTCCTAGAGACCGAGGAAGGAATCAACAACATCAACCCTTTGGCTGAACATCGTATTGCTTCATATCTTTCTGATCGAATGTGCCGTATGCGATCATCAAGCTCTCAAAGACCACTCTCACGATCGCCGGGCTGTTCTGCAGGAGAGCTGCACGGGCTCCTCGGTTCAGATTGGCGGGGGTGTGGATACGCAGGTCAAAGGGATGCAGAGCAGCGGCGGGTTCGTCATGGATGTTGCCATCCCCGCCGCCTGCTTGCATTCAAAGATTACAAAAGTACCGCAGGTGATGTGTCATCTAGAACAATTTCAGCACCCCTTTACAGAGTTAGGTTTGCTGTAATGCTAGGGTCTGTCTCCACCCCCTGCATCTTTCCTGGGGCACATCCCCCGAGTATCCACACGGTATCGGGAAACAGTCGTCCCCGCTCTACCTACACCCTTTCATCTCTCACGTTGAGAATGTGCCCCAACTGGCATCTCTTCCTCGGACGCGTTATGGAGCTCAACCACCCGATAAAGCTGAAGAAACTCGAAATACAGGAATCCGACGACGTGACATATGAATGGAGCGAAGGCTCTATTCTAGATTTCCCCGACGCCTTTGAGGGACTTGAAGAGCTCTTTGTAAGCCAAGCTGGACCGGCTCCAGCCCTTAGGCTTTGGGACCACGTCGCTCGCCGCCGTTCAACGCTCAAGAGATTTGTTGGCCATCAGAGAACGATCAATACTGACGAAAACTCTCCAAATTTCGAAAAGCCGTGCGATTTGCCGGATTTAGCCATTTTTGGACGCGATATGCGCCAAATAAAAGAAGACCCTTCACAGAACCCCTTGGCGAAGCTTGATCTCGAGTTTATTGGCCTGGCTTGTATGCCAGAGCGTCTAGTGAGCACTCGACGTCTCCCATCATAATTGTAAGCTAACTGCGTTTCTTGTAGAAATATATCTTGCTTCCTTTTACGTCGAAGGCTTCCTTAAAGGTCCTTCATATCCGCCAATCAGGCTTAGATCTCAAGCAATACGCATCCTGGGCCATAAACAATCACCCAGCCGTGGCGACGTCGGGTACGAGAAGCGATACCTCGTCCGAGACCGGGGAGTCGCTCCCCTGGACCGACTCGGGCTTGACCACCCCAACTGGTGCGACGGAAGACGTCACTTTCGGACCCAATGCGGTAAAAGTCGCTGCTGGAAAGAACGGAGGATGGCGTGGACCTACACTGCGACACGAATTCCGCCAGTTTGCTGGATGGGTTTTTGGGCCGAGTCTGCATCGAGATATGGCTCCACCACACCAGACAGCGCGTGATTAATGAAAAAAAGGACCAACACGAAGATGGTTGTGTGCCTCCACTCCCTCGTGGTTGCCAATCTCAGGGGTTGGGGGGATCATAACCGACTGCAGACGAAAGCCGCGGTCCCCCGGGACCAGAGCCACGCCCACACGCTCAAGTGGACCAGGTTTCACTATTAACGCGAGAGTCCCTCGTGAAGACTTCCAAAATGATACTGCTGAGGTTACCCTTAGGGCAATTACAGGGTAATGAGCGTGGCATTGCTTAACCTTCATGGCGGTAGACTAAATACAGTAAGGACTGATAAGCGCCTCCTTAACCTCTGTTTCGTCGTCTCATTCTAATCACGTTGACTCTTACGACCATCCTTCGACGCCCCTTTCTTGGCCTTCTTTTCCTGGAGGAGATCATCCGCCCATTGGCCGCCATACTCTATTGCAGCAGCCGGGGAATGCCAGTGTTGCAGAAGGTACGCTATGATCTCTGCCGGGCTGAACTCGGACTCCGGTACCTTTGCGGCAAATGCATCCGCTTATCTCTCAATTTTTCTATTACAACCTTCCTGTTAATTAACCTCTGCAATATTACTTTCTAGTTATCTAAACATAAAGCAGTAGATCTCCTTAGCGATACCTCTATCAGCAAGCTAGAACTTAACCTTCAAGTTAACTCAACCAGGCTGGATCAAGGTGTGATCTAATTTCTTGGGATGATTAGTTATTATGATGAGAACTCGGTCTTCCTGGGAAGCAATACTATTAAGGGTGTTTAGGAGGCCTGAAAGAGTCACCCCTCCCTTTTGTAATCTTATATCTATATCACTATCTAAATCCTCAGGGCCAGAGTCCCTAGAGCATGTAGCTCCTACGGCATTAATATCCTCTAATAAGATAATACATCTATCTAGAAGCCCAGTAAATAGGCCCTTTAGCATTTAATTATCTATACTAGGGATGCTAACGATATAGATATCTATATCCAATTCACTAGCAATTGATAAGCTGAAGCTAGTCTTTCTAGTTCTAGGAGGGCTATATAAGAGATATCCTCATTTATAGGGGATTAAATGTTCAGAATACTAGTGTCTAGTTTAAGGGTTAAGAAAATCTCTAAGGTCTCTTATAAGAGGCTCCTTTTGCTTTTCGTTAAGAATAACTGTCGAAAGAGGCTGAATAGTCACTGCCTTCTCCTTCCTCCAGCGATCATTGCAGTGCCTATGGATAGTTATCTTATTCTTTGATTCATTGAGGTATTTAAGTCAATAGTCCTCCAGGAGGCCTTTTAGGATCCTTAAAGATTGTCCTATACAGGTAATAGAGATCTGCTCCTCTTAATGGAAGCTAACATTTACCTGTGTAGTCTAGTAGAAAAGCAAGTTTTTCTTATACTAGAAGTAGAAGGAACCTTCCTAAGGGGTATATTGGAAAGCTTTCTTAGTGCAAATATTATAGCCTTTATAAGTTTATTGCTTTATTCTGACTTTAGTGAGAAGGGAATGAGCAGTATCATCCAATCTATAAGATAAGACCTAGGTTTATATTATATTATATATTTTATTAGAGTATTTAATATAAACTATTAATACTTATAGAGGTAAGCCTAGGTCCTATTAATTTATTTCTATAGACTTACTAAAGTATTTAATAAACTATAATCTTAATTGAAATATATATAGTTTTAAGAATGTAACTAATGCAAAGATATATATTAGCTAAGTATAGCTAGTTAAGTTGCCACTGAGGGCCTAGCTAATAGTACTAGTAATGTTTATAAAGCTAGGAAGGAAGAAATCTAAGATTAATATCTATTAGAATAGTCCCTCTTAGATAAGAGGAAGGCTAAGGTTGCTAGATAGTGTTATTATTAGGAGCTTCTCAGTAGTTAGGGAAGGTAGTGTAAAGTTTAATGTGGAAAGTTAAATTATTAGGCAAAGAAGGAGATTAAGAAGCTGAAGGCTAAAGGCTAAATATAAGGGTAAATGAATATGTCTTTCCTTTAAGGAGAGCATATAGTATCCTTATACTTCTTAACACCTAGCTTTAGATTACCTTTAGATTGTATAGTATACTGAAGAGAATAATGTTTATTATAACCCTAATAAACTCTATACTCCATTTAATAAGCTAATAGATAGTATTTAAACTGAGCTATTATATATTATACTAAGTTCAATTACCCCTTATATAGAGGTATTACAGATAGTTATATAGTCTACACTATATAAGTTCTTAGTATGCTTATATACTAGTGATTATTTATAATTAATATAAATAATTATTATAGCTCTTGAATATGTATATTTACTATTCTATGTATCTCTAACTAGCTAAGGCACTAGCCTATAATGAATGAGTTATTACACAAACTAATGCTAGCTATGTCTTACATTAGAATTAGTAGTTAGTCTCTTCCGGCAGGGTATTCCGGGCCCCTCTGAAATCATACGCGTAGTTTGCATGCTTCTGGGAGACAAGAACTATGTTTATATACATTAGACTTAAGTTCAATTACCCTACATCTCACTTCCCCATAAAGATGGACATCTATTCCTGTAAGCTACTTTTATCTCAATAGAATAGCCTAGTCCTTTAGAATTCTAAGACTAGTAATATACCTACATTCCCCTGGTTATTAACTTAAGTCCAATAGTTAGTCTTAAGAATAGCTTTAAGGTTCTGCACTAGGCCTTAGATAATTTGATGGGAGGATACTCTCTCTCAGGGAAACTAACAGTCTCTTTCGCCCTTATTAATGATCTGTCCTACAAATGAGCAGGTGGCCCTGCAAGACTAAGACAATATGAGCCCACTGCTTACCTAGACTGAGGTAATAAGGCTTTAGATCTTAACCTAAGAGTCCCTATGCCTTACTTTATCTAGAGAGGGCAGTCTAGTATTAGTTGTATTAAATGTATCCTTTCTAGCGGATGCTAGTAAGGCCTTTGCTTAACTATATATCTTGCTATCTCTAGGTAAAGGGGAAAGTTAACTGAGACCTAGAGTATATCTAAATGTTATAAATATATATAATCTACTAGATAGGTAAGAATTACAAAAGCATATATTATACTAAGAACTAGTTAGGTATAGTTTTATACCCTTAACATAAGAACTTACCTAGGAGTATTATATCTTAGAAACTAGATATAATTAGTATCCTAAGTATAATAAAAATTAGTATAACCTTATATTATAGGCTAAGCACTTAGCATTCTAACCCTTATCTATATCTAAAAGGAGCAGAGGTATATAAATATGTCTATATAAGCGTAAGGAAGTATAAATCTCTACTCTAGCAGGGGAGGGTGGAAAATTCAACTTTTCAGCTATCTAGATTTTAGCCCCTAAGGGTGACAAGCCACCTTAGGCTTATTAGAGTGGCTGGATAAGCAATATGTAAGTGTATAGCTAAGATGGATTTAGTTATTATTAGCTATAGCTATTATAGCTTAACCTAAAATTAGACATATGCTAAGGTTTTTATATAAAGACTTTCGATAGTATAGTATTTCTTTTTTTCCGTATTAAGGTAGGGACTTATGATTACTAATAATACCCTGAAAATTCTATGCTTAATAGGTTCTAGGCAATATTAATATTATATATTCTATATTTACTTAAGTTCTAAGCTATTATAAACTCTACCCTATAGCATTAACTTTATTATCACTAGATAGGGACTCTCTAGATTCTATTTTAGAGGATAGGTACTTTACAGATGAGGATATAGCACTAGGATAATACATCCAGGAGATAGATAATGAAGTAGTTCCCTTTGTATTATAGTATAGCCTATAGTTTTATAAATATAATGTCCTAGACTATTCAGTTAGTATAAGAAGATTTCTATGTACTGACTATATATCTAATCTTTATAGTGTATTTAGCCTATCCTTGATTCATTATTCGAATGGTTAGCCTTAGGGCTTTATAGGTCTTTTAGGCCTAGGTCTAAAGTCTATACCTTTAATAGTGCCTTAGAATCTTAAATAGAAATACTTATAGTTATACTCTAGAGTAAAGGATTATAACTATTCTTTTAGTATAATGCATATTATTACTAGTTAGACTCTATTAAGGTAGTAAATTCTCTGCTATATATTATTTATACTTATTTTAAACTACTTAGCCTAGAACCTAAGGAATATACTCTAAAGGATAGTAGCTTATTAGTTAACCCTTCCTTTATAGCTATTATTCTAATGTATTATAATAGTACTATTTATAATTCTTAGGTTACTTTCCAAATTGAGGTAGGTATAGTGATTAGATTTATATTTAGAATGAGAGAAGTAATTAATACTTAGAGCTTAATAGAGTTACTAAAGAGCCTTAAAAGCATAGTTTATAATATAGAAAGCATAAGATTTAGGATAAATATAAAATATATTAAAGATATAGAGGAGTAATTAAATATTAGAGATTAAATAGGCTATAAGCAGTAATAACTAGGGATATAATATAGCTAATAGGACATTAATTCTAGATTACTTATTTACCTTAGTAAACTCTCTATAACCTAATTATATAATATGTATAAAGATGGATTTATAAATGAGCTAATAGCTAGATATCTCTTATCCACTATAGAAAGAAAGGAGTTTAATTATAATTATTACTGCTTAATGTAGTAGCTTAGTAGTATAGTAATACTACAGAAGATTAGTGTATAAATGCATTCAGAGAAGCTAGATAAGCCTCCTATGTTTTAAGAGAATAAGAAGGGTAAGCTATTTAAGAAGTCCTTATGAGAGAAGCTAACAGTTAAAGTTATATACCTATTGATACTACTCAGTAGTAATAGCACTAGTATTAACTGTATATAGATAAAGGCATTATTTTATAATACTTCTATAGGAAGTATTAGGAAATCTAGAGGAGATTTAAAAAGAGGATCTAAACTATTAGATAGATAAGCTAGAGGTGGTTAGTTTATTTTACTATTCTTATTCATTATATATTTCTTTTAAGATTAATCTATAGGCTTATCTACTATCCCTTGCTACTTTCTTATTTATTCTTAACTCCTTAGGAGAGTTTTATCTATTTAAGAGAGCTTCTTACTAGTAGATTTATATAGTTATAAGTACTATTCCCTTATGTAGGTTACTTTTATGCTATTATACCTATGCCTTTTATAGTTATATTTAATATATTTATATACTTATAAGAATAGTTAATAGTAGAATATATAGAGTTTAAAGTACTAAATGTCTATTTAGTCTTAGTAACTAACTAGATATACTAAGGCTAGGGGATATATATATAATATAGTAATGTTTTAGGGTAACTATAAGCTTAAATACCTTCTTCTAGTTACACTTTAGCTCTAGGCACTATAAACTCTAGCTCTTCCCTATTAGCATAATTAAAGTATCCCTAGTATTATCTATATTATAGTAATTATAATTATCCTTATTATTAGTATTATTATTATTACTATTATTATAAGTATTATTAAAGCAATTATTAGAGAGTATATAATACTAGCTATTAAGTATAGGCAAATGCAATTGCCCTTCCTATATCCTAGTTAATAGCTAGTAAACTTTAACCTAGAGAAGCCTTATTAGTATAAGTATTTAAGAGGCTTACCTATACTTACTTAGTAAGACTATATATAGTTATATAATACCTTAGCTATATAAAATAATAGAGGATAAGTTTAATACTAATTCTTAGTATAACTATCTAAGGGCATATAATACTAGCTATTAAGTATAGATAAGTGCACTTAAGCTTCCTGTATCCTAGTTAAGAGCTAGTAAACTTCAGTCTAGTAAATCTCATTAGTATAGGTATCTAAGAGGCTTACTTATCCTAACCTAGAAATACTAGATGTATATATATAATGCTATTACTATATTAAACAATATAAAGTAAGTCTAGTACTAGCTCTTATTAAGATTGTGGTTTATCCTTCCTATAGTTATATATAGGATAAGGAGATTTATAAGTATAGTGGAATGAAGCTTAAATGAGTGGTAAGAGGGTAGTATATACTTAAAGGTAATTAGCTAGAAACCTTAATATAGAGCCCTAAGATTACCTATAGATAGCTATATATAAATAACCTAGATAAATCCTAGACCTAATATTTAATGTATAAAAGCTATATATAACTTCTTATTTCCTTAATTTATATTCTTAACCCTTAGTTTATCTACTTAGTATTCCTATTATCTTAAATTAAGATAATTTATTTAGAGTATAGTAATAGTAGTAAAGTTAAGGAATATATATATACTTAGTATAGTAATAAACCTACTAAGCATTCTAGCACTTATAAGCTATATATAATAACTAAGTTATAAGGTATTTATTTAGTTATTTTTATATGGATAGTAATGCTAATACTAGAAAAGTTATTAGACTAAATACTAAAAGTCTACTATAGATATAGCTAAATATGGGTAATAGCTAGGAATATTATTTATAAGAGTGCATTTAGCTGATAAGTCTTATGTTTTAGGGGGATTATGGGAGACTGCTATATTATATAAGCTTTATGCATTATTAGTTATCTTATATCTTTCTACCTATATAGTTAGAGTTAAATTAGGAAATAGTGAAGCATAGATTTATACTTAAGCTAATTAACCTTCCACTGATTGCCCCTTTTTGCATAAGATTAATTTACCCTAGGATTAGAAATGTTAGTATAGCAATGTTATAGCTCTTTTTGAGTATATAACCTATTACTATAGCTACTATACCTATGCTATCATTTCCATGAATAAATAGTTATCTACTATAGTCCTATATACACTTCGCAGGAGGCAGGGTAGGCTCTAATCCTATGTAAATAATATTAAAAAGTGAACTATGGCCTCCTGTTAAAGCATAGATTCATGCTTATAAAAACAAGTTATAAAAAAGTAGCTTCCCTACATATAGGCATATTTCTATGCTCTAACTATTATGCATACATAGCTTAACTGGATAGAGCCTGGCTATACACTTAACTTCTATGGATAATTACCCGCTGGGAAGTAAAGCGCAGTAAATTTGCAAATTGCAAGTACCTTGCTAAAGAGCCCAGTGTAGCTCAGATGCTCAGCTGCTTACCCTAGTTGTCTAGTGCTTACTACCTACTTATCCTGACATACTGGAGGTTATACGCTCAGTGCCTATTACATAATATCCTAATAACCTAGCCTTGAATATTATTGTCTTATACATTATTATATATCCCTGAAATAGTAGACTAGAATGTTAATTAGCAATAGTATTACTTTATTAGTCACTGTAACTATTATATTACTACTAATTAGGTAACTAGTGCAAATGAATGCTATGCCTTATAATATCGTAGAATTAAGGTGCTATCCTGAAAAGAGAGCTAGATACATTTCTATATGCTTCTTGAGCAGTACTACTATACTTATTCTTAATGGAATATATTTTTTAAGTCTATTTAGGTATAAAGTTAGGACTGCCTAGTGGCTTATGAGTATCTATTTATAGTAAGGCTTCTAGGGTATCTTAATGGAGACTGCTTATTTAACTTACTTATATATATTCCTAATTTATTATGCTATTATAAGTATAAATAACCTAGAGGTTTTAGTAAATTAGATATTATTTCTAGGTAAATAGAACTATATATATTATAAAGGCTTCTAGTCTGCCTATTATTTTTATAATAAGTATAAGTTCTAGAGAGGCTAGCTTTTATAACTACTATAGCTATACTATGGATAGATATATAAAGGTAAGCCTATTGAAGTATAAGTAGTATAAGAAGTATATTTACATTTGCTAGGCTAATGTATATATAATAGGCAGTAGTTAGAAGATATACTATATGCTATATAGCTATAGTTAGAAGTATTACCTAAGTATAACTAAAGTAGTATATCCACTAGTGCCTACTGAGTATATATTAAGTTACCCTAAGTATAAGTCCCTGCCTTTCCCTAATGACTTAGATATAAGCTATAGGGGTATTATAGCTCCTCTCTCTATAGACACTAGTATTACCCCTATAAGTAAACTAACCTACTTAGAGCTATTTAAGAATAGAGACTATTTAGGGTTCTATAGGAATAATAAAGAGGTAATATAGACTAGCTAGAGTAATTAGTAGCTAATAACTATATTATATAGGGGAGTAAATGTCCTATGTTTCTAGTTTAATAATAAGAGTACTAGCTCTTTATACTTTACTTAGACATTAGATATAGATAATAGCTATAGAGCTATAGAATAAAACTAGAGTAAATGATTACTTAGCAAAAAGATAGTATATATAGCCTCTTTAGGAAGAGAGCTCTCTACTTTATATAGTTATACACTTTCTGCAGAGTCTATTAATCCTCTTTAATAAGACTAAGAAAGGTTTAAAGAGGAGACTATAGCTTCTATAATAGTAGGGCTTACTATTAGTAAGGGAAGCTCTTAATAGGTTAGGGGAAGCCTTAATTAGTATATAAGAACTCTATTAGTCTCTATATAGCTAAATAAGAAAGGTATAGTAAACTTTATACTAAAGAGTAGGGGAAAACATAGGAAGAAACTAGTTTTAACTAGAGAGAAATAGGTTATAATAAATGGAGGATATATTTTTAAGAGTAAATCAGAGGGATATACCTTTTTCGCTAAGGAGATTAAGCCTGCTAAGAAAAAATAAGACTAGGCTACATTATAGAGAGCTTGATTTGCCCTTTAATAGGGAGAGAGGAATTTAGTTAAGAGACCTTAGGCTACTATCTACCCTAAATACTTATTGTTTAGATTTATTAACTTAAAAGACTTTAAGCTGAGGTTTATTTATATCTATTCTATCATATGCCCTTAGGTCCTGAATAGATGTGCAACACGTCTTAGCAGGGTCACTGCAGCCTCCGTAGAACATTTAAATACCTATATTAGTACTCATGAAACTGAATACTATAAGAAAAGCTATTCCCATCCTGAGCAATAAGAATACTATTAAGTAGGAAGCTAATTATAGCAGTAAACAAGTCTCAGTCAGTATGGTCTGAATCTATAATGTTAACTATTGGATCCTTACGTAAGCTATCTACTAATCTTATGAGTAATAAAGATAACCCCCCTACTAATAAAGAAAATAATCTACTCATTAGCGAAGAAGATAATCCGTTCATACTGCCTCCTTCTAATATCTATTGTACCTTCTATAATAGAAAGGCAATATAGCAAGCTCTCCTGAGTAAGGTGAATAATATACTACTAGGTCTATAGCTAGCTGGGATGCTAGATCTATATATTACCTTAAGAGATATCCCTAGTCTACCGGAGGAATTACCTTATAATTATATATTATATAGATAACTATATTAATATATGCCTCTTTATACTTAAGGTATAGAAACTATAATAGCAGATAAAAATAATGATAAGAATGATCTAATACTTATTTATAGTTGATAGGTTATATTTAGCCTAGTGATTAAGCATTTAATCCACTATAATATCTTTCTAGAGGCTGTATTATACTTTTTAGGGAATAGTATAGAGATAACTAATAGTTTTACTGTCTTAACTATATACTAGTTATATATCCTATCCATCTGATTTCTTAAGATATAAGGTTGGGAAGTATAATACTCTATCCACTAATTACTGCTACAGTTGGGAGAGTACTATAGGCTACCTATAATCTATCTTGAAGGCATGTTACCTATGCTTATTAGGTGGTTCTATATAATCCTAAGCCCTAATTTAGGTTAGTATATTAAGGACAAAGGGCTACTATTACTATAGGCTATTTATTTTATAAGTAATATCTAACTTATTATTATAACTCTAGAGCTAGCTATAGATATACTTTTGCCCTTAAGTTCTTCTAAAGCAATAGAACTCCTACTTAAGCTATATTAACTATTTTACCTTAGAACTAATATAAATAAGAGTACTAAGTAGGAATTAATATTACTCTATAAGGCTACTTTATTTACTATACTTATGCTTCCTTTCTATAAGTTTATAAATCTTTATTCCTAGTTCTCTTCTCTATATCTTATTATAACCTAAGGCAGTATATTTAGTAATACCTATAAAAAAAACATTTATTAGTATATAAATAATCTATAGTATTTTATAACTCTTAGTATCTATTTACTATTACTTAGATCTATACTATAGAATATCTTTTAATAACTAGATATTAATTATAATCTTATAAGTCTATAGCTTACCTTAATACTTAATATACTAGAACTAATAATTAATAAGAAATGATTAAAGGCTTTAGTTAAGGTATTTATCTTATATTAACCTAGGGTAGCTCTTTAGTAGTTAGCTATCTTTTTACTTAGTAATCTCTCTATCCTTAGTTAGATTCAATAGTATATAGAAATAATAATAGAGAAATATAGCTTTGGATTATTATTACTACTTAATCTAATAATATCTACTTAGACTAGCTTAAAGTAATCCTTCTTAGATTTTAAAAGGGAGGCTCTTTATCTTATATAGTCTGATTTAGTTTCTAGGGTAGACTTACTTTGATATTAGTTTAATTTTAAGCTTTAGGACTCTACTTTAATAACTTTATCCTAGTAACTGTTTAGATACTTATAGAAATGAGATATTAAACCTAACCTTTAGCTATACCTAGAGACTAAAAATCTTCACTAATATTATTTATTTATTTAGTACTTTAGGAGAAAACTGTATCTATTGAATTTAGGATTCTAATAGGATATAGGAAGGGATATTAAGGATATCCCTAATGACTTAGAGTATTGTTTATTAAGGGCTAAATATTAATAGTAATGTTAGTATAATATTAAACTTACACTATCGAAAGAGTTAACCCTTAGAATAGTGTTTTTTATAGTAAAGGATGCTATAGGCAGTTAACATTAGGCAAATGCTGCTATACCTACTGATTGCAGATAATACCTATAGTTACATAATTAGGAAGGCCTTAATACTATAGAGGCAGAAGAACACAATGTTACACTTAATATAGATATAGCTAAGAAGCCTTTATAGTTCCTTGAACAGTGGATAAATCGGGAGGCATAAATAGAGTGAGGAAGACATAGGCAAATAAAGCAGAGCTATTGATAAAAAGATTGTTAATGGAGTCCATTATACCACTAGGTATAGCTTTGGATATATTAGCTGCTAGGCACAAACCTTAATTATTAGACCTATAAGTCCTTAAGATTATTATAGAGCCAGGCTAAATAGTAGAGTTAGGGCTATAGAATCCTATGTTAAGTCTTTCCTATGTTATTAATATTATTATCCTATATTAGTATCTTAAGCATAGCTTAGTTAATAGCTATATTCTTTAGTAAACTGCTATAGTACTAATAGTTATTACTTTAGTTAATATAATAGAATTTATTCTACCTAGGGGATAAACCCTATAGATAGAAATATTTTAATATATAGTTTAGCTAGGCTATTAATTACCTGCTGACCTTTGAGCTAAAACGAAGGAAGTAGCCTACCTTAGATTAGCTATATTGCCACACTATATAGCTACCTACTTAACTAATTTCTAACCCCTCAGCGGATAAGTTATAAGTGCTTTCTAAGTGTAGGCTCTTTCTTCGCTCTTGGAATATTGCTGGCATTCTTCTAATAGTAAGAGGATAGGCTTTCTCCTATAATGTAATTAGCTAGGAAAACGCTATAAGTAAGTACTTATATAATCTTAATAAAAGGAATTAGAAATGAAGAGTCCTTAGAGGAGTTATAATTATAATGCTAATGGTTTTAGCATACTATAATATAGATATCAGTGCTATAGCAGCCGCTTAGTTAATTATATCTTCTCATTAGTCGCTGAACTGCCCGAGTGAAATTCTCCCTCGTCCTATCCCGCTTTTCAGACGTAAAGGCCTGCTTGAGCATCATTAAACCAAGAGATATAGTAAACGTGTTAGTTAGGTTGATAAGCAGTTCTGCTTGTCATAAGGTATATATGGTGGATCGAGGTGCTATTGTTAGATTTTGATTTGGGGGTGCTGATTCTAGCTTAGCATTAATGATTTTATGGCCATTTTCAGCTCCTTATGAAATAGTCCCGGAAGAAGGATCTAAATCCTATTTTTAGACTCAATCGATCTCTGTAAATACATTGCCTCCAGTCCCTGAACCAGTCCATGCAGCAAGCATGCAAAATCCATTGGCCTGCCCCGCAACCCGAATAGATACCAATTTCAGTCCTAGGGGGACCTAGCATCAGGCCATAGGACCAAAAATAGGCCTCACTCAAAAATAGAAAGGCGGCCTACTAGGGAGTATTTAGCTTTATCCAAGATCAGACCCATTCTAAGTTATGCTTAGATCTCGGCCCCAAATTGGGTCTTGGAAAGCAGCCAGCCGAAGCTATCGAAAATCCTCTAGGAAAGTTCGCTAACGATGTCTATTCGAGCCGTACATAACCACTGGCCTAAATGGGGACAACTGACGGCCAGACGTGGTGACGGTTCTTGGATGACGTATTGTCTCTCCTGCCCTGTGATGCTCTGTGATGGTTGGTATATTTTTTTGGTTAGTATATATATACAGACAAGTACAAGAAAATCATGAACGAAGGCCTCCTTGAGCAGCAGTCAGGAAGATATGTCGAGCTGCTTTCACCCAGCACCTATATTAGCCAGGATGGAGCTATCTTTTCGCTAGTGCCTCGAGGTAAAGCTGAAAAGATTCATTAGAAACCGACCCAACGAATTGCGTTACTCTGCTACCGGCAGTCATTCTTTTAGCTCTGACAGGCTCCCCGATCGTAGAAACAAGGATCTGTTGCCCGTCATTGCCCATGCTCATGTCCTCAATCACACATGCTCCGCTGGAATATGCATGTTGGGGTCCATCGATATAGCTCGTCTGGGGTTGTTTTATCATCTCAGTACCACTTCTTGGGGAATTTGGCTTAATAAGGTGCTATCTACTGTTTGCTCCATCTAGTCCTTCAACTCGGTCTTGATTTCGCGGCCCTCTGGATTCTTGACTTGGCCAGGGCAGCGGCCGGCATTTGTGTTACGGTCCGCGATCTGGCTCGTCTTGGCCAGCTCCTCTTCCAAGGTGGGCGGGATATCGTGTCAGAGAGCTGGATCAACGACATGCTCGACAATAGAAATCAAGCTACGTTTGTCGCTGGCTCGGAAAAGAGCGAACACGATCCTATTTTTGACACTGTTGCCTACCGTTCCTACTGGGTCGCCTGCCTGAGCTAGCGGACCTTGATGGCGTCTGGTACGGATGGGCAGCTATTGTTTGTCGACTGCATGAGTGGTATCGTCGTGACCAAGCCGAGCTCGCAGCCGAAGAGGACGGGTATTTTTCTTGATGGAGCAAACATCTCTAAGTAGTAGGGACAAATACAACATTCGAGCGAAACTACCTCTTTGCTGAAGCTCTCTGGTCACTAGAGAACTACAAGGGCATCTTGTTTCTCCTCATTGACGCTTTCAGCGTGGTTTCCGCGTCCTTGTGACTGCAGTATATTAAAACCACTGTGCAAATGTCAAAAGGGCTCTGAGAGTACCTTGTCATAGCGTATCACGTGAATTTCAGCAAGAAAGATTCAGTATTGAGCCATTGGAGGTGATGCGCTTGCAAAGGAAGCTATGCGCTCTAAGATGTACTTCTAGGGTTAATGATACTGGAGACAGAGACACCCAGAGCTAGGCTAAGCAATTGACGTTCATTTGACTATTTTCACTGTTGCAAGGAAGGACTTTGTTTATTTTGATGTTTTCCCGCCTTTAGAGATGCTTTATAATTGTTCCAACAGTCTACTTTAAATATCTATTAGACACTATCAATATAATGTTATAACGCGAGCTAAGAGAAACACTTAAAGATAGTCTCTTCAAATGCAATGTTCTACATCATTTAGCACGACAAAGGAAATTTCAACTTGCGAGACGAGTCGGCAAGTCCAAAGTGTTTCTCAACCTCAGGGCTCAATTGAGGGGTGTCAAATGCCGTGAACCAGAAGGCGCTGGCATCAGTCTGCTTCCAAAGCCAGCAGCCGACATTGTTGTAGTAAATCTTCAAATCGCCGAGTGTCGCCAGTGCCTTCTTGTTTCTGGCTCCCTTTGATGGCCAGCCTGTTTCTCCGACCCAGACCGAAGCTTTCGAGTTGACCGCCTTGACATGACTCTTGACCTTCGAGTAAGAGGTCTGGAATGTCTTAAGTCTAATGGCATCTTTGACGGAAACACCCTGCCAATACGGGAATCCATTAGTGATGGCGATATCGCAGGCCTTCGTTACAACATCGTTGGCGCCATCCACCCAAGCAGTCCAGGTATCCGTGTGGCCGACCTGATTTTGATGCGTTAGACAAGAACAGGGTTAGACGAATTGAGATCTCGCTTTACCTTGATCTTCTTCGAGAACTGTCCGACCATCCCACGGACGTCGTAAATCTGAGTGGCGAGCTTTTGAGGGGTGATATCCTTTCGGTAGCGGTCCTCAGAGCCAACACTGATGGCTGCAATCCAATCGGTGCCGTGGGTCTTGATAGCCTGCAAGAGGGCACCCTTCTCTGCTCCGAAGTGGGCATCGTCGGTAGCCCAGACGCCGACCAGAATTTTCAGGCCAGTTGCCTTGGCAGCTGGAACAGCATTTGCCAACGCTATTGTGACATGTAAGGGAACGTTTCTATGGCTAGCCAGTGGTTGGAAGCTTACTGTTGCAGTCGCTGCATGCGTAGGTGTGGATGGCGTTGAATCCCTTACCCCAACCTTTGATGGCCTGGAAATCTGCCTTCCAATCCGCCGTTGTCTTGCACGCTCCATTGGCCTTGTTGGCACCGATGCTGAAGCCCTTGTACTGACCAGCTAGGGCCTGCGCTGGCAGGAGCAGCAAGGCCGCGGCTAAATTGAGAAACTTCATGGCAAAACAAATTGCTGATTGCTGATGAAGTGACAAATCCAGTTCAAGACGGAGAGGGAAAAGGTTGCAGAAAGCACTCTACTTAGCATGAAATTGGAACTTGGAAGTGAACCTTCCAGCCCCTTTTTCTTTTCCACACTTATTTGGCCCTAACATTTTCTCGTCCCATAAAAGAAGCTCTAGACCGTCATCTGATGAATTTTCACACTATAAATACGCGGTCTCCCAATTATAGACTTACTAGTCCTAAAGGACACTTAGTGAATACGAGGTACAATGCAGGCTGTGGGTCCAAACCATAGCCCGGGAACTTACCCAGAACCAAAGTGAACCGGCTAAAAAATGGGTTGGTATATTTAATCCTGCAGCTTATCCTATAATAAAAGGAAGAATTGGGAGCTTTTCGGGAGTTCATGAAGAATACCAGATCCGGACACTTGGCAAATACACGCATTCATTTACCTTACTGGACTTGGTGAGCGTTGTTTTTTATACTTTATCTCTGGACTTTTTAGACGAAATTGACATTAGTGTAATGAATGTTTAATCTAATAATTACTTGCCTAGAATTGCACCGGGTTGATCTGCGCTGTACCAGGTATTTTAATATCTCACGTTTGGCGATGAACGTTGACTAGGCAGCAGTCTTTGAAACGGGTTCGCAGTTGCAGTTCGCAAGCCAAACTGATCAAACGACTTTGCGTAACCCATCTGATAACCAGACAGACACGTCGATGGCATGGAGGTTGCGGGCTGAGATGTCGTTGCTGACCGTATAACCCATCACGTAGTACAGTGCGTCCTCTTCACTAATGTTGTAGCCGTCTTTGCCGATGAGCATGCTAAGCTTGCCCTCGTAGTCCAACAGCTCCTATGTGCCTGGGTGGAGCTTGACATCGTCCTATAACCCTGCTAATCGATCAAGAAGAGTCACAGAGATGATGGATTTCTTGGGGCGGCTCGCACTTCGTCTCACTAGCATGAGACTTGTAGTTTATCCCGACGTAGACGGACGACAAGATTTGCTTCCGCGGCTTCGGAATAGACCAGTCCTGCTATGTAGCGGAAAAAGACACCCGAGGGCCAGGGAAAATTTGGAGGAGCTTGGATTGTGCAGTCCATGGTCGAAATGGACAAGGCAGCCAAGTTGCCAGGTTCAACGCCAGTCCACGACTACGACGGTCCGAGCGGGGGCAAGGTGGTGATCGTGAAGGATATCATGGGAGAGCCGGTCACTCTGATATACGGCCAGCAAGATCGAGTGCCGGAACCCTGACAGGTCCCGAAGCCGGTCATGTGGAATACGTGGGAGGTCAAAAGCGTTTATGATCGTGTTCAGCTGGGGATCCGAGCTTTGGCGTGCCTTTTTCACCAAGAAACTCAAAGATCCTCCAAGCGTCACAGGTGTGCCCAGTTTCCCTATTGAGGTTTGATTGATTGGGAGCCAAAGCCCAAAAGGCTAGATGAACACGACCAAAATGTTTCCAGCTCGCTGTGGAAGAACGAAATTGGTGGCTTGTAGATTGAACATGGACTTGGCGATGGAGGTGTGGAAAAATCATTGGATTCTTGCGTAGTCGTAATAGCTTCGAGGCTCCTCCGAGGGCGCGGGTAGCTGAGTCATTTGCACCAGCTTTGAGCCACTCTTCGAGTTCCGCCCAACATACCGAAGTATTGTCCGTACGCCTAGTCTGAGGAAGGCGACCTAACGCTCTAGAACCGTTCCTTCAAAGCAACTGCTAGCAATTAGGGTCTTCTGGAGGTCATCTTCATAGACCCTGGGTCTTGCTGCGAAGCAGCCGTCAAGTCGCACGCCCAGGGGTCCACTTCCACCACCCGTCTTCGCTGGGCGGGAAGCCTTTCCTACGCATCGTTTTGAAGACGCAGACAAGCAACGTGGCTTGAGCTGTACAGCAACTTTGACGATTCCGGAATTGGTCTTGTGATGAAACATCTGTTTACAGCATGGCAAGATAGGGTACAGCCCCGATCCCAGGCACGGCTCCAAGAAGCCATCCATCAGCGACGCAGAGTCCTTGTGATGGTCACTCGGTCACAATTAAAGTCAACGTTCAGATGGTTGAGCTCTAACCATCTGAGACGCTTCATGCTTGTTGCGATGCTCGTTGATCTGTGAGCCTCATTGATCGAGACTCAGGCGAATTTTTGTACAAGGTCAGCTCAGATGATAGTTGGAGAGACTAGACAGAGGACTCACAAACAGCAATTTTCTGAATGTTTGGTCCAGGTGGCTGACCCGACGATTGATGCTGTCCCGAAAGCTATTTATTGCCTCCTGCACAACCCTTCGACCTTTGTCTCGATTGTAGTGACGACAAGAAGGACGGGAATTCAGAGCTTATACATCACCTTGAGGACGATGCATAGAAATGGACTAAGCTTCGTAGTGTTTTACGAGGCCAAGTTCATGCAGCCAGAAAGTGTGCGGTGGACCACAGCCAAGTCCTCTGGTCAGCAAGGAGGGACCGCTGCCAGGATGAGAAGTCTGCGAAGAGGCTTGTTAAGTCAGCCAAGCTCAATTCTTGATATGGGATAACGCACAAGAGACAGACGTCTTTCTGTCCTATTTTCAGTTGAGGTCTGAGCTGATATATCCGGGATTTCCCTTACCCCAAGGAACTGCACAAATTTCTTCCCCTTCCGAGAGCCGTACGCGATTCTGCGACACCCAAGTCCTCTCATCCTTAACAGTACTTCCGGAGAAGCAATTGTCATTGTCAATCCAAGGCGGCAAGCATGTCGAGGGAAGTCACTACCTCGAGAACCTACCGCGCTCTCTCAAAGAAAAGGCATCTCCAACGACAACAATACACACCTCACACTTGTCGGCGCTAACTTGGATTCGTAATGCTGTCGATTCAATACTGAAGCTGACTTGCCTGTGGTTTCTTTCTTTTTGCCTCTTCAATCCGTATCAACTTAATCCTCTTTCATGATTCTCACGATAACAACCGAGTAGCCCAAGCTAAAGCCCATAATATTAGCAACATCTATTGCTACTCCTCTCAAGAAACTTACCCCTTATCCTCCTCGACCTCCTCTAAGCAACACTTTAAACAACCGGCCCTCTCTTGTATTGCGCGATAGCAAACAGCGTGTTCCCATTCCTTGAATATTTACATTGTTATTAAATCAGATGCTACCTGAGAAGCTTCCTCCTATAACCTCGCCTTTGTGAACGCATAACTCACACTCTGGAGTCGTCGCCCGCTGGTCAGGAAAGGAAGATGGAAAGGCCTGTGTCAATGTCCCCTGTTTCTTCCTCTCAGTGTCTGGCCATATCTACAAAGTAATCGCATTGCGTCTCCTCAGTCTTTCTCGTCCTCTGGAAAATAAGAACCGACAGCCGTTAGCTGCCCCGTACCATGCCCTTGTCTATACCATCGTCGAGAAAGAACCCTCCGTTGGCCCATCCCTTAAGTCTTACGGCAGAAACAAACTATAAGGTTATCCAGTAGCTTCTCGAGACGCTATTATTTCCCTCATCGCCTATCGGGCACTACTGGTCCGCTCGACCTCGTCCGTTGCCCGTAAGCTTCAGCGGATCTCATCGTGCAGAATGGCATTGACCATGTTTGGGTTTCAACGAGCTGTTGCAAACTCATTGTTTTGTTAGACAAGCCAAGGGAGAAGCCCTTGTAAAGCTATTGCGTGGAAACGCTTTTGTCACTGCGCTCTAATACAGACGCTATAGAAGGCATAAATCTGCTTTGCTACTAATGCACTCGTGTCCCCATCAAGACCAGATTCGTCTCGCGAGGAATCCGATATCGGTCTCCGACAGCTCTCCAGAATCATGCCAAGATGCTAGTAAGCTGACTTGTCTGAATGGAGGAGCTCGAATATCAGATAACCAAGCGCCGGCAAGTTCGGGGGGATAATCCAGGATATGAGATGATCTGATAAGATTAGATGCATCTGACGCACTTGATTGGATACCAACGCTATTACGTCCCACTTCTATCTTGTCAACCACAAGGGGGTACACGGCTCTATCTATACCCTCGAAAAGTCTGTGCTGTCCCTCAGCAGACTAGTTTCGCCGCAACCCTAGGGCCTTGAGGGTCTTTTGCGAGAAGATGACACCCCTTGTGCCATGATTGACCGTGCAATTCTCGTCTTGGCAAGCCTCAGTGGGCTTGGCTAGCGGAATTTTCGTCCAAAGCTGTTACGCCAGCATTCATAGATCCGGCCGCCAGCTTCTCAATGTGGTATTATGCCGTTAACGAGAGGGAATTAAAAGTCATGTCGAGATGGGAGGGTCAGGGGATGGAGATGATGTAGTTCCTTTCACGTATAAAACCTCGTCCCCTCCTCGAAGTAGTCTACGTTGCATTCCTCATTCAGCAGCAACATAATTCAAAGACCTGACTCAGTTCTTTCACTACACACTTTCCTCCACCATGCGTTCCTCCATCACTTGTCTTGTGGCTCTGACTGCCTCCATCGTGGCTGCGAACCCGCTTGCTCCTCGCAGCCAGGACTCGTGGGAGTTCCCCGAGTCTTTCCCTCTCGCCAAGCGCCAGGACATGCCCGCGCCCGGCACGCCCCTCTATCTTTGCCACGAGAACTGCGGTATGTTAAAGCGCCACTAATGCTTCTGATATGGCGTAATGCTAAACTCATCGTGTTATAAGGCCTTTCCATCACATACTCCCGCGAGGAAGGGTACTGCACTAACTGGCAGTGGATCTCCCGCTACGACGCCTGCCTTCTGTGCGCCAACGAGTTCAACATCTGGCGATACTACGGAAACTCGGTTTCCGCCTCTGCATCCGCTTGCGGTTTTACTGCCATCCCGGTTAAGCTGTAAAGTGACTGTTCCGGCACTTGCTTGCCGACTTCGGACAAACCCTACCGTTTCTAGCGTCGATAGCTCTAGTGTCTATTTCTATAGTTTTATGCAGTATCGAGGAAACGCTCTAAAATGAAATGTTAATTTCAGCTTCTTTCAAAACTACAATCACTTCAGCTTAATATCTTAATTTGTGTGAATGGTGAAGGTGTGATAGCAATGACATTTCGAGTCGAGTCCGATCGACTTGGTCCGCAGCACTGCCGGAGCAACGGGCCGTTGAAATAGAGGTCAGGACCTAGTCTGAGATGATTGATCAGGTGGGGAGAAGTGGGAAGAAATCATATGGCTTGCTCTATTACTGGCAAGCTACAATACTTAACGTATCACGTCTTAAGTCTCATGAGGGCAAGTAGGCAGTGACCTAGCGTGTCAGCACGTTTCCCCGAGACAGTGATCTAAAGAGACACTTGTTATTTTTTCGATACAATCTTCAAACTCTCTTTGCACAAATGCGCCTAAGTCTCGAACTTCTCAGCTACTGACTCTGTCAGCCCCTGATAATAACGTTGATTATAGTTCGAAGGCGGGCCGCACTCTAGAATGCGGTTTGCAACCTCAACCCAGTCCCGATATGAGGCCATTCCACCGCTCAACGCCGAGCCGGACTCAGGTGGGAGCTCGATCCAAAGCCCTAGCTCCCCAGCTTTCGGTTCTCCAGGAATGGCAAGATGAATGCGCTCTGGATTGGCAGCCACCAAATTGACGGCAACACCCCAATCATCATCTGTCCCATATCCCTCTTGGGGATTAAAAGACCAGATATCCGAGAGATGTAGACTTCTAACGGCCGAATTCGCATTGGCCAATGGAGAAAGTACTTGCCTCCACTCGCTTGCATCGAAATACACATACTGCAAGTGTATGGTCTGAATGCCGGGAGATTTCAAGAGTATGTCGTTCATAAGAGTCGTCTGAATTGGAAACCCTCGAAGGTCAAGCAAACGGAGATGCGGAAGCGTTGTGGAACGAAACAATGCGGAGAGAAAAGGCGAAAAAGAGCTGAACAATGACTTAGCGTCTCTAGACGTTTAGTAGAGGTGCATAGCCAATGACTTAAGGTTAGGCATCAACTAAAAAGGCCGCGAGATATCTTGAAAGTCCGGCTTGTTTTCCGGCTCCAAACTATTAGCCGACAGGTTCTGGCTGCCGGGATTTTCGAAGGGCTCGTAGAAGTCGTCGTCATCTATCGGCACCACAGGTGTTACCGTTGTTGCAAGACTAATTGACAAGTCGTTGAGGAGAGAACCGACGGCTGCGAAACCTTCCTGTGCGATTCTGGGGACCACAGCCACAGCCTCGTTGTACGGGACGCTGCAAATCTTGGTTTCCTTGTAGATGGCCAGACTGCCCGGTGTATCTTCACGATAGAGAAGTATAAAACGGACACTACTATAAATCATCTTGCGACCCGCGACCAACAAAATACCTCACTTTTGGTTCAGTCCCCAATGTCACGTCAGGAATAGCGTCTTTGCTGCAGCCAACTCTGTTTCATGCGTGCCTTGGAGCCAACTTGGAGGTTACACTAGTGTTGCAATGGGTACCAACACCTTTTGCCAAGGGTACGAAGAAATACATGCTTCAGACGAGATAAATATACAAAACTAAACAAATGCCTAGACTCAAATATGGTAAAGCTAAGACTAAAGATTATAGTCCTTCAACCTATTATCCATTAATTCATACATCTGTGTCCCGTTAGCAAATGTTGGTCATGCCTCCATCAACACTCTCAGGGTACATACGAACACAGACGCGTTGCCTTGTTGCCCTGATCCCTGCATGTCCCGTTTATGCTTAACTTCTCCACACCTGCCGGCGATTAACTCGAGCAGAATAGCTCTAGCCTGACGCATGCCAAGCTGGGCGGTACAAGACTCATGGTGATGTTGAGTAGGATTTAAGAGGATGATACGGGTTGCGCCCTCCCGTGGGATCCTTCCGTGTTGGTAAGCTCTTCCGCTTCCATGCCTCGTATAGGCAACTATGATATGATGCCATCTCCGCCCAACGCCCGTAGGATTCGTAGCAGAATAACATCACAAATAAACAGAACCAACGCTGAGATCTAAATTCGAACTACAAGTGAATGAAACCAACAACCAGGTCTAAATTTAAACCAAGAGGCATTGATAGGACCGACACTCAAATTTAATCGTCTCAATGTCAATATGACATCGAAGATGTATAAGGCCACGCTGCCAGACACGCTTCAAGGGAACTCTACATGCAATCCAAGCATTAGACAGCTCAGCTTCTCCTACAGTTCGACAAAAAAACTGTTACACAACACACTCGATTGAGATTCTACCCAAGCTCTCACCATGAGGTTTTCCAACGAGGGAAACCTGATCTTGGGCCTTCTGTTCTGTGGTGGACTGCCCCCAGTTCTCTCTTGCAGAGGCAAGTAGACTTAAGAATCTCCAGCTTACACGTTCTAATTAACTTGTACTATTTTAGACGGCGTCAAGCCCCCTATTATCACCCAAGTACGGACCACGACCCTACTTAAAAAGACAGAACTGTCCTCCGCCTCCTGATTATACCGGTGGTGGATGGGACTGTGGGCTACTTCATGACCTGCCGGTCTCAGCGGCACCGTCCTCAGTTCCGCCTTCCTCCGCACCGCCGCAAGAGACCCTTCCTTGCTATGTCCCGTACAATCGATAGACGAAGACTTTTTTTGCTTAGCAGCCATGCCGGCTAAACCTATGCAGTAATTATCGTGCATCCTTGCTACGGCTCTAGAAACCATGGAGACTCCCATGGCCAGCCCCAACCCGTACCTGGACCGAGATAGTGGCCCAGTGCTCTTTAACTAGACTAAATATACTGCGCTGCATCTTAATACAGGGTAGCCAGGTTAAACTATTAAGCATGAAGTCTTCCAGGGTTCAAAGATGTCGAGAAAACGAGGTAATTGAGTATGCTAGCTACGGAGGGGATCATCTCTTATGTACACAGTAAGACAGTTTTCTTCCTTTCTATCCCTTTCCGTGTATGTGTTAGCACAGCTACTGTAAAGCTGGCTGCTTGCTTGCTGAATGTCCGGTACCGCGACTGGCACGTGACATTATGCGTGACACCTTTTCACACAAACATACATGCCGGGCCGCGTAAAGTGGCCGCCGTCACGCGTCCCTGTGGAGAAATAGCCTTTCAACAACAAACAAACAACCAAGAAAAACAAACGCCGCCACCGCCAAATCGCAGCTTCTCGTCCTCGTCCTCGTCCTCGTCCTCGTCCTCAATCCTCCCAAACAAACCGTGCCGCCGTCAACGATCATGCCCGCAACGATCCCTACAAAGGAGCACGGCGGCTCTAAAAACCCCCGATCAGTGATGCGCAAACACGAGTTCGACCAGCTCACGGGGATCCAGAGGAGGCTGGAAAAGCGGCTCAAAACGATTGAATTTGACGACGAGAAACTCAAGGAAGTCTCCATCGTGCAAGGCTCGCCGTTCGATATCGACCAGGATGATCCATTAGATGTCGATCCCCGCTACTTCCTCCCCGGTCCTGTTGAGAATATGGAATACGGTCTTGAGGTGTTGCGCACCACGCTGGACTACTGGGGCATCCGTCCCCAACAAGAGTGGATTCAGTTGAAGCCGATAGAGAATCATCGGCTTCAGGACGGAGATGACAAGGACTTTGAGCATGCAGCCTACGATGCCTGGATGGATGCCAGAGCTCGTGCTCACTTCTGTGGGCTTGCTGCCAAGGAGGCATCCGGGTGGACAGGGCACAGGTAAGATGCCTTAGTCCACGTACATATTCATGTTTGGACTTCCCATGTTCCTGACGACTTGATGCGCAGCTTCATGCAATGGAGGAAGGCCCCCGAGTGCCATGCGTCCTGGCCGTCTCCAGAAGACGGCCGCCCCTGCTGGCAGAACTGGTCCAGCGGCACATACTACATGTGGCCGCGTCCGCCTGGGAACTACCCCTTCAATCCACGGGCGCTAGAATATAACCGTGATGTGCCGCACGCCGTCGGAACCGTCACCGACATGGCTCGGCCGCTGCGCCAGGGCTTGCTGCGGAGCGAGTTGCTCATGGCTGTGAGCCTCCTAAAGGCCCAGATCCGCTGGTCGCACATGTATCTCGACCACCACGTCTATCCTGTGCTCGTTGTGAGCTTTCATGCCCGGTATTCGGCCCGTGTCCTCCAGGCGTACTTCCAGAACGGCAAGATTGTCATCCGGCCATCCCGTCTCATCAATCTACACACTCGGAGCATTTCACCAGAAGTCCGCCTGGTTATTCGGTGGCTCAATAGCAGACCTATCGGCGACACGCGCCTCCCTCTCCTTGCGCTTGAGAAATTTGACGACGACGTTGCCTCGCCCATTGAGGTTTCCGACACACGGAAAGTCTTGTCATCGACGATACAAGTAAGGTAGAGGGCACGAAAGGGTGCGCACGACAGGGTATTGGAAGTTTGGCGTTGGCTAGCGTTTTTACTATTAACATAAACACATCCGTCTCGAGAGACTTGTTAGAATCTAGCATTCTCATTCATGTTCTGTCCCATGTCCTGTCGTACCAAGTACCCAATGTGATGAGCCGCTTGGGCGACTACAACACGAATGTCCCCATGCGAGCGCTTCTCAGCCCCGGTATCTCGAGGGTAGCGCTGACAACTGTGAGCCAAGCATTTGCCGCTCGCCCCCTAGGTTTAATCTAGTATCTCGCAGGCCAACACGCGCAGATTCGCTCACCGTTTAGCCGCCCGCCTTGCATGGCCCTTCTGTTCTTGTTGGTCCCCCAGTACGAAGCCTTGTCCAATCAGGCATAGACGAACAACGGACCACACCTCAGTGCACACTCCACGATATCTTAACGCATAGCAATACAGCTCATTGGAATTCTAATACAGTAGTTAATTGAATATAGAAAAATGGCTTAGTAGTTAGGCTTAGTGGTTAATATTTAAGTTAGTAGCTAGGGCTTAAATTAGGGATTAGATTTGCCTTAGTATATTTAATCTTATCTATCAATGATGGATGTATCCTGTTGGTGTGTATGGTAGAAGTTGTTGGTTTGGACAGCCTCAGTGCGTGTTGGTCCTGCCTTTTGACTTCATACCCACAGTCAGCCCACCTCGGCGCCTACTCTAACAGACCATGACTTTTTAGGCAATCGCCGTGGGTGCGGATCGAAATGCCACTTTCTGGGCTGTTTCCCTTCAATTCATCGTCTCAACTACAAAAGCTTGGGCATGCCCGTCTACTCTGGAGTCTATTACCACTTAGCACTAACACTTTCTTCAACACACAATTCACATCATCATTCAATCTTTGCATAGACCGCAGAATATACCTCATTTCTACTCGTTTCTACTCGTTTCTTGTACAATACAACCCATCATCGCATCATGGAACATGAAGACCTCCCATCTGGCCCGGACCCCATGGCCCTTCCGTTTCGCGGCCGTGAGAACACGCCACCCGGTCAGATATCCGGCTACCGTACACCCTCTCAGGTAAGGTCGGGCTCGGGTTATCCATCCGGGCCCGGTCCAGTCACTCCGATGAATGCTTCTTCCCGGTCCCCGGAGGCTCCACTAGCTCCCCGCCAGAGCACCCAGTCGGTGAACAAAGAGGGAGGAACGGGGGGATTTTTAAAGATGTTTGAATATAGGCCCTTCAACATCGATAAACCAGCTGATATGGAAGAGTTAGCGATGTTGTTGTTTTCATTGACTAAGTATCTAGTGGAGCATGAGAAACGTGAGCGCTTTACTATGAAGTAGTGCTTTAGGAAGTAGTGTTTAGTACGGTGTTTACCTAAGTCATAAGAAGGTAAAACAGTACCTAATAGAACTATGCATATAAGTTAACTGTTAATCCTATCAATATATCAGCCATGTTTATATTGTGTTATGTTGATGTGTTCGCATTATAGAAGCTGGCTAGCCTTTTATCGCGAGCTAAACTGAGTTCTAGCTCCTGCAGCTGAATAAAACTTCAGCTCTGAACTCTAAGGTTAGAGGGTGGTGCAAATAGTCAAACCAATGGCAAATGAGAATGACATTTTTCGACAGTCAAGCTACTGCCAGAAATCAATAGTGCACTGGGATCTAAGTTGGGACTAATCACTGCGATTGTACGTTTAGATATTAGGCTTAAGTGTTAGTGTAATCCCCGCCTCGTGCCTCCGTCATGATGAGTAAATGAGGGGAAGTTGAGGAGATGAAAGGGTGAGGGAGCCAATACTTGATTGGTCTATCAATATGAAAACTGAGAGGGGTAACGTCTTTCATGCGAGGGAGATGAAATGGTGTTCAATTGAGGGAGCCGGACGAAACCTTCTTCATAGCAATGGTAGGCTCAAGGTACGCCACTCTGTATGATTACTCGTTTTTTCTAACCGTGCTCAATCGATCCAGCCTCACTTTCAATCTACTTGATTCGCCTCTGCCTTCTCCCCTGGATCACTGGAGGGTCTAACCGCAAGCCTCTTCCTCCAACCATGACGCCTGCATCTGAAAGTCGGGTCAACCTCCAACGCACCATCCAGGCTTCAATTGCCGAAAGACTTATCAGCATGCGCTTTCCGTCAATATTACATCATCTACCCCCGTTGCTGCACACCATTCTCAAGCGGCTGAGATGCGCTCCGACACTAAGACTTCCATCTACTGGCAGCCATCGGTCCTGTAATGTCGGTTCAAGCAACAGCAGCAGACCTTAAGGCTGGAAATCTAGACTTGGCTTTGACCATTTGGGTCTTGTACCCTCCCCACAGGGCTGATCTAGCGTGGGCAAGCTGAGCGAAGGTGTTGGATATGATTGTTATATCAATCCCGCTCTTCCTTCATGTTCAAGCACACCCGCTACATCTACATGACTCTAACACACTCGCTCACCGTCAATACCCCTCGGACTCCTCACCATGAAGTTTATCTCGACACTTGCGGGACTTGTCTTTTTCGGCACTGTTGCCGCTACTCCTCTCTCAAGCCCTGACGATACCGGGTTGGCAGGTATGTATTCTTCCCGATCGTCCTAATGGGAAAGCTGCTGACTTCTATAGACCGAGCCAGCAAATGCCAGTGGAAAGACAAGCAATGCTGTGCGCACGGCAAGGACGATTGCAGTGGTGACGACTACAAACATGGTAGTGACCACTACGGACACCGCCAGACCATCTACGTCAGATCCCACAGGAGCATCCAGCGCGCCATCAACAAGGCTAGTCCTGGCGATCGCATCGTCGTTGAAGCCGGAATATACGCCGAGCAGCTCACCGTCGACAAAGACGGTATCGAACTGGTCGGGAAGGGCGCCGTCCTTGTCCCTCCCAAGAAGGGCGTCAAGAACCACTGCTCAGGTCTGAGTGGCCCCAAAACGGAGGCAGGAATCTGCGTGACAGGCAAGGGAGTCAAGCTGGCTCCTTTCGTGGTCGAACACCGAAAGGTCCTCTCAGTGGCTAGGCCCGTCGAGGATGTTTCTGTGACTGGCTTCGAAGTCCGGAAGTTTTCCGGTATCAACATTGCCATTCTCGGCGCCAAGAATGCTCACATCACCAAGAACAAGCTCACCGATGGTGGCAAGTATGGATCTCTCACAGCTGGCTCGTACAAGACATTGCTATCCGACAACGAGGTATCATCAACGGCACTGAGCGGTGGTATTGCTGTCTGCATGGACAACTTTTCAGACGTCTTAGTCAACAAGAACCGAGTTTCCAACTACGCCATCGGTCTCTGTGTCCAAACCAACGGTGCCGAAGTTCAATACAACAAAGTCAAGAATTGCTGCGTCGCCATCTTTGTCGATCCCGGTGTCAAAGGCGCCAAGATCCGCCACAACTATATTGGCCCGTCCAATCCTCAGTGCCCTGGAGCTTCTGGAATTATCCTAGATGGCGCGGTTGGCACCAAAGTCTCGGATAACACCATCGAAGGGCAAAAGAATGAGGCCTCAGGTGTCGTTGTCTTTGACGATGATTGTCCCCAGACTGGGCCCAGCGTCTCCCTCTCATGCCTTGTTCTCAAGCGAAAGGCCATCGCTTCAAACAACGTCATCATTCGGAATACTTTCCGCAACAACGACTTCGACCTCTTTGTCAACACCACAGGCAAGGGCAACGTGGTCAAGTGCAATGAGTGCAAGACCTCGTTTCCGGCAAACCTCTGTGGCAAATAGTCCAAGTCCTCGATTTCGCCTTGAATTCTGCAAAGTCAATTGACACCAGAAATGGCTCTGACTTTTGACAGAGTAACGAAACCCAGAAAGGAAATGAAGGTGGACGGTCTCACGGAGTTGGTTGTTTCCTCGATGGACTTGTGTTGTTGTTTCACCATGTCTACTTCTAGTTCTCACGCTTCTCAGATATTTATATAGTACTTGCAAGTTTCAACTAGTACATCTTTGCTAAGAAATATTGAATAAAGGTGTAGAATGATCATGAAGGTTTGTTTTCTGATGCAGCATCCCTACTGTGGGGTGGCAGACCTTTGACCGACACCAACCTACACTATGGAGGCCATGGATTCTATTTTTGTAAACTTGAGATCATTCCCGTTGCTAACTCTGTCCTTTTCTCCTGGCAACGATGTCATAATGACAGTTACTGATAAAGAAAGCAACCATCTCATCACTCTAACCTAGAGATGTCTATCAAGACGCTACGTAATGAAGTGTTATGGAACAAAGGCCCAGTGAAAATAGGAAGTTATCTTCAACTAGCTTATCTTGCTCGTACATCGGCTGCATAATTTCAATAAGTCAGCGGGCTACTATGCTCAATTGTAACGTATTATGAAGGACTACCAGCCCTGTGTCCGTATTTAAACTCCTGCTGATTTTATATTCCCAATTTCCGAGTCTCCATCTTCCATGTATTACCGAGTTTCCTCCTCCACTTTTAGACACAGACCTCTCGGTTCACCCTTGAAAAGACTTCTTCCCTCCATCCACAAAGTCCAATGTGAGCAGCAGCTGGGCCGATAATTCCTTGAGCCATGATAGTGGTTACAGAAGCAACTCCCGCTTCTGTGGTAGTAATGTATCCCAAAGTCCGCAGATGGACAATGCGATAAACACTTTGGACAAGAACTGACGCGACGTTCAAGAACATGTCTCTTTGGAAAAAGAGAAGAATGTCGTCTTGAGGATCAGGAGCGTGGCTCGCAGAGAGCAGCGAGCTAAGTCCCCCGAATACTTGAGAAAATGACAGCTCAGGGCTTTTCCAAATGCGGTACATGGACCAAAAGTGAACAAGGGTCGTTGCTGCTGTACCAACCGTGTAGATTAGTCTCAAATTTGTTGGGGTGACGTTCTTCCGTGGCTGTTCTATTTTCTTCGTTTGCTTTGTAGACACAATGTCCTTTGCTGCAATCTTGCGCTTGTAGGAGAGCCGTGACATCCCGCTGGTGAAAAGACCAACCAGGACGGGGAAAGGCTGCCACAAAGCGACAAAACCCTGCCAAGTATCCTTGTTCTGAAGTGGCCCAAACATGGCTACGGTTGGGAGTATGTAGCCAAGAGTCAGGCTAGGAATCAAAGCATCTGCAACGTCTTCAGCTACAGGCTGACCGGCGACAGTACCGAAGGAGTGATGTGTGGCATGTGTGAATATGGTTGCCAAGTTGTAGAGCGGTGCAATTCGACCAACTCCCAGGACTTGGTATATAGCCCCAAATAGGGACGGACTGGTAGTAATTAGTTATTTATATAGCGTTGGATGATTGCAAGAGCTCATGCTAGAGTGAGATGGAATAAATGCAAGGGTTAGTCAAGACTTACTAGGAAATGAGCATACCACCACCACCTCCTCGATAGCCCTCGACAGTCCAGTCGACAATGGAAGAGAAGATGACCGGCATGAAGTAAACCAGTTGCATTTTCTGTGCCTGATTTTCTCCTACCAGAGGAACTCCAAATATGGATACCAAGGTCGATAAGAGTTTATCCACAAACCCAATTCCTAGATACTGTTGCCTCAGAGGGGCACCGGCGAATGATGAAGGTAGTGCCTCAAAGGGCAGCAGAATCTTGTTGGATAGCCGGTACAATGCGCCCTGACATATCGCGGCCAGTGTAGTAGGAAGCCAAGTCGAGCCCAGTGGCTTAGCCGGGAGCTCGTCATCGAATGGAATGCTATGTCCACGTTTTGGGACGGGAAGCATGTCGAGACGGGCCGCTCCGGCAATCTTGACGGACGAGAGCTGAAGAGTGGCTTCTACGCTCATGAAACGTGCGAGAACCCGCGCCATCAGGGCGTAAAGAGGTGTTTCGAGTGCATCGTTTTGCTGCCGGCGATGGGCATCTGCCACAAGATACGACACACGTTCGAACCGATCGTTTTGCGTCTCTCTAAAGATGTCATGAATGTCCGAACGGCTCAAGCTCGAATTCTTCTTTGCACATAAGTGATTTGTCAATGCTGCGGCGGTCTCGATGGCACTGTTTCCGCCGTGGCCGGTCAATGGCTCGAACTAAATCGCAGTCAGCGCCAAGGAACTGGGCAGATTGGATCATGGAGTCGTGAGTCGCACCTTGTGAGCCGCGTCGCCGATCGTGATGACGCGTTCGAAATGCCATTTCTGGAAAACATACTCGTGCAATGGAGTCAGAACGGAGCTTTTCCTGGCCGCGTAGAGGTCGCCGAATGTAACGGTCGGTGTGATTGGGTCTGAGGCGTGTTTCTGGGCGAGTGCTTCCTCATCACCCTTACTGTACCTTGGAATATCGTTTCCAAACACCGTGACATCCATTTTGACGAAAAGAAACCAGTACACCCTTCCACCAGGGCCAGTGATGATCAAGTAAGAGTGGCCCTGGTTGAACACATAATGCACTCCTTTTGTGAGTGCCTCTACGGGGTGGGATATCCCAAAAATGCATCTGTAGTAACATGGAACCTCTAGATAGCTCTGGTTAGCAAACGGCCGTCATTATTGAATAGGTCCGAAGATGGGAAAGACTTTACTTGACCACTCATCCGAAGGGAAATACCCAGGCGACATCTCATTGCCAATGCGCCACATTTCTTTCCGAATAGTGCTGTAGATTCCGTCTGCACCCACCAGGATATTGCCTCGGAAGACGTCACCCTTGTTTGTTACTACTTCGACGAAATCGTCAAGTTTGGTGATTGATTCAACTCGTTGACCGACCAACACCGGGGTTTTGGATTTCAAATTGTTGTAAAGAGTCTCCAGAAGCATCTGTCGATCAATGAAGATAGTGGCATACCCGTGTCTGATGAACGATGCTGTTAGCTAAATTCCACATGTATAGTCAACACAATCCTACCTATCCATCATCCCATCGTGAATTTTCTTATGATGAGCCATTAGAGATCCATCTGAGTCCCGGATATATGAATCTTGCAACGGCATATCAACCAATGACAAGACTTCGTCGGCACACCCGAGCTGGTCCAGAATTCTGAGCCCATTTGGTTGGAGGCCGATGCTCGCGCCGACTTGTGGTGCGATGTCATCATTCGCTTCAAGCAAGACGAAGCGCATCCCAGTCTTCTCTAGCATGTTAGCCAAAGAAAGACCGGATACACTACCGCCCACAATGATGACTGTAAATTCTTGGTTGTCCATGTTTCTCATTGCCGTTGAGAAGTGACAGGATAGAAGGCGCTGTCAACTCCAAACTAGAGTCCTGATTCATATAGAAAATTACCATATCAAATACTGAGCTACTTTATACGCGCCCTTGTCAAGCGAGGTTTTGATCATCGCCGCGTCTTCCGGACACCCGGGTTAGCTCGGTGTCCTACGAAATGTCCGAGCGAGAGTTAAAACCCTCCGTCCTTCATGAATGTCGCGTTAGTGGGTCGAACACTACAGCTTTCCAAGGAACAACCCTTGGACTGCATGCAAATCCCACTAAGAGAACTGAGGTGGAATGCAACAATGACGATGCCTCGCCTCGAGCGTAATCCTAGTACATTTCTCTCTTTAGATACACCTTGTGAGGGTGTTGTGGTGAGAGGTGGATATGAAGAATGTCGATCCGGCATTGATCCATGACATTGATCCATGGATGTGCGGGAAGATTAGGGCCTTTCCTGATTAGGGGGTCTTTAAGCAAAACATGCGCAACGTGGCCACGTGGACTGGATCGGCAGCTACTCCACTATGTTTGATAGAAGGCTCTTATCACGGTTTCTCAAGGGGCAAATGATCCCAAAGCAATCCCTACTTCAGCCCCTATTTACATGGCTCATTTACCTGCGTAACAACGTCTTCGCATTCATACGGCACAGTATATACTTTTACTATACTTGCAAATCTACAGTAGAGGTAGCCTTGGGACTGGGGCTATAGAAGAGCCCTGTAGCCTGTAACCTGCACGTTGCATGGAGTGGAGATTAGTGAAATGTCTACTGGCAGATGTTATCTAATTAGCCGTGACTTCCCGTTGCGGGTCCGCTTTGTTTCACGAGATCCTAGACTCACTAAGATAGCTAGCTTACCGGTGATGGTGATCGGCAGGAAGACATGGAGGCTTTTCACCCTTGAAAATACTTTGCGTCTTTGGGGCTCAGGAAGGAGGATGCAAGTGGATCAAACTGCCCCCTTTCTTTGTTCCCAAGCTTAATATAAAATTTAACGAAGACTACAATACCCAGGCTTCTCTAGCTTTTGTCAGAATCAAGAGGCTCTACTGTCCTCACAACCCTGGCCGGAACTCCCATCGCGACGGAGTAGTCAGGAATATCCTTTGATACTACTGCCCCAGCTCCAATCGTGCAACCTTTCCCAATAGTGACCCCGGGTAGCACCGTAACATTAGCTGCGAGCCAGCAGTCGTCTCCGATGGTAATTGGCTCGGCATATTCGATATTATCTCGTCTCGACTGAAGGCTGGTTTCGTGTGTAGCCGTGATCAAGCTGACGCCGGTAGCAAAAAGAACTCGATCGCCAATTGTCACATGAGCACAATCAAGGATGACAGTGCTAAAAGAGGAGACTGTTAGCTGGTCCTTTCCAATGAGTGAGGGGAAGCACAACAGCAGGAAGCCCACTTACTTAAAGTTGGCATAGAACCGGTCCCCTATTGTGATGTTGCATCCATAATCCACTTGTATGCTTGGCTCAATATAGATATCTGAGCCAACTTTTCCGAACAACTCCCTAATCATGGCGACCCTCGTCTCGGTGACTTGGGCAGCCGTCATGGTTTCCTCTGGGACAAAGGTGTTGAATTTCTGAGCGAGCCGGCGAGCCCGGTTCCTGGACTCTGACAGCTCTGGCGCCTCGCAGCTGTAGAGCATGCCAGATACCATTTTCTCATAGTCATCGCACCAGGGGATATGCGAAAGTGTCTTGGAATAGGCAATGGCTTCATCGTCCTTCTGCGTACGAACTGGGGCGACCATTGTGGCGGTTGAACAGCTGATTGGAACGCAATTTGAAGAGAAGCAAACTTGCTTGTGTCCTAGCTGATTGGAGGTTCAACGACGTCTTCCAGGAATGTGAAGGATTGAAGAATGTGCACGCAGGGTGACGAAATTTCAAGACTGAGACTCAAATGCGACCCCCTCCATGACGTCTCACCAGATCCCCCACCTTTGTACTCCGTACCAGTCGCTTACCTACATGTTTATTGGCCAGCCAAAGCCCAGCGGGCCGAACTGCCTTTTACGGTTAGTCCTGACACCTTGCTTACTCGAACTGAAAGTGTCATTGGGCCAGTTGAATGAGGGGACATCTGACGTTGATCGTGGACAAGTAAGCACGTTCGTCAGTCATTAGTATCCTCGGCTGTCTATCATCTTCAGTCTTTAACCTTGACAAATATGGATAACCAGCACACCGAGAGAAACCCGGACTTACAAGTTGCCATCTCCCACCGTCCCTTTCCGGGGTTCCCTTTCGTCCCAGAAAACCGGGGAACCCGGCGGCAGCACTTGGACAGCGTAAGGCATCTACTTCCAGTCCCCGGGCCAATACCAGAGGTCATCGAAGATGTCCATCTAATAGAGGCTCGAGATGGTTACAAAATTCTCACCAAAAGTTACCGGCCTGCGTCATCGTCTCCATCTATCAGCGCTGATGGCGGAGAGAAGGGCCCTCTGGTGATACTGTTTCATGAAGGCGGATGGGTCATGGGCGACACAACCGATGAAGATTCAAACGCCAGAATCTTCGCCAGAGACCTCGGAGTAGTCTGTTTGAATCCAGAGTACAGGCTGGCTCCGGAACACCCCTTCCCAACCGGGGTACTGGACTGCTGGGATACGCTGAAATGGGCGGCTGCCAATGCTTCTCATCTGGGTGCAGACCCAACTCGGGGCTTCATCGTGGGAGGATCATCTGCAGGGGCCAACATTGCAGCGACACTGGCTCATCTCGCGATAAAAGAGCATCTTCACCCTCCCATCACCGGCCAATGGCTTTGTGTGCCATATCTTCTACCCCCAGAGCTGGTCCCTGCAAGGTATCGAGAAAGCTACTCCAGCATGTGGACCAACCGGTCTGATCCTGTTCTAGGGCCGTTACTCAACGGCCCCCAAGATACGACAACCGGCAGCTTTATCGATACCATGCTGAGGGCAGATGTACGCTCGCCTTTGTTCTCGCCATTTGCCGAAGAATGGTATCCACCAAGCGACGCTGGCTCGCAGGATATAGAACACAAACCTCCGAAAGCTTTCTTCCAAGTTGCTGGACTGGACCCTATACGTGACCATGCTCTCATATACAAGAGAGTCTTGGAAGAAGAATGGAGGGTTGCCACACGACTTGAGTTGTACGAGGGATTCGGTCACATGTTTTGGACGAATTGGCCTGAACTGGCGAGGAGTCAGGATTACTGGCGTGACATGGTTGGTGGCATGAAATGGCTGTTGAGTCTGTGAACAGGGTGTAGTATATTTACACTAGAATCATATACAAGCGGCCTTATATAAGTCGTTAGCACTCAAGGTACACGGGGTCGCCTGCTGGCCCAGCTGCAAGCAACATCATTTCCATGAATCCAGCTCCAACCTGCCTGACATTATCATGGTACTCGGCCGCACTAGGATAGAATGGACAGCTTAGATCCGAGCTGCTCTCAGCGCCAAACTCCAAAGTCAAACCAAACATGCGACTCGAGCCGCAAGCTAGCTTGCCGTAGTACCGTCCCATTGCGTAGTCGTTGCTCGCTCCAGATGTTGGGTACAGACCGACGGCCGGGTACGCATCATAGGGAACATTGCCCGCCGCTAGCATGGATTTGACCATGACAGACGTGACATCCTCCTCGGTCTTGAGATCCTTGGCGGTAAAGTACTCCTTGTAGACGCTGTCGGGCGGATCCTCTCCAACATAGCCGCGTTTCCCATCAAAAGCCGGGTTGACGAAGTTCTGCTCCGTCTCTTCTTGACCGGCATCATCATCACCCCAAGCGTAAAGGATGCTTCCGGTGTACGAGTGCAGGTCCATGAACCAAGTAATGTTCTGGTACTGGTCGAGGGTCCATACCACAGCTTCAGTCTCAGGTTCAGAAGCGGGACCCGTGCCGTAGAAGACCTCGCTGGCTGGGTCGTCTGACGCGGGGTCGTCTGCAGCTTCGAGGTTGAAGGCCTTCTTGTAATCCCAGACAAAGTCGTAGTTGCGGTTGAGGTCAACTCCCACGTCACTACCGTCCTCGGCGCCCGAAGAAGATTCCGTGTTGCGATTCTTACGCCAGCACGTATCTGTGGTTTGGTCATAGGCCACACCATCGGGGTTCGTGAGCGGAAGAATGATGATGCCCGCGGATAGAGCGGTCTCGACATCCTCAGCGGTGTAGTTCTTGCCGCCGTATGAGATTCCAGAGCCAGCTTTGCGCGCAGCGAGGAGGTCGGCCAGGAAGTAGATGACATTGTCCGGGCCACCGCGCTCACGAGCATGGATGCCGCTCATGATGAACACCCTAGGGTTATCACCTACTACCGCGCCGGGTATTTTTCTGCCCTCAAATGTTTTGAAGGGGGGCTCGAAGAGCTCAACTTCATGGGGATATCCCTTCTTCAGTCCCTTCAAAGCAGTGGTGACTTCCTTGACGCTCAAAACGGATTCGAGTTCACGATCTTTCACACCAAGACCAACCGGCGTGACACACCCGTTGGCAAAGCGATCGCTGGTCCCAATGGGAAATGTAGTAGAAGCTTGACGGCGGGGAATGGTTGAACGCCGGTCGGGACGGACACCAGTGCGGGCAAATTGGCGGTCGGCCTCGCGCTCTCCAGGAAGAAGACAGGCATTGACGGAAGATGTGATGCCAAGTGCGGCAACAAACGTGGGGAACCTCATGTTAGCCGACCGTGTTTTATGTGGTGACGAACATGCGTTGGACCCAAGGATGAGAAGAGGAATAATACAAAACAGAAAACTAAGCACAGAAAATGAAAGAGAAGGACATGAAGTACATATAGTAGAAATCTTACCAGGTTTGACGCAATGCCAAGTCTTGACGTTTATTTCGACCTGCCTAAATAGGCAGGTAGGTGTGTGATTGCTGATCAAGTAGCAGGCATTGATCAAACGGCCCAGGGCAAAAGGTCATTGCGGACTTGGCAGAATCATCATTTTTGCCACCTTGACTATGAAATAAATTGAACAGTTGCCTTCAGGTGCCTGGCGAGGCTTTCATTGGTTAGGGCGAAGAAAAGCCAGCTCAACCTCTCTCTAAAACACATAGAGCAGCGACGCCGATCTAATCAGTGTTTCAGGAAAAATGAAGAAAAGAAGGTCTAGTACGACATTTCAATCTACATGTGGTGTGGAGATGACATACGTACTCGAGCTTTTGTTGTACGTCCAGAGTTTTGTGTTGTCTCAGATCGGCTTTTATCTTCAACAACGGATGTAGTACCAATCATCACCAATGTACACTATTGCAAGAAACCTAAGAGAGTGAGATCTATTAGACACCATCAAATATTTACATATTTGCGACTGAAATTGACACAGCGGGGTTACAGAGGTGCGAGGGATCAAGATGTTAGTAAAAGCATGAGCCCGTTTAATCGCCAGTCATGAAGAGACCTGGAGGGTGCCTAAAGTATTAAGAGACAGATATAGCTGCGAATCATATGAAGCGAATGAATTGATAATGATATGCTAGGTAGCTATTGAAGTAAAGACTGTTTGAAATCCGCATTCGTTGAAAGCGTCGCGGCATGATGCATTTACTAAGAACACGACTGATCACTATCCTCCATCTTGCTTGTTCCATCTTCAATTGGTGTCCTCCCAAGTGAAGAACATAGGCTTAAGTAAGAAATGGTTGGCAATAGTGGGCATAGAAGTTTGGGGCTGGGGTACCGCAGCTAATGTAGACCTTTATTACGTGCATCATGTCACTAAACCCATGTTTTCCACACCTGACCTTTGGACTCACTCCGATTAGAATACTTGAAGGTGCTATTGGTTTTGATCATAAAGCTGCCCTTGGCGTCTGTCTCTGAGGTGAACGGGTTTTATTCCGGGTCTGTGTTGTCCGCGATAGAGTAACTAGGGCCTAGGGCGACGGGCGCATAGGGACTGGTCTTGATGACCACGTTTCCACTTGGGGAAGAATTCGACGTTCCGTAGATGGCATAGGGCTGGGATGTCATAGTGAAGCTAGTGTTGGAGCCATCTCCCGATTGGATGAAGGAAGATTGCTAGTATAAATTGAGGAAGACTCCATCAATTGGCGTGTCTCTAACTTAGTCATGTCCCAGGGAGGAAGAGCCTCTTGGATTGGTTAGAGTTGTTGTCGATAGTGATGGAAGTCATGCAATGTCCTCGTAATACCCAAGCTCAGACAATGCATATTAGAAAATGTGTCTTCATTGTCAATAATAACAGTAGGCAACAAGACCCCTTTCATCAATTTACAAAGCCAGCCACTGGTATACAAAAGGCGCGGTTGGGATCAACTGAAACCTGTGACAGATACTGTATTTGACCACATCACATTTCAAATTTGCAGGATATTAAGGAAGAAACACAATCAAGCACGTGACATTGCCTCGAGCTCCTTCACCATTCATCTGCGGTTAGCTGTTGTTGACTTTCTAACGAGACTGCATTCGCTCAAGTTCGCGGTTGCTGTTGGTCATCAGCCACAACAAAGTTTCTCTCTGGGGGCTTAGTTCTAAGTAACTAAAAATGGACTCTCAGGACCCAACGCGCCATCTGATAATCTGTGATGATGTATTACAAGTGAGTTTTAACTTTTTGAGTTCGCGATCTTGTCGGCTTCTTCCTGAGCTTCTTCCTTGATAGTTTCCGCTTCCTCCTTGCTGAACGAGTCGGTGTATTTAACCCAGTGGCCATGTATTAGACCCGTGCCAGCCCCTATCAACATTCCCAAGCCTGAAGTTGGAATTGCGACTACACCTGTGAGCAACGAGCCGACGGTGATGCCGATTCCGCTTGCAATTCCAGCGCCTATTCCAGTCCCAACAGCACCTCCTTGAATCCAGCCCGCTTCCAAGCGTTCAGCCGTCTTCATCAGCTTGGCTGCTTTCTTGTCGACCTCACGAGCTTCGGAATTCAGCTCTTCGGCGACTTTCGGATCTTCCGCCTCATCTGCCTGTTTGTGAAGTTCTATAGACTTCTCTTGCAACTGTTTGGCTTCCTCCAGGCGTGTTTCGATTTCCCGCTTGAGCCTTTCCTTGGGGGACGACTTGCCGTCGCCTTGACCTTTGCCCTCATTATGGGACATGATCCACGGCGCTATGCAAAGACTTTAGGAGAATTTTGCTCGTGATGAGCCTCAGAGGTCGGGATATGACGAAAGATAAGGATGATTTCTTTTGTGCGGAGGTATGGCAGATAGTGGAGAAAAGGAAGTGATGACGCTTTGCTTTAGTAACGACATCGCTATTAGTCAGCAACGGATCTACCCTGAAGTGGGAAGCACCTAGGGGAAGCAACGAAGAGTCTGTCCACTATTAGACACGCAATTTTGGTCTTCTTTCCGACCGCTTATTGCTAATTGACCTAGTTTCTTCCCCTGAGGCCATGTAAACGCTGATGCCGAGAGATCGTCAAGGAACCTTGCCCGCCAACCCCCAGTTGCCTTAGTTCGCCCAGTTCGCTCTGAACTTGTTGAAAAGGTTGAGATATTGCAAACAGGTCTTGCAATTTTTAAGAATTCAATATACTTAATGCATACTGAATAAAATTAAGGCCTGGAAAAACGTCAGATAAGTTTGTATGAGTATATGTCGATATGCTTAGAGATGTTTTCGTCGCCCTCACCCGTACTCTAGATCAACCACACCCAAGGAAAGTCCATGTCATTTGTGATTAGGACTTGTAGAGACAGGTGCGATGTTTTTGCTTTGAAGGAAGGAGGAGTTTCCATTCTTGTTTTAGGGATGGGGGAGTAGAGAGGCTGGGGCCTGGCAGCTGGTGATATAGACCGCTACCTTGCAGAACTTTAATCACCTTGTCTGCATCCACCACTGACAGCACCACTGATAACCCCTTGAAAAGGAGCGGAGCTTCAGGAACCAAAACTCAATGTATAAGCGATTGCAGCACGTGGCGGTAAGGCGAAATACGCGCAGCTAGTCCTGGAGGTCCTGGAAGAGATCGCCAGAGAACCTGCATCTGCATGTGCTATAATTGTGACGCCTGTTTTAAGTTTATCGACATCCACAACGTCTAGGGGCATCCCCACAGCCGTTGCAGTTATAGTAGAGCCTTATCTGCTCCAGGCCACGCATGCATGCCCCTACTAGTATTTCAGAGTCTCAAGTATCGCGGGCTGATTCGAAGATGGGGGCGGGAGGCTGGAGAGGAAAAGGATGGAAATGGCATGGAAGTTGGACAGGCCCACATATATACATATACGCCAATGTCTGAGGGCGATCTAGCTCAATCGATCTGCTATTGAGTCGTCTCGGGAATAATTTATTGTCAACTTAGAGCTGCATGAGATACTAATCTATCAACTAATGCCGATATAGTGTGGAATTTTCGAAGCCATTGGCGTCGTCGTGATCAACCCAGCACAGTGAGTGAAGAAAAGCCCCACACTAAGTATCCCAGGATGGTGCTCGCTTCTCTAGGAAGGCTTTCACTCCTTCGTCTTTATCTCGCGTTCCGAAGGCGAAATAGTACAAGCTCCGCTCCAACTCGTGATCGCAGCCCAGGGCATCGGCTAAGGAATGATGTAAGCAATGGGTGCCGGTGGGTCGATGGAAGACGAGACCACTTACAGCCACAAATGGCCTCCTTCGCCAACGACAGCGCCGCGGGGCTCAGTCCGGCCAGCCTCGATGCTGTTTGCACAACATTCTCCAGGACTTGACCGGGCTCAAAGACTTGAGCGACAAGGCCGGCTGAGTTGGCCTCTGGCGCAGAGATGGGGGACCCTAGAAGGATCATTTGCATAGCCTACGTTAGGTTGTCTATTTAGCCGAGCCCAGGTCCAAACTTGCACGTGGCATTAAGGAGAGGGGCGTTAAGATCCCTACCTTGAACTTGCCCACGGCATTTGTCAGACGCTGAGTCCCTCCAGCGCCGGGGATGAGCCCAATGGTGACCTCGGGGAGCCCGAATTGAGAGTCTGTGGATGCAAAGATCAAGTCGCACTATCGTCATGGGTGTCAGTCAAGAATACCCGCCGCCAATGCCGGTGACCGCGCCGCGCCGCCGACTTGGGTTTCCCTGCTAACTGACCATCAGAGCGACCTCGAAGCCCCCGCCGAGCTGTCAAGGATATAGTGTCAGTCCACATTCGTAGATCCGCGGAGTTACGCTGGCCGTGGGAACGGAACACTACTCACCGCCATGCCCTCGACGGCAGCTACCAGGGGCTTGCGCACGGCTTGCATCCCCGCGCAGAGGTCGGCAAGATAGCGGCGACCCCGCGCGGCTTCCGCATCGAGTACCGAGATCTCTTTGATATCCGCTCCGGCTGCGCCCCGCGAGTCAGTCAAGTCAACGACCGGGGTCTTGATGTGGTGGGGAAGTAAGGTTCTTGTACTTGCCGGAAAAAAAGGTACTGCTGCCCGTGAGGATAATGACACGTATGGCTTTATCCCGGGAGGCCTCCAGTAAGTGCTGCAAGAAGACGGCGATGAGTTCCTGGGAGAGAGCATTGCGTTTGGCTGGCCTGTTGAAGGCGAGAACCCGAACGCCCTCGGCGGGCGTGGTAGCCAGAACCAATTCGTCAGCCATGATTGATTAGTGTTGCAGAGTGAGAAAAGACGGTCCGCGGTGCTATCAGCCGAATTCGCGATTTATCGGGCTGCCCACCTTACCGCGTCGTTGGCCAGCCTAACGCATGTATTAGTTAAGATGGCGCCAAACATTGTTGATCAATCGACACGTACGCGACTGTCTCAGTTGTGGTGGCTTGGGTATCACACCATTGATCTTCCAACTGAGACAGGATTTTCTTTCCCAGCCGACTGAAGCACAAAGCAGCTAGTTTGTAAGCACAAAGCAATCCGTTTGTTGAGGCCCCAGCGAGCTTGTCTATTTGAGGTATTTTTCTTTTCCAGCGGTGGTTGGTGCTCTTGCTTCAACGACTTGTTCTGGTAATGGATTAGGCTGATCCCTCTCCACAAGAACAATGATCTCCGTGCGCTATCGAACAAGAATGGATCAATCCCGAGTTTCTGTCAAGACTCCACATCTAGCCAGTCACTTGCACAGTGTCCTTCCTATTCAGTCGCAATGTGTCCTTCCTGTTCAGATACAGTATCGCGACTCAGATCTTATCTCGGAAAGTCTAAAATCCTGCTGACTAAATAAGCTGCCTGAACAGGAAGGTTGGTTTGCTGGGCATTGAGATATCCAGATATCCCGTCAACGCCATCGCAAGGGAGCGATTCACAACAGTAAGAACAACCACCACCGCCGAATTCAACGTCGTTCAGCGTCGTAAACACGGCCTGGCGTATTTCGTACAGTGCGTAGTTGTCCAGTTGTCCCTTGAGACTGGGAAACTCCCTTAGTGAGACCTGCCAACCCGAAATCGGCTTCGCGCGTTGGTCTAAAAAGCCTAGTCAGGGTCCATGAGTTCGTGCTTGTGCGGCATGCAGGATCCCGGTCAAACACACGTCAGTGCCGATGATGCACTTACCGAGGCAAGATGATGCACTCCTCTCGGCGCTGAAGATTCTTGGCACCTAGTGATTCGCGCTTGTGGCCCGGTGATCCGTCTACAGAAGTTCCAACGGCCCACCCCAACCGACCGCTTCTCAAGTGCATGCACAAGGCTGGGGCCAAGGCTCCCGATACAGCGGGACTCCCGGCAGTCATGTGGGCATATATCAGCCAGGTTATTCGGCGCTAACTGCCTAGTATGTCTTCTTTAGCAGCTTCGAGTGCCATTCCGTGTCTTAGGTCAACGCATACGTCGACGGACATTACTCTGCTATAGGCGAGTAGAAAGATCAACGCGAGAGGCTGCCACAAATTCATGTAGTGTTGGGTTGCATCCCGTACCGGCTAGACGCAGGCCTACAGGGAAAACAGGGTTTTGCGCGACTTTGGACGCGAAATCCGAGACTGGTTATCGGCTTAGATGGCGTTCATGACAGCTGGTGAGAACTCTCTGTCTAGCCGAGGGTGGAGACACCGGGCAGAAACACCGGGGTCTGATGATAAGTGAAGTGAGTACTTAAGTCGGTGCAGCGGGCCGATCAAGGGAGTGTGGCTTCTGGTGCAGAGAGTCTGTTCTTGAGACAAATATTAAATTACCATCCACCCGTTACGCTATCCATGTGCAACGGCAGTCTCCAGCTTACCGTTCGTTCGCCTCGTTTGAACCACACGCCTTACTATGGAAAAACCCTTCCACCCGCTCTCTCCGGCTAGGAAACCGTACCCTCTCTCCTTCAGCCATGGCCTCGTGAGCACTCCCCAGTTCTTAACGGTCACCAAAGCCTTCTCCCACTACGCTTCCATCCAGCCGGAGGCTGTGGCCGCTCGCGACCTTTCAGTTGAGCCCGCCGTGCACATAACATATCGCGAGCTCGCACAGCGCAGTGTCAATTTAGCGCGCAAGTTGCGAACCTTGGGAGTTGCCCCAGGGAGCCGAGTGCCCCTCGTTGTCAAGAGAGGTTCTGATATGCTCGTGGGCATCCTCTCAATATTGGCTTGCGGCGCCCAGTATGTCCCCCTTGACGGCTCTGTTGTTCCTGACGAGACTCTACAATTCGTCTTGAACCAGACTGGTGGAGGTATCGTATTGGCTCTCAAATCTACCCTCCATCGTCTATCAAATACAGGTGTCACCAATGTTGTCGTTATTGATGACTTGGACGACGCAGACGAGGATAACATTGATGGAGAAGAGGGGTTCATGGACCTGGCTCGTCCAGACGATGGGTGCTACGTGATTTATACTTCAGGTACGTAGTACGAGGCTTGACTTGATACGGAGTTTACGAGCTAACCTAATGCAACCTAGGCACTACGGGGAAACCAAAAGGGGTAAATGTCACTCATCGAAATGTGACGAACCTGATCTGCCAAACCCCTGGAAACTTGGGCATCTCACCCGGCAAGTGCGTGAGCCAAGTACTGAGCATCAGCTTCGACATGGGTAGGTTCCCTACGAAGGAATAAAGTGAGACAACGAGCTGGACCTGGACTAACTAATTTAATCGTGCAGCGGCCTGGGAGACTCTGGGATGTCTGGCAAACGGTGGCACTTTGATCATCCGCGGCTCAGACTGGCAACGCACCTTGAAAGAGGTAAGTTTGAGTACTCCGTACATCGCAAGGAGCTCACCAGTTCTAATCTTATCTCATAGATCGATGTTCTGATCTGCACCCCCACAATCTTATCCTCATACGATCCTCGGGACTACCCACGGATCAAGACTGTTGCTACTGCCGGCGAGCCATCTACACAAAAGTAACCAGGTCTCAAAGCTGGTGTCCTAGTAATTTGCTAACCAGCTTTAGGCTCGCCGATACCTGGGCCGCTCATGCAACATATTTTAACTGTTGTGGTCCTACTGAGACGACCATTGTCAACACAATGCACCGACACCAGCTCGGCCTACCATTATCCATTGGAAGGCCGACGCCAAACAACAATGTTTACATACTTGATCAGGACCTCATTCCCGTCGAAGTTGGACAGAGTGGGGTGATGTGGGCTGGTGGTTCGGGTGTGTCTGCTGGATACGTGGAACTCCCAGATGTAACTGCCGAGCGATATGTACTTGACCCCTTTGCTCAAAACGGGTAAGTTTAATCCCCCCAAGCTCACTACACTGTGGTAAAATCTGACTCATATTCCACAGGTCTAAGATGTATAACACTGGAGATGTCTGCCGGTTGAACCCTGATGGTTCTGTACATATCTTGGGTCGCGTTGACGACCAGGTCAAAGTAAAGGTTTGAAACCCCCAGCCACGGCATCATCACCCCAGGAAACTGACTTTTCTAGGGCTTTCGGGTTGAGCTCGATGGCATTGCCGCATCCCTTGCTTCTTGTCGCTCTGTTGAGAGGGCAGCGGCGCTGCTCATTGATGGCGAGATTCACGGCTTTCTGGCACCTTCTCATTGCCCCGTTCAAGTAGTGAAGGATCACATTAAGGACTGTCAGCCTTATTATGCTAGGCCAAGCCACTATCACTCATTGGCGTCTTTGCCCATGACTGAGAATGGTAAAGTGGACAAGAGGGCACTGCGAACTCTTGTATCGGCTGTGCAAGAAGATGGCACGGAGTGCGAGAAACTCTCCAGCCGTCCTATTAGCCATTCTGAACCGGCTGTTCTCCGACACTTGCGGTCAGATTTATCTTCTTCTAGCGAGACACAGGTATCCACAGACTCCGACAAGTCTGATATTACCTTGGTTGAAAAGGAGAGCGACTTTGATCTGGAAGCCGCGTTGCCTGAGAAGAAACACCGGAAGTACGCACGGGGTCTCCGATATCGCGGCCTGATTGTTTACCGTCGTCTTCTATCTTTGGTTGGCTTGTTCAACATCACGGCAGCCATTGCCTTGGTGCTTACGGGGATTACTAGGCAGTGGCTCGGCAACATCACTGCCATCAACCTAGCCATAGCCGTCCTTGTCCGCCAGGAATTCGTCATCAACATTCTCTACACCATCTCCTGCAGTGTGCCCAAGTCGTGGCCTCTCTTCATCAGAGCCCGGTGCGGTAAGATTTATCATCTCGGCGGTGTTCACTCTGGCGCGGCCATAAGTGCCGGCGGATGGCTGCTAGCATCCAACATTGCAGATCTCGTCTGCATGAGCTCAGGCTCAAGCTGCTCAGACTGGGGACACCAATCGATTGAGGCAAAAGTCGTCTCCTGGATACTTGCTATGCTCTTTGCGGTCATGTTTACCCTTGCATGGCCGACAATGCGCAAGAAGTACCACAACGTGTTCGAGATGACGCACCGTTTCGTTGGCTGGACAATGCTGGCCCTTTTCTGGGTTCAAGTTGTCCTGGCAAACAAAGACAGCGCTCCAGACGGCATGTCTTTAGGGAGAGCCTGCCTAACATCCCCGTCATTCTGGCTTCTTACGGTATCAACTGCGAGCGTTGCTTCTTCGTGGTTCTTCCTTCGTAAGGTGCCTGTGGAAGCCGAGGTTCTATCAGACCACGCTGTAAGGCTGCATTTTGACTACACTGTCCCAGTCAATGGTTCGTTTACCCGTCTATCGCATCGTCCCCTGCTGGAATGGCATTCCTTTGCTACAATCCCCGCTCCAGAACCGAGCAATGGCCGATCAAAGGGTTATTCCCTCGTCGTGTCGAACGCGGGCGACTGGACTAAATCGACTATTCACCAACCACCCACTCATGTCTGGACTCGAGGTGTTCCCACATGCGGAGTTATGCGCATTGCAACGCTGTTCAACCGCGTTGTCCTTATTGCAACTGGCTCTGGTATTGGACCAGTGCTGGGCCACATCAACAACCCATCGTGCCCTACGCAATTGATATGGTCAACATCTCGCCCGGAAAAAACATTCGGAGAGGAATTATGCAATTCGATCACACAAAAGATCCCAGACGCTGTTATCCATGATACCAAGAAGCTGGGTCGTCCGGATCTCGTTAAGATGGGTTTCAATTTGGCTAAGAGCTTCAAAGCGGAGGCAGTTATCATTATTGCAAATGAAAAGATTACGAAAAAGGTCGTTTACGGCCTTGAGACGAGAGGAGTTCCGGCTTATGGTGCTATTTGGGATAGCTGAATGATTTTGCGAGGGAAATGGGAATTTGATGATTGCATTTGACAGCGGGAAACAGTTTTTGATTGAGGCTTGAAATATATGTACGATGACTCTGATGGAGAGTAGACCACCGCAACCACGTGCGGTCACGAAGACGAAACTTGAGGCATGAGCAATTCAACATGAAGAGGGATTGATCTAGTTGTAGCATTGGACCGTGCTGGAAAAGGACTAACATAGGTGAGTCTATTATCAGGGATGGGCACTAGACCTTACCACTGTGATACGATAAAAGTAAAACAACATGGATATGAACTTGATAAGATCAACTATTTCAATTTCGTTTCGTTTCGTTTCCTCTCTCTCTCTCTCTCTCTCTCTCTCTCCCTTTCCCTTTTTTTTCTTCTTCTTTTTGTTTGAGAAATGCCAGCGTCATCCTTTTGCCACCTATTTAGCCCTGGGCTGCCTATTGCTAGCTGGAGCCTTGCCTCAGCCTAACTCACACCAGTCCATCCAGCCTCAATAATGCCTTAGTTTTTATAGTGAACAGTCTTTCCATTCTGGATAGCTCCATTAATACGCCCGTTGATGGATTCACTCGTAAGTTTTGATGCTTTAGGACCATCCGCGAAGGCAAACGGATCTCGATCAAGGATAATGTGCATCATACCAGCAGTCTGAACCAACGAGATAACACAGGTGAGAAGACCACCAAGTTGAGTGACGAGAGGCGAAAAATTCCCCTGGATGACGAAAATGGTTGGCATACCAGAGAGGGTGAAGGCTCCGATATAGCAAAGCGGCATCAAAGCCATGACGAAGATACTTCGCCATCCGTTGAGCCAATCGCGATAACGATACGCCAAACAGACGCTGAGGAAGAGAGCGGAGACATTGGAAAACAACCACCACCAGGGGAATCGGCTAATCAAGACCAGGGGTTGGTGACCGAAGTACATATAAATGCCACCGTAGTTGAGAAGAATCTCCTCGAGAATGATATCTGCTAGGCCGGAAATCCCGAGACAGATCCAAAGGGTGCCGGTTTTGATGTCTCGTAGTAGCATGGCATACAGAAGGTAGCCTAGGATAGCGCCGAAGGCCCACCACATGACACCAACGTAGTAATCGAATTCGCGTCCCATGAGAAAGAACATGAGCATGTTGGGATCATGCGATTGAGACCAGTAACAGCCTGCAAGGTAGTTGTCAATGGCCTCAGGAACGACACAGAACGCCGCGCCAAGGACCATTGCTGGAGGGACAGAGGATTTGAAACGCCTGCTATCCAAGTGGGCAACAAACGTGAACCCAAGAGCGATGAGCAGCATGACAGTGGTCGAGATAGCGACATGACGGGTGTTCTGCGCGAAGGCATCGTTCGGTGGCGCTGGTGTGCGGAATGCCTCGTGGAGGGTGACCTTGCTCTGGGCGTGCTGAGCCAAGGTAGGGGTTGCTAAGAGCCACCAAGCCAAAGCCCCAGAAAGGGTCAGGGGGTTCCGAATACTCAGAACCATTGTTGAGAACATAAGGGTTTAGAACTGTAAGTGATTGGTAATTGATGTGAAGATGTGAAAAGTAAGGGGAGTAAATCTTCCAGAGGAGACGGTGCTTGAGTCTTATAGAGGATTTGATATCCCTTAGCAGGCGACCTTTTCACATGTCTCACGACTTTCGGACCATCATGCGACCTCAGCCGTCAAGTGACGTCCTCCGTTTCATAGTCCGAAGTCCCGGACCCATTTCGGCACTTGTGGGGCCCGAAGAAGCTGCTTCAGGTAAGTCGGTGCCGAAGTTGCCCGGTTTTCTGGCGGATAGTCCGGGCATAATGGGGCTTAGTTGATATGTGGGTAACGATGACGAAAACGATTCGGGCACACAGGGATCGCCATCGAACCATCTGGTTAATCAAGTCTATAAAAAGACGGTTATGAATGAATCTCGCCATTCTATCTGGAGACGTCACTACTCACGGGATAATTAAGCTAGTAGGGAAAGGTAGTGCTAGATATGACGTAGCTTGCACTACTTTGCTACGTGAGCAAGGTTTACTATGCACAGCTTAGGTATGATTGGAAAGAGGAGGAAGGACTAAGATTGCAGGTTAGCAATAAATCAGGCTGATTTACAGGCGTGGGCTTGTGTGTATAGTATTATATTCTTTGTGCCTTCTGAGTGTTGAGATGTTTGGAAACACGCCAGGTTAGAATCTGTTTGCACCCCTTGGGACAACTCTTGAATTAGATATAGAGACTAGTGTTGACCAAACCTAGCTTTTCAAGCTTAAGCAATCGCTATCTTAGTTTCATCTTTCAAGCCCAAATGCCCATCAAATGCTTGAGAAACGTGACTCTCTGTGGACGAACATTGACCTTGCAGCTCAGAGAGCAGGGCTTGAAGAGAGCTCGATGTCTCTAATACCTTCAGATCCTCTGCACAACGACACCTAAACTCAATGTTAGCCTGGAAATAAAAGAACAATGATCCATCTACTTACCGCACCCACAATGTAGCCAAAGTATTATCTCGGCATTCTCGAAGAACCAGAGCACTCTGGATGAAGGGCTGAATGTCACGAGACGTGTGGGAGAAGTGGCAAAGGGTATCGAGAATGTCTTGCCGCCGTGTGCCGTCTTTGCTCCAAAAGTGATACACAGCTACAACGCTGTCCTTCGAATCCGCGTCTGCGTCATCCGTCCTCTTGAGATACCCGCCTTCTTGGTCGTAGTGACGGAGATGGTAGTCAGGGCTTCCGAGACCTTGAACATTCTTCAACAGCTCTTCTTGGTCGACAAGGGCCATCTCGCGCTTGAAGACTTTGGAAGAGACGTGGTCGATGAAGAAGCCGATGGGATGCGTGTATCCTTCAAGTCCCCATAGTGTATCGGGCTCTCCATCCAGATCCTGACCCCAGTAGTATGAGTCTCCGGTTGGTTCAGTTCTGGATACATTGCAGAGGTGAACCAGTCTGTCCTTCCACTTTCAATGGTGAGCATGCAAGTTAGGCAAACATGGGGTAGGATTTTAGGTATCCAATAGCTTCTCCGGTAAAGAAAGATTGTCCGCTTACCAGTTTTGTCGCTCCATCCCTCCCCACGACTCGAGCAACAACAAAGAATTTGGGTGCCATAATGGGCCGAGATGCTAAAGAATAGCCATTGTGGTTCTTTGCAAGAGAATATTAGACCAGTGCACTAATAAGCGGGAGGGATTATGTGGTCTAAATCTTAGTGTATTCTCTCTTAACTTTTGAAACTTTCGTGGACTCAGGAACCACATTATTGTAAAGCGGCGGGATAAAAAAAAAAGAAATCAAGCCGGAAATTGATCCGAGGCCGAAGTCAGGCCAGGTGCGGAGTATAATAACTTATTGAGCGTTCTAACTTCGGTGTAATCCGAGAGGAGGATCCCCGAGGCGAGACCGACTTCATCGTAGGGTCCCGTTACATAGATTGAATTGGCAAGTATGAATCCAGTGTGGCATTTGATGGGCTGTTTCACGTAATGAGAGAGATGAGAGCCGAGCTTCGTCAGTATAACTCTGGTCGCTAATCAAGCTTATCAGACCCTTGTAAGTGCGACCATTCATTCTTCCTCGATCATAAGAGCATCAAAGAATGTATTCCAAAGCCTTCCCGTTAACAGTATGATCTCCGAGGCTGTATTAGCTCTCATTTGTCTCTGGCGTATGGTTGTATCCCGTTTGTTGATTCTTACATCAGCTGCGAAACACGAGAACAAGGTCTCAGCCGTCCTCAACTCTTGAAGAAGACAGCAAGAACTGCGCCGTGCTTTACGGTAGTCAATTCGGAGATGCGCAGGACCTCGCCGAGAAACTGGCTCGCGAAGCTCAGTCACGATTCTCCATGAGCCCCATGGTCGGTGATCTCGACGAATACAATCACGAAAACCTCTCCAAGATTCAAGATTTCCAGGGACGCAATTATCTTCTTCGTCATAGCATCGTATGGCGATGGGAACCCGACCGACAGTGCTGTCCAATTCTACGGGTTTTTAACGGACGAAACATCGTCGGCATTTCGGAAAATGCAAACCAACGGCTTCCGCAACATCAACTTTGTTCTGTTTCCATTGGGCAGCAGTACCTATACCTATTACGACGCGGTAGCTCGAAAAGTCGATCAACAACTCATAGACCTTGATGCATAGCGATTGGGTCTCGTAAGCGAAGCAAAGACTCGCCCCGTGGAAAGAGCACATGTGGGCGGACGTCTCGAAGCGAATACATTTGAAGGGGAAGACGCTCGTTTATCAGCGTAGCCTTGAGGGTCTCGAAGCGTCAACTCCCGATGAAGGCACGCTAGAGCGTGGTCCAGGCCCGATGGATCGATGCAACGTTCCCACGGACGGTTTCTTCGTCGCCATCAAGAGCTCTCGCAGCCTTTGTCCACGAAACAACAGGGCGTATACCCATCAAGAGCTGGAAATCGGTGACTCAAACCTCTCTTACTAGACTGGTGATTATTTGGGAGTTTACCTGATGAACCCAGATCCTGAAGTCAACCAATTTTTGGTTGTTTTGGATCCTGGAACAAGCGCGAGACGACGATCTCTATCAAACAACTGGATAATGACAATACCTCGAGTGTCCACTTTCCATCTCCCACTACCTTTGAATATCTGGCGCGTCTACACTAGGACATTTGTGGTCCCGTGTCCCGGCAGGCATTGTCTAATATCGCGAGCTTCGTGTTGGACCGTTCCAAAAGTCGAGGTTGGGGCAACTTGGTGAAGACAAGGCCAAATTTACGGGGCTTACAAGCGAGAAATATCACAACCCGGCTTCCCTCTTCTACCATTTGTTCCCGAACAGACCTATTCCTACCATACCATTCTCTGTCCTGCTGGATTCGATACCAAAGCTGCAGCTGCAGTTCTATTCAACATCTTCCTCTTCTGTCGTGGAAAAGCATAATCCCACCATTACTGTTGCAGTTGACTCACTCATGGTGCCTGAAACGAGTCGATTGTTTCACAGTGTGACTTCCAACTATATCTTTGCTCTTGCCTTACGACAAAATAGGAAAACTCCAAGAGGCACCACTGCAATCACATACTATATGCCCAAAGTCACGCAGGAGCTTCCCCTGGGCCTTCCGGTCTCGATCCGTACATCGACTTCTAGGCTGCCTTCGGACCAGCTCCTCCCTCTACTAATGATCGGGCCTGGTACTGGGGTTGCTCCCCTCCGTGGCTTCATCAAAGAAAGAGCAGAGTAGTCACAGATGAGATAAGGAGTCGAGCACATACTACTGCTTTATGGATATCAAAAAGAGACTCAAGACTTTCTCTGTAAAAGCGAATGGCAGGTCGGTGCGAACAGCCATCACGCTCAGCTACCAATCTAAAAACAAATACGCTGACACAAGACCTCAAACATTCGCGTCGCTATCATGCAAGGTACAATAATATTTCATCCACATGGAACACCTGAAGCTAACTACATGGTAGAATGACGTCTGGCGACGCATGTATCAAAATGTATGAAACCTACCTGCTTAAGTGCACAACGGTACTATATTATCGATCATTACAAGTTGATTATTTGCGTTGGGGTCACATTTTGTATGGATCATCGCCTGTTGAATACAATGGCTCAACGGACTGGCCGACAGATGTATGAATATGTGCAATCTTGAATTACGGAAGAAGAAAGATCACGAAACCCACGAGAAGAGCAGCAATAGAAACCCAGGACCCAGTACTCATGCCTATGAACGTTGCCTCTCTGATTTCAGGGTGAGGCGCCTCTGAATTATGACTGTCGCAAGTCTCGTTACTGTTCTATCGTGTCGATTTTGTCAGTTGTTGCTTAGTGTAACATGCTCGATATCAATGAACTTACCGCGTCTGGACGACCGCCTTGGAGGGCGCCTACACGCAACCCGTCGTGAATCTCCAAAGCCTCATCGCTATGGCCAACTTCCTCAAATTCTTCAGTGACATCTTTCCCTCCGACACCTAGTAAGATCTCTTCACCTCCGCTAAGGATGTGAATGGTAATCAGAAGCGATTCAAAGATAATGGCCATCAGCAGGGCGGTGGGTCATTGATCTACGTACGGATGCTCTTCAAGGAACTTCGTACAGTCGTATACTTGGCGACGAATCACTAGGAAGAGATCGTCCCTTCTGTTATGCATTGCAACTTCCTCGATGGTGAATTCTTCAGACATGGCGGATAAATCTATCCGCGTCGACGAGCGGACGAGACGTATGGGTCTTGATATAGCTGGCGAAGTCTGTATGAACTAAACATGGAATTAACAACTAATTCTCGAACGAGGTGAAACAACCAGGGAGGATGGCTACATGAAGTATATTTGCTAGATTCTCATCATCCCTGGTCTCGATTCGGGCAGTTTTTCGTGTCGATTGGACGGAGAGGAATGGCGTAAGATGAAATAACCGGGTTTCAAGAGAGGACGGCCAGCTAGGGGGACTTGACGGTCTTGATGTCTGCACGACTGGGACGGTAACTAATCACTGGAAGACTGTATGACCTTGCCCACGTATTTTGAACCCATGACTACGGTTACAAACGGTCCCGCGGAAGTTGTTGTGGACGAACGACGATAAGCCGAAACTCCGCCGAGATACGAGCTGGGTTCCGCTCTACTGGCCAGATGCCGAAAAACTTGAAATAGCCCGGTCGGATCCAAGCCACGAGTGGCATCAACCCGTACTATCCGTACTATCTTCGGCCTATTGTTGTGGAGTAGTCCGGCTTCAGGCTCCACATGTATCACCCCCGTGTACGGAGTGGCATGTGAGCAATGGATATACCGCTTTGATAAAAACAAAGCAAGAACCTCTAAATATAATCTTACCGTCATTCAGGGAACGAAACATCAGACACTGAAAACAAACTGCTCTGCTAGCATCAGCCTCTCGGGTCTGCTTGTTGAATTGCGATCTGGAGCAAGTCCTAGATCCGTATACACCCTTGTTTTGAGGTCCTCGCTGTTTCCGTCGCCATGGCTCCTCACGCCAACCAAGACCATCCAACCCTGGCTCAGGATAATGTCCGGCAACCTTTGGGGCAGAATACGGACGGCTTTGTCGAGACAGAATTCCTCATCATTGGATGTGGGCCGGCTGGAGCCTCGTTGGCCTGCTTCCTCGCATCCTACGGTATGCGCTACGCAGATGTTTCTTCACCGGCCTTCTAAGTAACTCGTGACGTAGGCTTGAAAGGAATCATGATCGCAGCTGCGCCAGGTACCGCCAACACTCCCCGAGCCCACATTACAAACATGGCGGCAATGGGTTAGTCCCTCTCCTGTTCATCGGCTTTGGCTCGTGACTTACGTTGATAGAATGTCTACGGGATGTTGGCCTTGAGCGAGACGTTCAACAGGTTGCCTCCAAGGGCCACTGCATGACCCATACGCGATGGTGCCACAGTATGGCAGGGGAGGAATTCGCACGCATTTTTTCTTGGGGCAACGATCCCACCCGAAAGGTATGTACTGCGGCTGCGGGATATGATCCTCTGGATTGACTAATAACACTGCGCTTAGGGTGAGTACGAAACAGCTAGTCCTTGCGATCCTGTCGATGTTCCTCAAACGCTTTTGGAACCCATCCTCGTCCGCCATGCAATTCACCACGGCTTCCAAGTTACGTTCAACACGGTCCTCGAATCATTCACCGAGGATCCGAAGTCAGGAATGGTTACTGCACTCCTTCGAGACAAGATTTCCCAGATCCAGTATAAAGTCCGAACAAAATATCTCTTCGGCGCTGATGGAGCTCAAAGTCAGGTCGTGAAACAACTCGAGTTGCCACTTATTCGTAAGCCCGGCCAAGGGCTCGCTATCAACATTCTAGTTAAGGCTGATCTCTCCCACCTGGTCGATTCTCGCCAGGGAAACCTTCACTGGCTGATGCAGCCCGACCGCGAACATCCTGAGTTTGGCTGGCTTGGCATCGCACGAATGGTCAAGCCATGGGATGAATGGATGTTCATTCTTTTCCCCACTCGTGATTGTGACACTGGTATTCAACCCACAGAAAAGGAGTGTCTGAATCGTGTCCGCGAGTTCATCGGAGACGATACACCTGTGGATATTCTCAACATCTCCAAATGGTTCATCAACGAAATAGTCGCGGAGAACTATTCAAAGCGTAACATGTGAGAGGGTTCCCTTATCCTTATCCCATGAAGCCATTTTTCTGACTTTGACCAATGCAGCTATTGTCTGGGGGATGCTGTCCATCGGCATCCGCCCATGAATGGCCTTGGATCCAATACCTGCATCCAGGATGCCTTCAATCTGGCTTGGAAAATTGCCTACGTCCATCGTGGATTGGCCTCCCCGTCTTTGCTCGAGACATACAATACCGAGCGGCAGCCTGTTGGTAGATCCATCATCACCAGGGCTAACGATGCCTTTCGCGACCACTTTCACATCTGGGATGCGCTGGGAACTTTACCTAAGGATGTCGGTTCCCGGCGCGCAATTCTAGATGAGCTGAAATTGCCAACTCCTGGGGGAAAGGAAAGGCGAAAGCGTCTACGCACCGCCATCACAAAGACATCGCGAGAATTTCACGGCTTGGGTGTTGAGATGGGGCTGCACTACACCGGTCATGGAATCTATACTGCAGATGAGTCGGAGCCTTACTCGCCTTCTGGACGAGCATTGGAGGACCCTGTCCTTTACTATGAACCCGGTACTTACCCAGGCTGCCGATTACCGCACGTTTGGCTCAACACCTCTGTACCTTCAACGGCCGTCTCGACGATAGATCTAGCCGGTCAAGGAAACTTTGTTCTGTTCACGGGTATCGGCGGCGACGCATGGAAGACAGCCGCCGAACGGATCCGGATGGACTTGAAGATACCCCTGAAATCTTATTCCATCGGCTTCCGTCAGGAATGGGAGGACTTTTATTTCAACTGGGAACAAGTACGGGGCGTTGAAGATTCGGGTGCCGTGCTGGTCCGCCCTGATCGCTTCGTTGCTTGGCGAGCTTCAACCGTTCTGGAAAGCGAGGACGCTTGTTTGGAAAAGCTTACAGTGGTTATTAGAACTGTGCTTGGGCTCTCCCCAAAGGGAGATATATAGAGCTTTTGACGGACTTCCGCTGATTGGTTCTTGGAACAAGAGGTTGCTGAAACACAAAAAGTTTGATTGGATCTACGGTGTGCATTTTTTGTTGTAAAGATTGCTGATAGATTGACCTTGGATTGATGTGGTGATGAGAGGGATGTGGCCTTGCCGACCTGGAAGGAAGTTATTAGACACATAGTTTTCGAACGTCCGTTCTCATTTTTTCATGTAATCCCCAGACATTGAATGACCCAGTGATATACCTTTGCTCATTTTAGGGGAAGGGCAGTAGGTAGTGCAGCAATTGCGTTGCTTCTTCTTGTGCCACTAGGTATCATGTGATGGATCATGTAATTATGCAAGGTACAAAGCTCGCTCACAAGCAGCCATTCAATATGTAGAAACCCCTGAAAGTAGATCGTGAATATCGCTAGGCATGTCAAAGTCCTTCCATGGAAAGTTCAACGCACCAGGTCCTGGCACTTGCCACAGGTCCGGTTCGGGCATCTGTTCACCCGCAGAATCCATCATCTGCATACAATCGAACATCTGTATCTCTGCCATTATGGATTGATGGTCTTGGCTAGTAGATGTTGAAGTTTCACATGACGAGCTCAAGCAACCGGGCTCTGACTGCATCACCGTCGACATGGAGTCTGTCGCTACTCCATCTTCTATCACGCTAGCGGGCGGCGTCCCCAAGGCTTTGCGTGGGTTGTTGGAACAGTTTACTGTTAGAGCCTCCACAGAAGCGGAACCATGCTGGTCATTGCCTTGATTCGCTGCTTCCGGTTAGTTGCAGTCCAAATGAAAGAGGAGGTTTTCATCTCGCAAATCACATACGCTGTTGCTGATGTGCAAATGCCGACGGTCCTCGCGTTGGCTTTGTCGACATAACATCAAAGGCAGCCGAAAAGGGAATCCGATCTTGGGATCTCAAGGAGTGGGCATTGCCCTGCCGGGCAGGAACTGTGCTGCACGTTGTCGTCGCAGAATTGGAACTTCGGTCTAACTGTGCTTCAATCAACTCCAAGTTCTGTTGCATGGCAGTTTGCGTATCCCAGAAGGCGACACACTGCTTGTAAGTCAAATAAAGCACGTCAAAGCGCGACTTAATCAGATTGGTTTCAGTGGACGGCCCGGCGAAGTGTTTGCGGACCAGTTGGACAGCAGCAGCTAGCCAGATTGTGCTTGAGAGAAATGGGTTGATGTATTGGATATGGTCCTCGCAGCTGCGGTTCACAATATTCAGAATATTGTCGGCGGCTTCAAAGTACTGTCTCAACCCTGGGTTCTCCTGGACATGCAGCCTGGTCAATCCGCGTCTCATGTGTTCAGACGCAGAGAACTGGTTTGGGCCGCTGAAAATGTCGTACCGGAAGATCATCAGCCGAGCCAACTGGGTCATGACGTAGATGTTGTGGATTGAACAGTGAAGTTGTCGTTTTGAATCAGACTGGCCCGGCTCTCTCGCATCAAAGCTAAGGTATTGCTGGCGATAACGTAGGGCTTCAGGCAATGTCCGTACCAAGCAGTGCACTGAGTTGGCCAGCGCCTCGAGCTTTTGTCGAGACTCTTCGACGGAGTCTGGACAAATCTCCCGTTGATGCAATCTCTCCGTGCCTGACGACTTGGGTTGGTTGGCCTGGCTCACGGGCGGTACTCCTCGGGGACAGGAAATAAGCTGAGCCTCCTTCATGAGAGAGTTGATGACAATAAACCATGCCTTGGCAGACTTGTTGCCACTCTCCACCAAAACCCTCCATCGAGACGCGGGGTCTTGTTCGAGGAAGCAACTCGGTACTGGACGGCCTGAATACCAGTCCGCATCTGGGATAGGGAGAAGAACCTCCATCTGCGTCCAGTTGATACCTGTCGGGGTTCGCCGTATGGTGCTGGCAAAGACATCCATCTCCCATACAGCCCACCACGCACGCCGTATTTCCTCATCTTCAAGCCACTGTATGTCATTGTCGGCCCGATTAATGGTTTGGCTTGAATCTAGCAGGTGCATGTTGAGCTCGTACGCGAGGCGAATGCACATGCCTAGAGACCTCCATGCTCTGCCACGAACTCCTTGCGTGAGTTGGCAATGGGTCACGATGATTAGAGCTTGAAGCACACACAGTGGGGGGGTTTCATCGCCACAGTCGCAAAGGGCCTGGTCGACCAGCCGCAGGGCGAGATTCACAAAGTCATCCGGGTTACGCTGTTGTAGGGCTCGTCGTAATTCGTTCTCGGGCGCTCCGCTATCTACCAAGGGAAGGAATCGAATCGAGTAGGCCGTAATAGCCGCACATACTGCAGATATGTGAATAGGCGACTTGGTGTTGTGTAAGTTGTCGCGAAATCCCGGCTCGTGGAAGAGGTTTATAGCAACCATGTTCTCGAAGTAAAGACGAATTCTGTCAAGTCAGCAAGAGGAATGTTGGCGGCGTTGGTGTAATTGAATGCACACACATGGTCTCCATGACATCTTCCGATAAATCCAACGTACGACAGGCCTGTTTGTGTTTATTCTCATAGTCGGCGGCGCTCTCTGGTGGTGCAGTGCTGTCCGCTTGGCTCCCATCCGGGGTGGCGGCTTCGTGGGATGGGTGAAGGATGAATGACAAGTCGGTCATCTGAACATTTGAGACCAAGTTGGAAACGTCTTTCTGTCCTGCTGCATCGCTTGATGGCGCAGATGCTTTGCCGCGAGACGTGGGCCGGGGCTGCGCATCGCCGGAGCTCGTCGTGTGCTCGTCGTCACTGCCTCCAGATGGACCACTTCGGTCATCGTGTGCTTCTTCGGGGGATGAAGAGACATTGACGTATTGCGCCCGGCTCCGTGCCGGCTTGGTGCGCGCCTGGACTTTGCTATGTCGTCTCTGGCGCTGGAGAGATCCTGGCTCTCGTCAGCATTTGGAATTGGTAAGTAGTAGTGAGAGGCTGCGTCTTCTCCTGCAACACCACGAACCTATCTTCGGCCCCGGCTTCATCTGGCGATCTGGATATCGGCATTCCTGTTGGCTACTTTCGCAAACCCCGCAATGCGGCAGCTCGCGATTGCTGCTCCTCGGTTAGCGAGTGAAGGGCCAGGGACACATGGCGACATGCTAACCATTTGACCTTGCGCCTGCGAGGTCCGTAATTATGTGGTTAGTCCAAGTCTTCATCTAAACTTGAGGGAAGCAGTTCTTTGCGTACCTACGACACGACTGACAGGCAATTGGAGATTTAGTCCTCGCTTCTTCGCTTTGTTCGACGTTGGACCACATCACTGACATTCTGTAAAGACGCTGCAACGAAATCTTAGGAGAAGAGTCCGGTCTAGAAACCTTGAGGCTGATGGTATTGCGGGGATGTTATAGCCATGGCAATGACGAGCCAACCAAGACACGAGCCCCAGAACTCCGATCCGGGAACTCCGACGTAGTGCGCTTCCCCGCGTTCTTCCCCGGACTGCCTTCATCTGCCTCCACTGAACTAACCGGGGTAAGGGAGGGAAGCATCGACACGTCGCCACTTATGGAACACCACACCTGCTTTGTCTCGATGATTGTCACACTTCTTTCCTGACTCCGCATGTTCTACAGGGTTAGTGCCACTGTCGATCACTAGACTGGCCTCTGGCGCCATTGAGGCTTCGACCAGGGTCAGCCGGAGGAACTTCAGCAGTGTCTTCGGGCCATTTTCGGACTATCAGGGAACAAAGCACAATGGAGAGAGAGAGCATGGGCATGTTCATATTGATGATTGTCTCGGAGGCGGGTTCAGGTTGAAATCTAAATCCTTGCTACTGACTAGCCCATGTCCATCCCTGGATCGTCGATCCCCTCCTTTCCCTCGACTTTCTGACACAACAACTAACCGTGAGGGCAGTCCACCTTATCCAAAGACGCCGCGGCTTGGATTCACTCAAATTGCCGTAAAAACTCCAAGGCGCCGGTCAGTTCCCTCTTGACCGTCGCCATATGAGCATCGCTGCGCGGTGTGACCTTGACTTCGAACGGCATAGGGCTCGCGAGAACAGCCGACGTGTATACATGCCTGTCGATTTTCTGCTCCGGGAGCCCTTGGATGTCGAACCCCCAGATGAGCTTTGCTGCAACTCGCCACATGTTCCGTTCTGCCAGGTGAATCCCCGGACACATGCGGCGGCCTGCTCCGTACCCATAGTGATCTGTGTACAACGCCGCATCAGCCTTAGTAAACACGAATTCTCTCCGCATAATCACCTCGGTTTTCGTAGTCGGCTGACACAGCGTAGTCATTGGCCAAGTTTGGGGTGTTTTAGGTAGCGATCTGGATTGAATGTTTCCGCATCCGGATAGAGCTTATCGTTCTAGTGCATGGCCCAGGTCGCCATGAAGACGGTACTGCCCTTCGGGATGAGATAGCCGTCGTAATAGTCGTCTATGCAAATAGTCAAGTCGGCCGTCTTTTCTTCTGCTGCAACTCCTTGACGTGTTGTCACCACTGTCATGTCCCAGCTCAAGTGGACTCACCCTCAGCTACCATATGAGGAAGCGCTGTTCTGGCACTAAGGGTTGTAAGTTAGTTTCTGCATTGCCTTCATGTTTCAAGATGCACATACGTTGGCCTCCATCGCATGCCCTCCTTGACGATGCAGTTCACATACGGGCACTTCTCACAGTCGGAAAACTGAGGCGCCCTGTCAGTCCCACAGGCGGCGTCCAGTTCAACCCTCGCTCGTGCCTGGATGCTTGGGTTCATAGCCAACGCACTGATCAAGGTGAGCAGCTGGTTGGCAGTCGACTCAGCACCTGCCTCTACCATTTCTCCAAAAAGATAGCTCACAACCCATTCTGGGAACGGCCAGCCCTTGACAGCGTACTCCTCCAGCTTGGAGTCAAGGAGGCTGTCACGTTTGTCTCCCTGAGCTCGGCGCTGCTTCACAATATCCTTGGCCTTGGTCCAAAGTTTGCGCCTCTCGACTTTGACAGTGCTGGCTTTGGCCTTCCATTGACCCGGGAGGTACCAAAGGAAAGGAAATTGTTCCACCGGAGGGTTGGATCCTGGCTCTAACACATCTCCCCACTGGGCACAAGTCAGAAAGTCCTCGGTCCCAAGTTGCGCGTGTGTTGCTGAGTGACACGTACCAGCTCCATGTGATGGAAGAACTCTTGATACCAGAATGATTGCAGATCTTTAGCTCGCTGGCCACAGAGCAGGCTGCAAATGACAGAGACTGTGTATAGTTTGGTGTAGTCTGCCAGCTTGGAGGGGTGCTGGAAGGCATTGAACATCAATCAGGTGGCCCTTGAATCATTGTTAGCGCTTCTCAAAACCACAGGAACGGGCTCGTCAGATCGGATGTCATACTCTGCTTCTTGCACTCGGAAATGGTGTTCGTCCAGCAACTTCGGGGCGAAGAAGCGCGTAACTAATGCGCGTTTCTCTTTCCAATCCTTGCTGTTCTGCTGAAACGACAGGTGGTTTCGATCAGTTACCCACATAGCAACGTCATTATGAGGCCTGTCCGAGTAAATGCTTCCACGCTTGTTGAAGAGGGTATCGACGGCTCGCCGGTCAGAAATCACAACAATGTTGTCTTTACCGACCGTCAAGGAAAATATTGGACCGTAAATCTTTGCCCACTCTTCGAACCTTGACACTGCGTCAGCTGGTTCTTTTGTTCAAGGCGTTTTCCACAAACTTTTTGGCGATGTTGGTAGTGGGAATCAGATGCGCATTGCCAATGATTGGCGAGGTTCGAGGTCCAGGAGGCATGCGCTTGTCACGTTTACCAACTTGCAAGATCCTCCATCCACTGAAAAAGATCAACAGAGAGACTGCGTAAACCAGCTTGAGCATTTTTCGAACTGGGTTAGATGGATTAGATGATTTTGTGAGACACAAGGACAACAACGAGAACAGTAGATGGGCTGAGGAGTTATGGAGCTGCAGCTTTGAGGGTTGAGGAAACTTAACTTAATCATCGGATAAATCGTGCTGTTTCTAGTCGGAAGGACTGTCCGAAGATAGTACGCCGCAGCAGGTTCGGGCCTGAGATCAGTTGGTACCCCGAGGATTGCCCTGTCCCGCAACAGGTGAAAGCCGACTCAGGGCTAGTTCTAACTTAATCCACCTACTTGAACACACTAACAGGCCGAATCACGTATCTACGCATCTACGCATACATACGCTATACCCGGCCTTTTTACATAACATTCATCGACAGTGACGGTGTGGCTTTAGTAGCATCGTAGCTTCAATTACACCGCCTTGAGGCTCGATCGAATCGGTGAGATAACGCCTAACACGACAAAGTCTGGAAAGTCTGGTCAAGAACAACAGAGCCAGCTCACGAACTGTAGGTTTGATGGAGTTAGGTCTAACACGACACAAGGCTATATCTATTGTTACTTTTCTTTCACCCCAATGAAACTATTCAACAGGCCAAGTAACCTCCACCCACATTCCAATGGGCTATCTGTGCTTAGCAATTGATCCGTACGTATTTCATTATCACACATTGTAACTTACCGCCGGTTACATATGAGGCGTCGTGACTCAGAAGGAAGCAGAGCACTTTTGCTATCTCCTCAGGTTGCGCCAATCGACGGAGGAGAGTGTCCTTGGATAATGCGTCGGAGCTAAACAGCCCCTTTGCTTCGCCATCTCGGAAGATCTTGGTATCAACAGGACCTCTGCAGAAGGTCGATCTCAGCTGGTGGGAAACGAGAAGGGGGGTCTCATCAGATACTTACGGGAGGAGAGCATTAATGCGAATGCCTTTCTAGGCGTATTCCCCAGCCGCCGACTCTGTCAGTCCGATGACTGCAAACTTGCTGCTCGAATATGCGGCATTATGCGGCAAACCTCGTCGACCGCTCGTGCTGGACACATTGACAATAGCACCTCCAGGCTGAGTTAATCGAGGGAGTTCGGCCCTCATACAATGCATCACGCCATCAAGGTTGACTCCCAAAATCCGCTTCCAGTCTTCCTGGACCTGTTGCCGTCAGTGATCTCAGAACTTCACCGAGATGTCGCGAGATGTGAACGCACAATCGTCTCCGTGATGGTGTCACCATTACCACCAGCTACTCCGGCGACATTCGATGCACCATCGAGCCTGCCGAACTTGTTGAACGCTTCCGCAATCCATAAATCTACATCGTTTGGGTTTCCAACGTCGAGTTTGGTGCTTAAAACATTGTCAAGGCCGAGGCGTCAACCTTGGCGTCAGTGTCAGCACTGCGCTGATTCGGAATGCGACTCCGCCATCGAACTTACACTGCTCTGCCGTGTCAACGAGACCTTCTAGGTTCATGTCGCTCAGGGCAAGACCGGAAGCCTCCCCTTTCGCGAGCTGAAGAGCCGTGGCGCGCCTGATTCCCTTATCAAATACAATCAGTCCATGCCTCGGCCCTCGGACAGATAAAGCTCCCCGATGCCGCGCCGGTGATGGAATAGAATTTGCCCTTGAACATTGTCGAAACTGCACCGTCATAAAATCCACTGAGAGGTACACAGTTGTTCGTCTTTGAGCGACCTCCACAGACCTATTTATTAAAAGGAAAATGATCGAGGTACCCGGGGCCGACGATAGCGCCGAGTTACCGATGCGGGCCATTGCGGGTGATCCGGACAGTCTTCGGACTATCTAATACTCAACATTGCTAGTCATTTTCTCGACCAGGTTGAGAAGTTGTTGCACTGTAACTAATTTGGTTGCTAGATGGCTCATCAAGACAGAGAAACAGGCAGAACACCGCACGTCCCATGGCGGTAGAGAGCACTGGAACCACGTGCGGTTGGCTCCCAACATTAAATGACAATTAGTGTTCGTTTTGGTCTTCTTCACTGCCTCTCTATCACAGCTACTGGTGGGCTGGTCTAAATACTCTATATCGTGCTAAGATTAGGGCGCAACTCCCACTGTCATGCCACCGTCCACAGAAAGGATCTGGCCAGTGATCCACTGGGACTCCGGTAGACACAGGAATGTCACGGCTGCGGCAATATCATCAGCCCTACCAAGCCGTGGCCAAGGGGTTGCTTTAGCCATAGTCTTGACTATCTCATCATTTTCGATATTTTGCCGTGCCATTCCCGTGGCAACAACTCCCGGCGCCACGCAGTTGATGTTGATATAATCCTTCGCATGATCTAGCGCGGCCGCTCGTGTCATGTGGTTGATGGATGCCTTTGTGGCCGAGTATGCAACTTCTCCAGGAAAACCCGTCACGCCAGCACACGACGAGTTGTTTACTATCCGTCCTCGACTGCCTCATAGCCTTGTTCGTTCGCCTTCTCTCGCAAATCGCAACAAACGATGGCGGCACCTTCTGCTGCTAAGACCAGGGCAATTGCACGTCCCACTAGCCAGTAGGTCAGCCGGGCTGTAGTTATTTTCTTGTCTTTGGGTACCAATGGGACATACTGCCGGATGAGCCACCTGTGACAACGGCCACCTTACCAGCTAACTTGGCAGTCATTGTCGTGATGAAAGCTTTATAGGTACAGAGGGGTGATAGTGAAATCAAATCCGTAGTTCTAGAGGTTTTTAAGGTCTTCTGGTCTTATGCGGAATAGAAAACGGCTACAAACCGACAATCAGAAATTATTTTCTTGATTTCTACTTCATCCGGAGGGGTGGGTAGATCCACCGTCGGGGCAACTTCGATGCATCGAGTAAATGTTCGTCCGAGCTAGACCGACCATTCGAAGACAAGCCTGTCGCATTCATGTTTTCTCATATCAAAGAGACAGGGAAAGAGGAGCGTCTGAAAAGATGACAAGTCAGACCATTTATTTCCTTCAAATTATTCCTCAAGGGTGAACATGGCATCTCATTGGACTCACCTCCGAAGATGGTCTCAATTATCATGACCATGCAAAAGAGGTCAACACGTCCATCCCAAGCCACTCCGTGTTATTCATCAGTCCAAGAACAGCTCTGCACGTGCCATACCCTTAGAAGCTTCATCTTCCGAAGTTCACACAGAATAAGACAACAGAGCACGAGGCCGAACTCACTGTCATCGTTGGCAAAGATGGCAAAGATATTCCCCAGTCAGACGCCATAGATTATGTTCTTGGTTACATGTGCGTCAATGATGTGAGTGCAAGGACTGAGCAGCTCAAGAATGGCCAGTGGTACTCTTTAAGTTCACCATGGCAACTCTACTAAAATGTTCTATGCCTAACATATATAGAGACTGGATCACTCAGCACCAGTTGGTCCCGTGTTAGTTTCGTCCGTCATCAATGATCCCGAGGACCTCGGCATCGGCATTTGCACAACCCTCAACGGAAAGATAGTCCAAGACTCGCACACGAAAGAGATGGTGCTGTCACACCGAGTGACAGACCGCTGAGAACCACTTCAGGTCTGAATGAAGAGCCATTTTGAAGCAATTGCGCGAGCGTTAGATACATAGGTAGACCAAGTTCAGGAGCGCCCCAACTTGTGGATCGTTGCCGGACCTAGGAGAAGAGTGAGATCATTCAAGCGGACCCAGAGGCAGGGACAATTTACCCTTATCAAACCTCTGAAAGGACGTCCCGGCTCGATTCTTGTGAGACTGCAATGTTCCGTGTCAGCTCATCGTTGGCATACTCAACTTCAGGCTGAGAAGTCATATTTCTGATGGCGATAGTCCTTAATAGGCTCCACGGTTGCCTGGCCATGAACCAGATGCAGTGGCCAGCCATCAATGAGGTCTCCCACTGTGACACATTTGCCTCCTCCAAGTGCGTCGATCAATTCAAAGGTCGGAGATGTCGACGAGAAGATGAGCGGGGTCTCCTCGAGACGAAGGGTTCAGAGCCATATCTTCGATAATACCCTGGGCTGGACAAAAAGAGAGCAACAATGATGGAGGTTGTGGAGAAGTTCTTTTCGCTACTGTCTCTTTATCACTTGATTTTCTATGCACCTCTTGAACGAGAATGGATCGAGGCTCCCATGCCCAATACCCAGAAGTACGTACGCCGGATGATGCCACCATCTCAAAAGATTGATGACGAATCTTCCGGGAACAAGGGAAACACGCCATTTCCAACCCGAAGTCATACCGGCAACGAAGGTATCGCGAGCGGGGGCAACAACTTCGGAACCCCGAGAAAGGTGGAACCGAAGATGTCCCACTTGTCCGATGCCAGTCCGGTCGGCCCCGAAATTGCCGGAAGCCGGGCACGCACATGACGCTGCTGGCTGACGAGAGAGTATAAGTGGTCACAAGGAATGAGAGATAGGTCAAACCTTGGCTCAGATTCCATGGTCGAATGTCTGAATGACACTGTTGGCCTGATCGGCTTTATTGCAGACTTCGTCAAAGACGTCAACCATCTTGTCCCTTGAACAACATGGACTCGACTGCCTCGCTCGCATGCCTCTTCCTCGGCTTTTTGCTCCTGGGTTTTCGAGTACTCCAGATCGGCAAACGAGATCCTCGCATGCCAAAGGGTCCACCTACTTTACCGATTCTCGGCAACGCCCATCAGATACCCACCTCTGGTTTGTACAAAAAGTGAGCCGACATAGAGCAAGCTTCCTTCCATCACCGGCTGATTTTGTTTTCCTAGGATGAGAGACTGGGCAAAGGAATATGGACCAGTTTTCTCTCTTAAAATCGGGCCCTCGAGCACCGTTGTCCTGTGCGATCGAAAAGCTATCCACAAACTTCTCGTCGAGAAGGGAAGCATTTACTCAGATCGACCACCAAGCTACGTGGGAAAGCTTCTCACTCAGGGTGACCATCTCGCTCTTGAGCAAATGGACGTGACTTGGAGGGAGAAGCGCAAGATCGTTTCGCATAATTTCTCCCCCAAGCAACTTGATGAGAACCATTTTCGCGTTCAAGAAGCCGAGTAAAGCCCTCACATTTCTACCTGACTTGGAGGCGACAGAAGAGCTGACAGATGTTAGGGCCACTGTACTCATGAGCAACTTGTGCAAGAATCCAGCCAACTTCTATGATGACGTACGCAGGTATACGGCATCTGTTGTAACATCGATCACATACGGGCATCGTGCCTCGTCCTCAGATTCTTTTTGGAGCCAGGTACGAGACAAGGACGTTTCTCATCCAATCCACCGACTAATTTGCAACACCAGGGTGTCTACAATGTTATGGACAAGGTACAAGGCTTAGGATCCCCTGGAGCCTTTTTGACAGCGGCTAATCCTAATCTCAGTGGACTGCCGCCATGGAGCCAGGCGCAAATCCACCTGTAGATGTCTTTACATTTCTACAATACATACCCCCATCCTTAGCTTTCTGGAAGCGCCGAGCCCATGAAGCTGGGAGAACAATGGATGGTACTTGGGGTGAAGCTCGTCGCCGAGTTGAAGATCGCCGAAAGCGCGGCGAAAAGCGTAACAGCATCATCGATAAGCTGCTCGACGACTACGAAAAGAAGGGCTGGCCTTCGAATATTCATCAGCACGCTTTTACGAATCTCATGGGAGAAATCGTTGAAGGTGGAGCGGACACAACAGCAGCCCAGCTTTTAACGCTGATTCTAGCTTTTGCCCTATATCCCAAGGTACAACGCGAGGCCCGAAAAGAGATCGATGAGGCTTGCGGGACTGAACGGTCTCCGTGCTGGAATGACTTCTCTAGGCTTCCCTACATGAACTGCATTATCAAGGAGGGAATGCGTTGGAGACCTGTGTACGTCACTGACCAGCTTATGGCGACGACCAAGTAATAATCGACTGACACCTTTGCTTCTAGTGCGGTGACGGCGCTACCTCACAAGGTCAGGGAAGGTTTGTAGCTCCCAACCCGGCTCTTATCAAGGCAATGCTGACCCAATGGCATAGATGACGTTTACGAGGGCATGCTCATCCCCAAAGATTCAACTGTATTCATCCCAACGTGGGCAATCCACCACAGCGATGGCATTTACCAGAACCCCGACACATTTGATCCAGATCGATACAGACAACATCCCAAGCTAGCAAATGATTACGCAGGAAGCCCGAACTGGGAAAATCGCGATCACTACAACTATGGAGCTGGCAGGCGAATCTGCCCTGGGATTCACTTAGCTGAGCGAAACATGTGGCGAATCGCCTCGAAGCTCTTATGGGCCTTTGAGTTCGCAGAGCCGATAGATCCTAACACCGGGGAAGTAATGCATTTGGATCCCGACGCTTATAATCCTGGTATTCTTCAGGCTCCTCTTCCTTTCAAGGTAGACATCAAGCCACGAAGCGAGGCGCATGTTGCAACCATCCAGCGAGAGTTTTCGGAAGCCTTAGGGATGCTAGAGCAATATAATTAAGAGATTAAATAGCGAGTTCATATCAACTAGAATCTAAAACTATTTTGACCGTATGGTTCTATTTCCAAGACCGACTATTTGTTCGACCCGTCCCGGCGATGACGACAGGTCACCTCCGGGGCCAAAGCCCTCGTAGCACCATGTCGTTCAAGAAATCAAGACGGCGTTGCAAGTATCTTGACCTCGAGCACTGTAACGGGCACGTTGCATCACTCCTCTCTCGGGTAGACCCAGCTGTGCTGAATTGATTGGGCAAGGGATATGTACTGGCCGATCATTGAAGACGTGCTTCTAAAAGCTGTAGTTCATATTAACGAGATACAAGAGATACTGTAGAATTAATAGACTCGTCAATTAAGTTAGCTTAATGCATGAGAATCAGACATGAATGATGAGTAAAGCTTGGTTTGTGTTAAAGCCGGGCCTCATTTCCTCATTTCTCAACCCTCGAAAACACCCCAGATTAGCCTCACCTTCCATCCATATAACCTAGTCTTTAGAACACTAAGCGGTGATCTAATTGGTGCTAGGCTAATAATATGTATGACTTTCATGAACCAACCACATCGCTCGTTCATCTAGGTATTCTTGTTCCCCGGTCCTCTGGTTGTTCGATTTTGCTGACCATTTCCACTATCCAAGACACCCGCCCAACTTGTGCAACCTCTGCAAACTGAAACGTTTCAGCCCACCAAAGTTGCCCATCGGAGAGCGTTGTAGACGAGGTGTGGCGCTCGGCGAGCTGCGCGCCGTCGCGCAAGAATTGAGTCACTGTCAAGGTGACTCTCGGCAAGATTTCGCGAAGCTGGAGAATATGTGCTACGAAGGTGGAGAAGTCGCCGGTTATGTTGTCGGCTCACAGCGTGAAGGTTGGTGTAAATAGTTACGAGAGGTCACTTTCAGTATCCTCTGTTTTTCCGGAGAAAAGACTTGTCAGCGCGGCCTGGTAGGTGTCCCTTTTGGCCGCGAAGTCAGTTGTATATGCTGGAGTTGTGACATCAATGTTGGCTCTTCGAAATTCATGAATAAAGTGGCTGATGGCTGTCAAATTGTTGTGAGTAGCAAATGCTTAATTTAAGGGTTTGTTCATATAAATAAGCGTCTCCAGTCTTCTGTCTAGACTTAAGTAGCAGTCTGATGCCGAAGCCTTATGCCTGAACAATACACATTATTAATTCAAGAAACACTTCTAACCCAATTTCCTTGCAACAATGGTATTACTATGTTAGCAGTTTGCAAGCGTGATGCTGGTTGAAAATTCTGAAATTTCTCAAGCCAGCTACCGGAACTATAGATTTCATATTAGAATGGACTTGAAGCATCAAACAATTATTTACGGTGTGCACGTGGCCCCGGAGTATCAGAAGGTATGTAATTAAATATCTATGAGTGAAGCTCCTGCTGTTCATTACCGCGGCTGGAACTCAAGTACCAAGTTGGGCGCCCCTTCAAACTCGTCTGGCATGGCAAAGGTAAAGCTCCAGAACTCAAACGTGTGTGCCGGGGACGCGGAGCCACCGTTTTCCCCAGCGAATGCCAGACTATACGACATATTGACGTTCCCCGATACCGAGATGTCCAAGCCCGGAACGTCACCGAAATTAGATATCGTGGGCGTACCAAGAAAAGTTGATACCGCAAGCGCAAAGACGGTCGAGGCGTCGCCGTCTGGGTACGTTAAACTGATCTTTCCTGGCGATACTTCAGACTGTAAGGCTCGCTCCGTAGGGCGTAGCTGATACTTTTAGTTAAAACAATCTACGAGATGTGAATAGATCTTCGACTCACCGTCAAGAAAGCAACCTCATCTCCTGTGGCCCACTGGATCACTGCAGGTGTGAACGAGGTGGCGCTTCCCGTCGGTCCCCCAACTTGGGTTTGCCTGTAGGACATGCCGCCGACTGTAACTTTCTCCGACAGCGCAGTTGTGATATTTCTTATTTCAAGGTCGTAGGGCGGGTAGTAAGCCTGGGCTTCGAATGTGCGATCCTTGTCGAACGTCTTCAGGTCGTTGAAGAAGCCATCCGGGAGGAGTGCCGCTTGTGTGTTTGCCAACACTGCGACGAGCGGCGCCCAAGCATAATCGGCCGAGTGGGTCATAATCTCAGGCTTTTGTCTGTCAGTACTTTCGAGACACGAGGAGCAGGTTGACAGATTGCTCTAGTAAAGAAATTCTCACCTGACCGATGACGGAAGAGGCATCCTTGCCAAGATAAGCCCAAAACCAAAGCGCCATTACGCTGAGGTAGCGATTCATATCATAGCCATAGGCACGGTCCCATGGGCCGGCCATATTCTTCAGGCCTGGATGCCAAAGCTGGGCAACAGCCTCCCATGTTTCACGGAGCATTACTGGGCCCTGCGTCGTCATGACGGAATCTTCGGGGAGATACGTGCTCCAGAGGGTAAGGCCAAAAAGAGAGACTCCAGTGTATGTGCCGCTATTGAACTCGGACAAGGTGTCTGTCATGTTGAAGAGCTCGATGATCTCCTGAGCATATGCCTCGCCGGAGGTTGTCATGTTGTCGTCGCTGGTCCTATGGCCCAGCCATCCTGATACGAATGCCCTCATGATTGCCTATACTGCTCAGTCATGTATTCTTGAATCAGTTAAGATGCTAATGTGGCTTACTGGGTTGCTGTATGCAGGGTAGAGATTGTCGCCGTTTACACCACCGACCCTTGGGTGAGTTAGAATGGAAAGCACGTAACGACAAAGGGAACGTACCTATACGTATCTCCTACTGTCGCATGGTAAAGCGAGTCCAGTATGAGCTCTTGCGTCTCATCAGAAAGCAGGTCAGAGTATTCTTCGAGCATAACAATAAAGGTTGTCGCCACAAAGCTGCGCCAGTTCGGGTCCCATGAGCTGTATATCCGAGCCGGGTATACAGCTGTTCCAACCTCGGGCTCTTCTGGGTACTTCTGGTACGTGCCATACCACTGCTTTGACTTGTCGGTGAACTGGCCTCCGATGACGTTGGCGATGATTTTTTCAGCCTCATCAACATCGCTGTCCTCGTTTCGGGCAAGGAGCCCAAGGGCGTACCATGCAGAGCTTCGAGTGTTGTGGCGCAAGGCATCCTCTCTGTCAAGGTCGTACAGGTAGCCGAGGTTGCTGTCGTAGTACCTATCCATCCATGACATAGACTCGCCGAAAAGCTCTTGAACGTTTTCGGTCCATGACGAAGTTTCGGCTGCCCTGCCAGTTGCAAAAAGGCCCGTTAGGACCAAAAGTAATGGAAGCATGAGGAGTAGCTTGTAAACAGAAGCCAAGTCACAGTAAGTAAAATATCAAAGGGATCTGCGTGCTGAAGTCCGCGGGTCTAAAAGCCTTGGTAATGCGGAGTTTAGAACCTCTGAAGTGGGCTGGCTCCCTACGCACGATGTAGTTAACGTTCTTTAATAGAAAACTAGAATAGAGGACCAAGGTAGACAATGAGTTGCAGTTGTGAGATTGTTCCATCATGTGCCTTGTGGTTCCCATGATAGTCGAGACCCTCAATAGGGGTGCAGAAGAGGGTTTCTGAATCCCTTCGAGCGCGCTCCCTCGCTGCATCTTGGCGAGTTGTGAAACAGGGGGTAGTAAATTAACCAAGGTGAACATCTTTCTTAATCTCAAACGGGCCCCTGCCTTTCTCCACGCTTCACCAATCTCACGCATGGCTAACGCATGTGAGCTATCGGGCCGAGTTCTTGGTCAAACGGTCCTCAACTTGAACCTCGTGGTGGCTGTCAAAAACCACAATACTACATTACCTGCGATGTGTTTGCGCTGTTTCCTGAGCCAGTAATGCGTCTTCCAGGCCTCACAGGAACTTTCACGTGATCTCGATTCGCGGATCTTCATCTGCAGCCGCTATTAGGGCATGGTGATGATGGGCCTTCTGACTGTTTATTGGGCACGTGCGACGTCGCATTGTGATTGACGTCTCACTTTGCGCCATGTGATTCGATAATGGATCAGATTAGCGACCGGGGATGACGTAGCAATTCAAAGGCCACAAAGGCATTGAGATTTAACCTCTTTTAGCCATGAAACATTTCTACTCCACGTCGCATCATTTGCTGCGGTGTCGTGATGCTTGTGCCACGCGATCGAGCCCGGAGATGGCCTTTTGTTAGCACACCTAGTCAAGTCTCGCATGTCGCTATTTGGTTCCTCGTCACTGGCTCTCAGCTGAGCCAACAACTCCAGAGCCGAGGCGAGCTTCTGCCACATGAATATAGAGTCTGGTTTTCTTTCACGGTTGTTTGCCTGACTGGTGAATGTAACGTCTGACCTTGTGCTCGATGGAGATGTTGTGAATTGGGATGCGGCACCGGTCACGAAAGATGAGAAGACCGCTGGACCCCATGGCCGCAGCAGCTTGATTCGCGTCCCTTCTGGTTCACATCTCTTCCAGCTTAGCTCCCTGTACGCCATCACTAAAGTTGAAATGCCTCAGGTCACAAGGATCCTGTTTCCACGCACATCAAGAGCAAACAAATGAGTTGAATACACGATTTCCATCCGACGTAGTGATACCTAAAGGTAACTAAAGAAAGAAATGGCATCCACATGGCAAGATGAGCGACCTGTTAGTCATAGGTCTCCTTACCACCGTCCGCTTTACTTACATGTCCCACAATATTGAAGGTGTGTCATTTTCATAATAAGCACGCGAAACGTAGCCGGTGAATCCTGGGATATATGACATGCTTATGAGTCTAGACTGATGAAGGAGAAACGGCATTCGGACTCGCGTTCGCAAGTTCGCAAGTTCGCAAGTTCGCAAGTTCGCAACACTCAGCCACCCGGGTTGACGGGACGGTGAATTTCTCCAAGTCACTCGGAGATTGAACTTGCCGAAATAATGCATGCGCATGTAACTCAATTGGCTGCCACAGGTTCCAAATAAGCCACATCATCATTGATATCTCATTGATAGCCGTATTCGGAGCCGAATTGTGCCATCCCGAAGGTTGACCCGTAGTAAAGTAATCAGGAATGTTGACATGTAGTACTTCTTTTGACTAGTCTTGTAATTAAGCATCAAGGACACCCCTTAGTACACTTTTGGCATATTGGCTGATGCGTTTTAGTTGCAACTTGTACCGCCGCCTCCCATTGCAAGTGCCCGCCACAAGAATGAAGTACGTCATAGATAGCATCACCAGCAATGATAGATTACACGTCGATCATTATAGGCCTTACGGCAGCATAGCGTATTATCATCCAAGAGCACGCTGGGTACCACGTTCAGCACTAGGTTTACACGCGCGACTCCGTACGATGTAGTCACTCGGTTAGCCGAGTGAAATCTCCAAAGTCATGACGTCTGGTATCTCGACACAGTAAGCCCCCAGGAAATATATAAGTTGCAGGTCCTACTGCACATTAAATAACTGACTCCATATCCTCCTGTCACTCTTCAAAGACCTACAAGAATTCCTGATTATACACCTCATACCATAACAACTTGCAATCATGTCCGGTGTTCCAGTACAAACCAATCGAAGTCAGGGCGTTTCACATGCCACGGGCGAATCCAAGGTCCCGGCAAGTGTCCAAGCAAAGGCACCTCAGGGACTTGAGGAGCGTCTTCCTGATTCCGTACGTATCCACAAGAAATAGTCTTCCATCTTTCCGCTAATAACTCATTTAGATTCATCCCACCGGATCCGATCCTGGGCAGTCCACCAACAAGTCTCACGCCAAGGACGGAGGCGCGGCTTCTATCGTTCCTCAGAAACTGCAGGAGAAGCTGCCTGAGTCGATTGAGAGAGCTGTTCCCAATGTCATTCACGATACTGGCGATACCAGCGGCTTACACAGGAACAAATAGATATTTGAGTACTCCACTATCTCACTGGAGGGTGGGATCTATCTGAATTGGGGAGAAATCTAGGCCTTGTTCGTATAACGTGTACGTAGCAAGAGCACTATTGACATGGAGATGATATGAAATTGCTTTCCCTTCGGTACACTCTTAACAAGCATTTTGCCTACGGTTCGTTACCGAAACTATGGCACCTCCAATAACTTTAGTCGAAAGCCATGATCCATTCAACTATTATCACAGCGATGTGATTGCATAACTCGACATGAAAACAAGCACAAGCCAGCCTTAATTCTCCCTCCTGAGCCAATTATGTCTCTCCCGGAAGACTAGTCATTGTCAGTACGGTTCTAGTGTACAAGCGCTGACCGAATAGAGGCTGATGATGATACATAGCTTCTGGTGTCAGCTATACACCATCCACTAAGGATGAAGTCTCCTCCGGCTGTGCGACACCTAGTTCTCCCGCTGTCTCTTCCTAGACTCGCCATCCCCGTTAACTCCATTCCCGTTCGCAGTCTCCTTCGCTTCTCCCTGGGCAGCAAAGTACTCCAGGCTCCCCTTGGGGTCAGCCTTCATACCCTTGCTACCTTTCATCCAGCCGGCAGGGCAGACCTCGCCATGCTCATCGGTGAACTGGAAGGCCTCGAGAAGACGGATCGTCTCCTCAACGTCTCGCCCAACGGGCAGGTCGTTCACTGTGATCTGGCGTAGGATACCCTTGGGGTCGATGATGAACAGTCCACGCAGCGCAATGCCTTCCTCCTCAATGAGGACGCCGTAGCTGCGGGCGATCTTCTGTGACCTGTCCGCCACAAGGGGCAGCTCGAGGTCTGGGCCCAGACCGCCTTGCTTCCGGGGCTTCTCGATCCACGCAAGATGCGAGAAGTGCGAGTCGGTGGAGATGCCGAAAACAGTCGTGTTGATGGCTCGGAAGCGCTCCAGCGCGTTATTGTATTGAATGATCTCGGTCGGGCAGACGAACGTGAAGTCCATAGGGTAGAAGAGGAGGACAACCCTGCGAGGATGAGTTAGCCTTGATTTGGTTCGGTTGGTGCGCCTCTAGATTGTCCGAACTGCGCGGATCCAGAGTAACGCAGATGAAGAATTGCTCAACGTACCATTGCCCCTTGTAATCGGACAGGGAAATGTCCTTGAACTCGCCTCCAGGAAAGACGGTGGTTGCCTTGAAGTCCGGAGCCGGACGCTGAACGAATGCTGTGGACATAGTGACGATGATTTGCCTCAAGAGTAGATGACGATGGACGAGCTGGAAGGGGAAAAAGAGAAGAGAAATTGTCCATCACGGGCGGATCCAGCGGCCCTTGATAACGCGAGATAAAAGCAATGATAGGTAGTGGGCCCCGTGGAAAGGGGTGAGATAACCCATGTTAGCGCACGTTGCTTTTGCGAGAGGCCATCAAAACAACTGCCGAGACAGCTATGGCATGATACTATATAAGTTATCTCTTATAGGTCGCGCAGAGGACCAATGGCGTCAACTCAAGTGTATCACGCCATAAAAACGTGATGCCGTATCTGTCCGCATGTGAAAGTTAAACAAAGTGATTGGAATGCCGCGTAAAGCACCGCAGGTCTTAGCGTAGCCAAGAAATATCAGGAAATTAATTCCGACTGTCCGAACGCGAGATCACGCGGAATCACGTGATTCTACTGTAGGGTTAACTGCTCAAATCTAGCTTTTGATCTAATTAATCATAATTAAAGCTATTAGCATATGTGGGTCTATCTAAATCGTTAATACTTCGTCCCTTGGGTACTTGAAATGAAGCAAGATATTGAACGAGATAAAGTCCCTGAGTTAGCCATTTTAGTATAGGGTAGATGTCTGGATGGCTAAAAGTTGAGTGTGTTAAAGGTAGTAGGATAAGGTACGAACTTGATGGCAGTCAGGATATCATTAATAGACCTTGAAGAAAAATCATTGTGGCCACTAAAGAAATTGCCCTTCAGTGGCCTAGGTCAAGGACGGTTTTTCTCAAAAGGCCTCAAGTATGAAGAGTCTGAGCATGATTGATTACCACAGCCAATGCTTAGTCTCTTTCAGCGGATTGATATACCCTGCCGTTTCCCCAGTTGTCGTAAAGCCACATACAACCCATGAGCTGGAACGATAAAGACCGTGACTAGAGACAGCGCTCAACCAATGGACACGCTCAGCATAGCCTATCGGCAAACAAAATGGTAATGCACCTAACCAGTAAGGAGATTCACTCCATGAAACCCGGAAACTTGGTATTGTCTTTCACTACGTAAAAGCAATGTGCGAGAATGGAGGCAACGCAAAGACATAGATCAATGTGAACATCTAGAGCAGGTCTTCACGAACGACTCTTAAGAACTGCCGCATATTTATCTACATTCGCCCACTAACCAAGAGGTTCTATCGATCAGTCCCCGCCCTTCCTTCAGTTCCCAAACTCAGTTCTGTCTCTTAACCAAACAAAGAGGGCATTTAGGCACAGCGTCCGTTGTTAGGGTCGGCGCTAAGGTTCGTATTTGGTCAGTGTAGTTACTAGGAGCCGAGGTCAAGGCAGAGAGGACTTACACAAAGGTAAAGTGGCCCTGATCAATAAAGTCATAGGTCGATGAACCACCGTATTGGCAGCCGTTGATCTCCCTCTGGAGGTAACTTGTGCAGTCATCCGGACTGACATTCTGGCTGCCGTCCGGCTGAGGATCCAAGCCATCGGCCTGGATACGCAAATCGGCCTTCTTCCCCTGGCCGCTCCCGTCGCCCAGGTTGACACATGCAATCTTGTATTGGTTGCGTGTGAAGATGCCGCTCAAAGTGCCATCGTCACACAGTCTCTTGACTTCACTCAGGGCAAAGTCTTTCTGATCGTCCCAAGCGAAACCTGTGTCGAAGCACCCGGCAGACACCGTAGCAGCTGCGTAGCTACCGAGAAAGAGAATTGAGAAGCGCATGGTGGTAGGATTTGGTTGGAGAAAAGATGGAGAAGAGAAAAGTGTTCTTAGGTTGTTGGTTGTGAATGTTTTCTGGATAAAAGGGCATTTGCGTGTTGATATAGTTCCATTCATCTCCGTCTTGTATTTTTTATAGAATCATTCATGGTATACTTAGCCTACTACTTACTCAGGATTTAGTGGCGTAACGGTGAGATTTGCGAAACAATTCCTGCGCTGAGCCCCCACAAACAGTGTTGGCCTCGGACTATCTGACGAGTTCCGTGTGCGATCTTCCGAAAGCTGAGCGACTAGGATTTGTCTATGAGCTCATAGTGGACTCGGATCGTAGGAAGCATAACGAATAAGCGCCGCCGGCTCGCATTGTCGTGGTCTGCTCAGCCTCGAAGGATCTTGGATCTGCTTACGCGAAAAGCTTCGACTGACCTTAATTAATGGGGGCGGTATGGCCATGACGTATTTAATCCCACGCGGATTTCGGTCTCGGATGCGATTTCGGTCTCTGCTTACATGGGATCCGAGAATAAGCCCTGAGCTTGGCCAATTACATGCGGCGCATCGCATTCAGCCCCCGAAGGATCTTCAACTCCGCTTAATTTTGACTTTGCGGAAGGCATTAAAATCTTATCGATCAGCGAAAATACTGGGTTTCAGCTTGCAACAGTAATCGATCCGAATATAGTTCCTGCTTACTACGTAGTTACGTAGTTAAGAAATCTATTTGCAATGCTTGACTTATTGCACTCTGACTATCGGCTCTTTGTGATGAGTATCAATCTCAGGCCTCTCAAGATATAAATAATTGCCCCAGGCCTTCCCATTTCTAGCCTCCAGATCATTCTCAATCTTCACACATCATCACTACCCCTTCGTCTTCTTCTTTATTCTACAACCCTATCCAGAAACCTCAAAACCTGCCAGCATAATGCGTGCTTCACTCTTCTTCCTAGGCTATGCCGCCTCCTTCGTTTCTGCTAGATGCTTTGGCGGCGGCGATTCCACGACCTGGGGATCTGACAAATTCATCGCCTTGTCAGCTGCTCAGAGATTGTGCGAAGACGGCACCCTGAGCGGCGGCTTTGCTGCCAATGAAGTCAAGTCCGCATGTGTGAACTTGAGCTCTCTGAAGAAAGCCAACTTCTATGTCAGGGCCGATAACTTGGTGTTTCCGGACACCAAACTCCCCCTTGACACAGGTGCATGCACAACTCGTCTTCACAAGGAGATCAACGGTTGTGGCCAGGGTGGTGAAAGCTGGTACCTCATAGAAGATGATGGCAAGAATTCCGCAAACCTTCTATTCACGTGAGTTCCTCTTTCCTTTTCCATTATCTCATAGTCAGCAGTCCATTCTTGCTAACATAAGCACATCAGGTCGGATCCCAACGAAGGCCAGTGCTAAGGGCGGAAATTGAAAGAGGATTTGAGCAATGGCGCGTTCCCACTTTCCATGCCAATGCGTCTGACAACGTCAATGATCGTCAAGGATTATCATGTAAAGGGGAGATGGGAGATGGGGGATTGGAGATTGGAGATTCTGATATTTATGAGTGTTTCATAGTTCTTGGTACTTAACGAGTCATATATTACACGCGGAACTCCGAGAATACCTGGGATCTATGGACGCCTTCATCATTTCATCCCTGTGAAAATGGACTTGTTCTTGTCAGAACATCCAGCGAATCAATCGTGACTACTGACCAGATACTGTCGTACATACCTGACTTTGAATGCTATCTGGCCCTGAATGTCATGCATCGGAAGAGTGAGCTTGCCCCTTCTCTGTCTGTTCTTGCGTTTGGTGAGGCTCTCTGCGGAATTGCTTGGGGTGTTTTCCAGGTATGGCCTTGACTTGTTCCTCGGGGCACACACCGCAGCTGACATTTCGACACAGACTTTGTCCACTACCTACGCTTGCGAAGGTTCCTAGGATAGGTGAACAATACTTTGTAGGTTCCAGACCCCTGCTATTCATAACTGTTTTCATGCAAATGACTATTAGTCGTGTGTAGCGAGTGTAAAACTGGTTGGCTACCCTACAGAGAAATAACAGGATTAAGTCTACCCCCGTAGATTAGCCGTCGAAGACATTAGTAATAATCTTACACTCATCAGGCAATTCCAACTATGAAGCTGCCATTGTTGTTGCAAACTTGTAGGCTTTCTTGTTCGCGTCACAAATGCTTATTTCTGTCTAAATCCCCAACATAATGAGTTCATCGAACCAGTCTCAGCCGTCACCTAGCGGCTACGTGCACAAAACGTGCCAGACTTGCATTCGCGCCAAGATCCGCTGTGACAAGGACGAAGACTCGGAGATTTGCGACCGGTGTCTGCGGCTTGGCAAAGAGTGCATCTTTACTCCAGCTCGCCGTCGCCCTAAAGCCAGCCGGCAAAGGTAAGCTTTACCACAGGCCAACAGTGATTCTGGTTTAATACAGTTACGTGGAATATTGACATATCAACACACAGGTTGGAATTAACAAGAAGGTCAAACAGAGTCTCTAAATCACCATCAAGTCCGCGTGCCTCACCTTCAGCTCCGACTTACAAGGGACCCATCGATATCATAAACAGAGATGCGTCACTTGATCCTTTCGAAAGAGGGATTATATCCATGGAGACTGCAAACAAACTAGTCGACTGGTTCAAAACAAGGATGACACCATATTGTCCTTTTGTCGTGTTGCCCAATGAGCTTTCAGTCATCGAGTTGAACCGAGAACGACCATGTCTCTGTCTGGCTGCTCTGACAGCTGCTTCACACCTAGAACCGCAAAGTCAAAAGGCATTAGGCAGCCTCTTCAACCAAGTGATAGCAGTAAGAATGGTCGACGGCAATGTCAACGATATTGACTTGTTGCAAGGACTTCTCATTCACTTGACTTGGTAGGCTAATACCTGCTCACTAAAGTGAAGTCTCATTGCTAAAATATTGCAGGGCACACTACCAGCCTCGACCTAAGAGATACACGCAGCACTTACACCTTGCCACGAGCATCGTCTGCGATTTGCGGTTGGATAGACCCAGGTATGACCGGCATCTTCTCTCCCTTACGACAAGATATTAATGTTGAGATAGAAACCCAAAGCTGTGGAGTGTTGACGGGGGCAAGGATAAGAATGAGCCAGACTGGGGTCCTGATGAAATGAGAGCCTTAATTGGCGTGTATTATTTGTCCTCCAGGCAAGTGAATCCAGAAGTTCTATACAGCCTGTACTGACAAGTTTCCTAGTTCATCCCTTTTACTGCAAAAATCGCGCCACTTCTATTTTACGCCTTACATCTTAAGGTGCTGCGAGAATCTTGCTCTCCAAAATCAACACCCGACTGATAACTATCTTGCCTATATCATACACTTACAGACGCTCACCGAGAAACTCGAAGATCTTGTAGGCAGGACTTCCGCCACCAACGACTCTGTCCAGTTTGAGGCCGAGATACAGGAAATTTCGCAAAAATGTGCCGAGATAAAGTCCACCTTGCCTTTTCCTCTGAGCAAAAGTCGTGAGTCATTGGACCTGTCGTTGTTGGACATTGGTTTCTCATTAACCTGACCACAGCACCTATTTTCTTGCAACTTTACATGCTGGAACTTCTGCTCAGTCAGTCGTCGCCACGAGGGACTCCATTCGGGCTTGAAAAGTTCCAGGACGACCAAAACGGGCCTGAACACCAAGTCTCGCTGATGAATTGGCTTTCATCTAGTATATCCGCAGCTCGCTCTCTGATCAGCATGGCCCTTGTCCTTCCACAAGGGGAAGAGGGTGCAATGTCAAACATCGGTTGGATCGTCGTTTATTGTGGCCTGTCACTGGCAGTCCGACTTGATTTAATAGCTGCGAGAGGTGGTATCTCGGGCGTTACCCAGCATCTACGACAACTCCTAGATATGCCCCATACCCTTCGACAAATTATTCTCCGACTGGAGGCAGCGGCTAGTTTGGAGACAGACATTACAGCTGGCGATCACCACCCTTTCCGGGACTTAGCTAAACGCGTGAGTCGACTCGAGGAGTGGTACTTTGTCCATATCGGTCGGCAGTTGGCCCAACCAACTACCACAACAAGTCACCCAGTGGCGGACCCATCCTTGATGGTGATGGGCTCTGACACTGTACCCGACGGAGATTCAATGATATCCCAGAATGCCTGGGCTGGAGGCTCAGATTGGTACTATGGCCCGGAATTCGATGTCAGCACGTTTCTCTTCACGGATCCTGTAGACTTCTCAGGAATGTTTACGATCTAAATTGAGTACATCGCAAGTTATAGGCGTACTTTTCGAAGCAGATCACCACCAATCGAGGACCCACAAAGCAAGGGCGGACACGGAGTAAGACACGGAATAAGATACGGAATAAGATACAGACACGGCTTAAGGCACGGATCAAGGTACGGATTAAGGTACGGAATAAGAAACTGAGCTGGGTACATTTGAAAGGACCTCAAATATTCCCATTCACTGTAAATTACTCTGTAAGCTCTGACACAATTGAAAGATTTGGTCCCTAATCTTGCAATCTCACTCAGCCTCTCTCAAACAACAGGATGCTGGTCCACGGAAGGATCGGGCTGAACAAATATTCAAGTCCAAACTCCTATATATAAGGAAGTCAGCACAATTCTCTGGAAGTCATTCTTCAATTACTCCATTCTCTACCTTACTCTGATTATCTCTCGAATCTCGCCGTAATGCGTCTGTTACTCTCCTCACCAGTCGTGATACTGTTGCTCAGCGCTTTACCAACAACGGTGTTGACGCGAGAAAGCGATGACATTCCTTTTTCGGCATGCCCTCTCATCGGCGCCTATTACACCCCGCCCACCATTTCCAAATCCTCGGAAGCCTTCAGTCAACTCGAGTCCAGGTTCACCAATGTCTTTGACGAGCTTATCAAAAACGGCGGCAATGAGGACTACGGTGACATCATGCCCAACACGACCTCCTTTTCCGTGGTGCTTTTCGGCGGCTCAAACTCTCTTGGCGACGATCCTATCTTTTTGGAATACCATTATACCTCTCCCGAAGATCAGACTCTTACCAACACAAACCTCACATCGAGCACAAAGTTTCCCGTTGGTGACCTGACCCAGGTATTCACGGTCTACGCGTGGCTAGCGGAGAAGGGCGAGCAATGGGAGCAGCCCATCACGAAATTCCTTCCAGAGCTGGCTGGTATCAAAGGACCACTCACAGTTCCATGGGAAGATGTTACGATAGGGTCACTGGCAGGCCAAATATCGGGATTAAGTCGCCAATGTGAGCTACTATGATCGTTGCTCATTTAGATGGATACTAACAGCATGTTTTAGCCCAAGCATGCGTCATAGGCAAGCCTTGTGACTGGGAATGTGAGTTGATTTAGTCCGGAAATATTACTTGATAAGTGGTGCTAATATTGATACCAGCCTTTGCGAGCGACTTTGCCGAGAAGCCTCCCGTATTTCTACCCGACACCACCCCCGTCGTCTCTTACGCCGCTTTCCAGCTCCTCGCATTTGCAATGCAAAGGGAAAATGGACGTGGACGAGAAAGAGGCTCTTGGGCTTCTGTACTTGAGAATGCTGTACTACGACCCCTGAACATGACCTCCAGTGGTCTATTGTGCCCTAGTATGGCGGATGTTTTCGCCATTGATGGGCTGAATACTTCGCAGATCGGCGAGCCTGGGTAAGTAGTTGGACTCCGGGTTGTTAGACCTGTTCTAACCTTTCATGCTAGGGCCCTCTCCCTCGTCAGTTCCATCAAAGACCTTGCCCGGGCCGGCCATTCCATGCTATCGTCAACCCTCCTTACTCCAGCGGTTACCCGACGCTGGCTACATCCCAACACAGACACCTCCAACCTGCGCAACGGTGTCGGACGTCCCTGGGAGGTGTACCGTGCTGGGTCCTCGGCCATCTCGCCTGTTCTAGACGTTCTCACCAAAAGTGGCACCATTGGACAATACGCAAGCTACTTCGGACTCGCACCAGACTTTGGCGCTGGTTTCGCAATTCTTGCGCACGATAGCACCGTCAAGGACCGCAAGCTTGACCTCAATGTCTATGCTGATATCGTTAGCGAGGCGATTGGTTACCTGCAGGCCTTTGCAGCCAAGGAAATGGCATTGCGTTACGCCGGCTCGTACACGGGCAGTCACAGTACTGTAGCCGTTCTCAACATCACTGACAATGGACCGGGCTTGGAGGTCCAAAAGCTGGTCATTGGCAAGACAGATGTGAAGTCTGAGGTCGCCAAAGAGCTCGATATCAAGGTCGCAGATCTGGACTTCAGAATCTATCCGACCAACGTGCAGGATGAGGCCAAGCACCAGTTCGTTGCCGTCTTCCAAGACAAGAGCGCTCCGGCCGATATGGGAACTCCGACGTGCATCACCTGGCAAGAGGTCGGTGCGACTGCTGGCATTGAGCATAGCTTCAACTTTCTTCTAGACGCCGATGGGAACGCTGTCGGCTTGGAGTTCCCTCACACGCAAACGAAGTTGAAGCGAAGTGGATAATTAACCCGATTCAGAGGGGCTATAAGACGCAGAGCTATAATTTTATGTAGTGAAATTCATGCTGTTGGTAATGCATGTCTTTAAGGTAGTGGGATGGATATATCTAGTACACAGGGATTCTAGTTAAACCAAAGTAACGGTTGCTAGAAGGGACATGTTTCTCACTTCTTGATAATTCAATATTATAGTTTTGCCACCACGTTACCACACATTGCCAAGCCGTGCACATCATAGTCCGCTGGAAGATTTGCACTTGATAACTATGAGCTATGAATTCTATAGAATGTATCAAGTCACCTAGTTTTAGCTATTACCAGAGAGCCCCTGCCATCAACAAGACTGCGATACTATATCCAAACACCGGCAAACCCGCTAGCGTCACAGCTGCACTGTCGTCATCCTCGTCTGACGAGTTGCCCTCATCTTCAGAAGTACCATCGGAGTCATCGGAGTTGCTGTCCTTGGAGTCGCTATCCTTGGAGTCGCTATCCCCATCCAGCTTCATGCCAAAGTTTGCCGCTGTGAATGTGACATTTCCGTCGGAGAACCAGGTTTCGGAACCGAACTCGACAATGCCGAGATATGGGTCCTTTGGCAAATCATCTGGCATCTCGGGATGGCTGTGAGCCTGTTTGAGGATGAACTCAAAGAGAGGATAGAAGTCTTCGTCGATGGAGAGAATGTCCTTGCCGTCGCGGGGCACTGCAGTGAAGACGTGAGTGCCACCAGAGTTGCGCCCGTAGTAGAGGGAACTGAGACGGTCAGCATAATTACATTCACAGCTATTTGAGTAGCAGCACGGCGGAAAACTCACAACTCGGCGTCTCCAAGTGTTACGTTGGACAAGATGGTGCCATTCAGGCGGCCGAGCCACCAAGGGTCGCCAACGCTACCGAGCCAAACCATGAACTCGATGGCGGCCTCTTGCGGATAAAGCGTCTTGTTGCGATCATTGTCGAGAAAGAAGTCCCAAGCCGCGTTGGCCTGGACGTCGTTCTTCTCCAGCTTCTTCTTGTTGGCGCTCCACACGGACTCGCTAAAGGTCCGTGGAAATTCGCTGGGCGCACCGGCTGTCATGATCCAATCGGTCGACAGACGGATGGACCGGATGTTGCTGAGACGCATGGGGAGGTCATCGCTGCCAAACCGCACGTACGGAAACGAGTGTACGTCCTGGATGTCCTCGCCCCAGTTCCACGTTGCGTCGTAGGCGGGAGTGTTGGTGTCGACCCTCATGCAAGCGAAGCCATCGTCAGGGCTTTTGTCATTCCAAGCATTCGGATAGTCTGAGTATACAGTCAGCTCGAAGAGTCCTCACTCGAGGCGAGTTGAGATTTATGCTCACACATCAGAGGCTTGGTGACATCGCCGACTCGTTCCTTGCCGCAAATGAGCTGGACATCGTCGTCATCTGACTTGGCCTGCACCGAGCTGGCGCCTAGCAACAGCAGAGCGATGCCTCTCAAGATGGGACCCCGTTTCATAGCGATTGTGATGGAAGCCAATGACCCGCCCACGTCGTTTCGAGTGTTGGTTGAGAAGTTTTAAAACCTGTCATCTTTCAGGGGATAATTTGGATCGACCTCGTGTTCGTTGGCTTGGACCCCGCTAATTACGCGTGTCGTGTTGTGGTCATCTGAAACCTTGGCGGGTAACCTTGGCAATCGCAATTTCAACGACAAAAACGTTCATTTGGAGGGCGAATGGTAAGGCGTTGCATAAGCCACTTTGGCGGAAAGGCGACGTGGCGTCCTCAACAGAACGCATCAAGAATTGAAGAATATTCCGCCTGCAACGAGGGACGATCGCAAATTGATAGAAGCAGGCTGAACAAATAAGGTAAGAACCAGCAATCAGAAAAAAGACCAGTTAATGTCGATGAAAGTCATTGTCAGGTTACAGTAGATCCATTGTTCTTTGCTTGTTGGCCGAATCTGAGCGCGGAAAGATGCCGACCGTATTGCTGACGCCAAACGTCATGGTGTGGATTTGAGTTCCGCAACATTCCCCCCCCCCCCTAAAAAAAAAACAAGAAGAAAAAGACGCTTTGTACTATTCTTAGTAGTGATCAGCAGGTACAGCCCCAATAAACACGGGAGCAAAGGACATGTTGAACATGTAGAAATATGGGTAAAATGGGTATATAAGTGGGTGTGCGTGCGTGTCCAAGGAGCTGGAAATGTCATTAGTTTCGAGGGTAACGAGACTGCAATACAAGTAAGTGGTAACCAAATCGCCACACAAACACAAAATGACGGTCTGAGACGATCTTTGTTGGCATTCACAGCAATGGCTAATAGCTCCCTGATTATGATGATATGAAAACTAGGAAGTTTTGGCAAAAACCTCAACTTGATACAATCGCAAATTGAGGGAGGATATTAGGTTGTTTTATAATTGTATGTGGAGGTCTTCTCTATATTGTTTTCAGCTTACGTATCTAAACTTCTCAATATCAATGCCTTTCAAGTGTTTATTACTATTTTCTTGGACTCTGGGCGACCTCCCGCGGATCACCGCAAGTTTCAAGCATGTGCATATTTCACCTTGGCATAGGAGACGTGAGATAGAAAATAAAGAACTCGAATTGGCATACAATTGACGTTTGGTATCGTTACAATCAGTGTCTACCTGTAGCATGTAGACGTGGTCCGTCTGGCTAAAGCAAGGCATAAAACACAACGCTGGAGTCCTAAGTTCCAATTGGGAACATCTACGAACAAAAGGTTCGACTATGAGAACGTCGAGAAAGGCGCTCTTATAGTTACCCATCTCTTATCAGATCGGCTCTCACCGTCTCATCGACACGGGTTTGGGTAGTCTAAAAGCGCGATGACATGTTGTATATTATTGTCTTTACAGGCCATCTCGGGAGCTAATTAAAGGACAAACTTGACTTCCGAACCCCTCTCCTGATGTGCAAGTCACCCCACTGCACTTCTGCTTCACGATCTCGAGCACCAAGTTAAAAGGTGTGAAGATAGTCACCAATGAAGCTGTTACCAAGCTTGGACACAGCATCGGCAATTTCACCAGCACCGAAGGCCTTGGCCAAGGTCTTCGCCCATTCAGCAGCATTCCCCTGAAGAGTAGTGATCATGAAGCGATGCTACACATGCAGATTAGAAAGGCTGGCCCATGATGATACTCCTGATGAAGCTCTCACCTGATACGGCTTGTTGTCTTTGTCGTGAAGGGCGACCCAGCGACCATCACCATTCTTGTTCTTCTGGCCATATTGGAAGCGGTCGCTGATGTTGACAATGAAGGAGTCTTTTTGTGGGATTAGATCGTCGCGCTGTTTTCATTTTGTGCACTTGTGACTTACTGCCCTCCTTTCTAGCCCCAGGGATTTTGCCAATGTAGTCATTGCTGTTTTCATCCTTGTAGAAACGATCCTGGATGTAGAGAAGAACATCCACATTTCCCTTGGACTGATTCTTGGCCCTGACGATGTAGTACCGCGCAGTTCTGGATCTGAAGGATTGCGACCACTGGATCTCCTGGACAGCCTGTTCAGACTCCGCGCTGTAAGCGGGGACGATGAGGACGTTGCCAGACTCTGGGTAAGACATGATGAATCTGGGGTGGTGGAAGATGGAATAAGATGGGGGAGTATGAACTTGTGAAGAGCTGGTAGTAGGCTGCTGGGAGCTGGTGCTGTGTGGTGTTGAGAAGGAAATTGATGGCAGGAGAATCATGGACTTTAAGTAATTTATTGATGGGGAGTAGGAGACGTATCTCTCATGTGAGATTTGATATTCTGTCTCTGCCAGTCAATGTGAGGGTTGACAATGCTAGTCTGGAGTTCCTCAATGATACATCTTTCGTATGTGCCTTTCTCAAACTGCGCAAACCTCTCTGCCAAATTTCCATGCAACCTAATTAATCCAGTCATGACTATCGAATCCGCAATGCCAATTCACATTCCTCGTCGTACCTGCGTCGAAGAGTCGTGTCATGAGGCCGCCAAGGGGCTGTCCAGCTCGCCACATTTTACGAGGCGTTCCCTGAAGATAGTCTAGGCCTTACTGGAGTTGACTATTACCATCGGGCATCACGCCATAAATAACTTTTGGCGGGGCAGACTACTCTCTGCCAAGATTCCACGTGCCGGTTTTCCCACCCGGGTCAAGGAGACACTAGTAATCACTAGCGGAATGTGATAATGGATGGTAAAAGCTAGATCCAGGCTACACATCTAGTCTAGGATTTTCAAGACTCGGCACCGTTGATTATTTGACTCTTACAACTGTGGCTGGCTGATGATACTCTCTAGTCTGGAACACTCTACTGCATCTAATCTGCATTTCGCCGTCACATTCTTAACCATCTAATGGCCATGATATCCATTATGGCTCATATTTGTGGCAAGTGAAACTATGATTTCTATTACCAAGGGTTTATCGTTAGTCTCCGGACCATAAGGTCCGAAAGTTCTATACCAATGTTATTTCACTGACATTTATCTGTAAAGATCCATGAGCTCGCCAAGCTACAAAGAGCGACACCAATCAGTACTTAGGGGAACACTCAATGCAAAATAGCAATTCCTGCGCAATCCATTTCTGTCTCTCTCTTGAGTGATAAGCGGCTAACTGATATCAGGATCAATGATCTTAAGATACACTCTTGTTTGATAGCTTAGTTACTCAGATAGTGGTTCATCTTAGCAACGATCTGAGCACAATGTTCAAAGTTTGTCTGGCTGGATAGTCCAGAGGGACCCCAAGCTCAACAATGATCATGAAATCCAGTGTATCACTAGTAAGGCATTATTAAGACAGAGAATATAGCGCCGAGTTAGGTTTTCTCGCTTGTGTTCATGGCAGTTGAAACGTGACATGGCCACGACATGTCTGTACAGTCCATTCCGCAATGATGTAGTAGATACATGGCTGTCACAGCTGACTTGTTCGTTACTTGATCGATAAATACGTAATAAAGTTCAGGAAAATGGTATGCTGTCTTGATGGGGGTGTTAGTGCATCAGAAAAAGTGTAATGACCTTTGGTTAATCAAGGATGTGCAATTCCTAGAGTATCCGCCTGCCGTAGTCTAGACGGCATGTGGCAAAGACTAGCGAAATGCCAGCCTAAGCCATCTCACATGCCATTCTATCTGTCTTTCTTCCGTTTCTCGAGAGTTACTAAGATCGCAGTAAGACGAGGTGATGTAGGGGGAAATGCTAAACCAGGCGGAGGTTGTACGTGTGAGGCCGCCTGATCGAGAATCAAAGGAGAAACAACGAGTCCCAGTAACCAGTGTCCGAAGGCGAACGTGGCTGTCTGCCATCATTTCTCAGAGGCCAATCTTGATTTCAGAGGTAATGCCTGAATCATGTCATAATGAACCGTGGAGCAACAGTCAAGAAATGGGGGGCTCTTCACATGGACAGATCGTTATCGAATGGCAAAGGTATAAGAGGGTCGCTCATCCACGATCAATTACTACCACCCACCAACATCAGCTCCCAGCATTCTTTAGCATCTTCATCTGATCAAAGTCCCAACCTATCAACACTCGAACATCACAAGATGACCTCTATTACACTTGCAGAACTGCCCAACCGGCCCACTTCCTGGAAGCTTGACCTGCCTTTCTCGGCTCAAGAAGCAGAGTCGGCTTTTCTTGCCGTTGACGGATTTCAGAAAGAAGCTGAATCTATCATCAAACAAGATGAACTCGCTCCAGTCGACGTGGGCGCTCGTCGAGACGGTGGACTGTCCCATAGTAAGTGAAAGAGAACGACTACTATGGCAGAAGCTGACGTAACAATCCCAGCCATAGTCAAGATCGAGGCACGCTTTGAGAACAAAAAGACCGGCCATTCCATCTGGAAGATTGGCACCGGACTTCTCATCCGTCCTGACGTTGTTGTCACCGCAGGAGATGTTGTGTACGACGCAGAGTACCAGCTCGGCACCGCTACTCAGGTCAAGTGCTACATTGGCTATCGCGGACGCAACTCTTCGGTCAAGTCGCAGATCCAATCCAGGCACAGTCGGTATGTTGTGACATCGGCCGAGTGGATCTCCGAGGCGGATAAACGCTCCCGAGACATGGCCTTTGTTCAGGTTGCCGAGCCGTTTGACATCGAGATTTGCACATGCAAGGCACTCGAAGATGTGAAAATTAAGGAGCCCGAGCTTATCAACCCGGTGCTGCCAGCTGAGGGTAAGTGAAGGCGAGCTGCCCAGCATAAAAGGAATGAGGCGCTAATTGCGAACTCTACAAGATAAACCCGTTATCCCGGAGGTTGAAGAGAAGCTCATCGTCACTGTCACCCGCTGCACCGGCTGTGGGGGCTCTTCCGACAACCCGGGTATTGCCCTAATCGAGCAACCTGAGCCAGTAGAGGAACCTGAGTTCCAAGAGGAGCCCAAGCTTGAGGACAACCCCGTGACCGCCCCGTCCGTCAACACGGAAGCGGATACCGATTTTGAAGTGGTTGATGGACATACGCCAACAACTTCCGTGGACGCAGGCACTGATACCGATCCCTTCTACGAGATGCTCAAGACCGTCGCTAGCATCGACGATAGCTCTCTCGATGCCGCTTCTCCCCTGCTCGGCCCTGCCAGCCACTCCATCAGCGTGGCCGCAGGAGCTCTTCTCAGCTATGTCGTAGGAGCAGAGACCATATCTAGCGGTGCGTCGACAAAGATTGCCGGCGCGGCGGAACGGGCTTTACTTGCCGAGGCCTCTCTCGAGGCAGTGCTAGCCATCGAGGAGTCTGCCGAGTTAGATGAGGTTCTGGAGCACATGAAGAAGAACTGGACTGACAACGCCCCCGAGGTTGACCAAGTCGCGGGCCTTTTCGCCCCTTACCTCACTGAGTCTGCCCAGGACATTATCGCGTACCATCTCGAGGACAACGAGCAACAGGTTGGGAAATCCAAGCACAAGCGCCGCGCCCTGGCCATCAGACACTTTCCGGCAACCGGTGCCAATGAAGGCAGACAAGACTTTATCAAGGGCTTGTTTGGACCAACACTTCCCCTTGCTGGCAGAGAAGATGTCTTTTCCTCGCTCGGCCCTGTGCTGCGGAGTGCGGTTTCTGCAGTCGAGCAGCTTGTCTCTCAGTCTGCCAAGACTGCGGTGACTGACCGTGTCTCCAAGCAGCTTCAGATGATGGCCCTCGGCGGCCCTGGGTTGACTCCGGTTCCTGCCGGGCCCAACGAGGAAGCAATCCGTCTTCTCCTCCAGCGTGCCATCATGGCAGATGCTGCCCTGCAGGCGCTCGCCAGCCTTTCCAAGGAGAAGCTTGACGCTTTGAAGCTCGTCCCCCTTGATTCAGAGACGAATGAAGTAGAGGCTATCTTCGACTTCCTCAAGAGGGTGGTCCAGAAGGCCGGACCTATTGCTCTCCTCCCCACCAAGCATGCTGTCAGGAAGTTTGCTTCCCTTCTCATCGACGCTCCACCTAAGGCTCCAGCTCAGCAGCAGCAGCCAGCGAAGCAGGTCACTCTCCATACGCCTACTAACAAGGTTGCCCTGCGAGATATGCTGCGCGGAGCTAAGGGTTCCGTCAGAGTGAGTTGTCTGCAAGAACACAACAAACTGTGCTAACAGGTCAACCACAGATCATCTAATAACCGAGACTGACTTCTATGGAGGTTGATTGACAGGTTCTGAAGTGACCAAGACTGTTTGGAAGCCAATCGACGATTGAAGTTGTGAGTAACGTACTCGGAGGTACAACTGGGCTACCTGTGGACCCATGAATAGGTGCTATCTGGAACCGGCCACATCCGGAGATTTCCTTTGTAAACTGTTTTAGTTTTTACTATTTTCTTTTCCAGATATTCCTCCACTCGTTTAGCAATACTTCAATATTAACAGGTGATGGGCTGACAAGTTCACCAACGGGCATGTAGAATGCAAAGAGGAATGGCATCGTGGGAACTTTTAACACCTTGTATGAAGCAGCCATTCTCATAATCAAATTGGAAAGAGAAGGGAAAAAAACGACTATCTGTTCACTTCCAAATCACTTTTTGTGGCTGTGCAAAAACGTAGTTGCAACTTACTACAATCGCCATTTACCGTGTTTCACTCGAGGGTTAGATTTCGGTCGGGGTTTGCGCCTTCGATTTCGCACACGTGATGCGCCATCAGCCCGCAACAATAAAAGTCTGCCCCTCGTCGCGCGGGGCAACCACAACAAAGCACTGCAGTTCCCAGCTTATCACGACGACAATCATCGACGCCGACAATCAACCCTTACGCGGACACGGTTAATTCATTCGGAATGCACCCTGATGCGATCCACGCGTGGACTCAGACCATTGTGACCACAAGTCCGCCCCACGACCCTACTTTTCCAATCGATGGGCCGAGACGAATCCTTGTGGACATTGACCACGCATCGCTGAACAAGGCAACGTGCAGATCCACCACCAGGTCCAGTCCGTCAAAGCGCCAACGACTTGAAGATACTCCGGATGGAATCCTTGCTGATCCTGAGGTGACGCCTCGACGGCCACAACGGCCACAACGGCCAGGAACCAGAGATGTCACCGCCAACGATGTCTTCGACAGCCCAGCGCCGTCTTTCTCGCATGGCGAACTGCCGGCGCCCCCCGGGCAGTCCGGCCTTTCTGCTGTCCGTTCAGTATCACCGGCATCCATTTTTACCGGCGTCCTTGCCTCCCGGCCCCATTTCCCCACGCCGGCACTGGACCACCGGCCCCATGCAACCCGGTCGTCAGCCTCATCACTCCCACGGCCACGCAGCACATCACCACCCAAGCAGCACCGGAAGATGGCCGACTTATTAACACTGGATCGGCCGGTTCGCTTTAAAAAAGAGATGAACATGGGAGCCGCGCTTCCGTCTGATGTTCAGGATTTTTACAATGCACTCGTCATGGCAGAGCACGGCGAAGGGATCTTCCCGCCCATTCTTGCCCATGTCCCAGGCATGGACCTCCGGCATATTCGTCCCTACATGTGGAAGGGTACCGGAACAAGTGCCCAGTCCTCTGATGGCTCTATTGTTGATAAACACGGTCGTATCCTGGAGCTCATCCGGCTCTCCAATGAGTCATCTGACCTACATCGCTCCGAAGCGGCCTGGAACACCATGGTTCACTATCCTCTCCTCTCTGAACTCACCTCACTTTCCTCGGTTAAAGTCGAGCCCATAACGTCGGCCCAAATCGTCCCGGCCTTTCGACCTTCATTCTCCGGCCAACCCTCCGACGACGTCTCATCGCAAAAAACAGGCTCCAGCTTCTCGAATACGGGCAGCATGTCTGGTTATGACCCCAATGCTTCACCGTCACGGATGAATACCACCAAGTCAGTCCACAAAATAGTTGACTTTGCGCTCATCCTTACCCCGGACCACCATCTCGAGGTACTTATTGAAACGTTCACCAAGTCGTCTCCCACATCGACTATCAACCAAACAGCATACTACCCCCTCAAATCCCGCCCAGCGCCAGTGTTTATTGAAACAAAAACGTCCGCCGGCAATATCGAAGCAGCCAACGTCCAGCTGGGCGTCTGGATAGCAGCATGGCATGAGAGTATGCGCACCATCATGAGACTCGGTGGCGACGTGGAAAGAATCATCACCGTTCCTATCATCCAGATCGTAGACGGAGTCTGGACTCTCATGTTCGTGGTGGATGCCCAGACTGAAATCGTGAGTTCCTCTTCAACCCTTTTTGTTTCGTATTCAGCTCAATCCCGCAGCATATTCTCGATCAAGACCTGCGAATTGGTAATAGCAGTACAATCCACGGCATGTATCAACTGCAAGCTGCTCTCTCTGCAATCGTAGTTTGGATGGAAGGAGCGTTCAAGACGTGGATTACTCGAGTTCTTCACAAGGCTGTGAGCTAGATCAACGATAGGCTATCCAGTCTAGTTACATGCATCAGGAGTCACAATTACTGCTTCTGCGACTAGGCCCACGTGTCACCTAGGGTATCAAGGGGTTTTTTATCGGTAATTGAGATATCAGGGAACTAGTCATGTACGGAATAGTCTTAAAATGGGCGGTCATGATCATAATGGCCCGGCGCCATCTGGGGACATTCATGGTCTTGCACGATATTATGAAATAACGGCTGATGATGCCATGGTCTGGCGATATTTGCGTGCTCATTCGTTTCGATATTGATCCTCCTCATACCTCATTAGTATGTTGCCATTATTGATCAATAAATTGCTTTGCTTTCGAGCTTGGAGTGAAAGTTTGGAATGGAGCAAGTCTGTTGGTTGAGTGTTCATAGACACCGAGCTAGACGATGGGCCTGGTCGTGGTTGAAGTTCGATTGAATAAGCATATTTATAACTTAAAAGGGAATGAGGTCATCATAAATTGTCTTATGTACTCAATTGTGCGACTAAGTTACAACGCCCTTGCTACCAAGAATATAAATGCTCATGCTCTTCGTACCACTTTACATCATGCGCTAAAACCACCTCAACCCAGTATTTATCTACCAACCCACTTGTACTTGCTTTTCTGATCTGTTGTCTGTTTTAGATATTGACTAAACCATCCCAGTTTCATAATCTATCCACGGTAGGTGTTCCAGTAGCTGGTCATGCGAGTCCGCTGTCCAACCGTGAACTCCTCGTAGCAAGTACTACAAACAAAGATTAGTGATTATCCACGTATGCTCGGGGTCAATGTCAACTTACTCATCGGAGTAGTCCATGTAGTTGTGGATAGGGTCAGCTCCAGCCGCGCTCGGGCACGAGTCACGACCGACGGGGCAGCCGGAAGACTGGCTAGCCGAGGCGGGAGTGTCGGAGACAAAGTCGCCGTTGCCAGAGCAGCCGCCCTGGAAGGTGTGGTAAAGACCCATCCAGTGGCCGACCTCGTGGGTGGCCGTCTTTCCGAGGTTGAAGTCGGTCTCGGAGCCGCCGGGGACCGTCTGGGCCTGGATAGACACGCCGTCGCGGTAGAACTCGGTGCTGCCCGAGGAGACCGACGTCGGCAGGTAGGCGTATCCGAGGGCGTTGTCGACGAGGCCGTACTGGAAGTAGATGTTCAGGTTGGAGTAGGTTCCCTTGCGGAGAGCCTTCTTCATGGCCATCTCGTTGTTGTCGGCGGCCCAGCCCGCGTTGACGGTCCGGTCCGTGCCGAGCAGGTTGAAGGCGACGTTGTGCGGGGCGAAGTCGGTGTTGAGTACAGCCAACTGGTCCTTCAGCATCTTGTCCTATTGAAGAGTCAGTTATTAGTTACAGGGATGCATAGAGGGTGACCAGTAGTTCTTACGGTAATGTAGCCACCGGCGACCGTCTGGGACTTGGCAACAACGTGGAAGTAGACGCCAACGTTGATAGTCGCGCGCGTAGTCAAGTTACCCGACTCCTCGGCCTTGGCTTCCTGCGCGGCCAGAACCTTGGACATGCCAATGTGCTCGGCCGAAGGCTCCGCAGTGCCACAGCCAAAGCGTCCACCCGCCCTCCTGGAGACCCCAGCGAAGGCTGTTGAGGCGCCAAAGGCGGCGAGCAAGAGGTTCTTGATATGCATGATGCTTGGGAATACCGGGTAGAGGATCGAAAGATGATGGATATGACACTGAAGAGGCTGGTTGGGTGTGTGCAAGTCTACTGGTGCTTAGTCTTGGGATATATCAGGTCTTTATACATTCTGTCTTGCAATCAGGAAACATCGTCAACAGATACGAGGCAGCTGCCTATTCCAAACCCGTGGATAGGCCTGTTCGTTATCTCTTGTCCGGATCTTCATCTTTCGATTCAAAACCCTTGTCCCCTAGCAGTGCTCAGTGTAAAAGTCCCCGGCTAACCATCCTTCATTGATCCTATCATTATGAACATCACACTGGACGACGGATACAGTTTAAGATGCGGTGGCTATCGGAGCTACTAAGCACTATGAGAAGGTCGCCAATGCAAGGATGGGGACTAGCTGGGTCTAAAGCTCCTCTCTTGAACGAACATTCGTGGGAAGTGCACGTCCGGCCGCCTTAAATCACGAGCAATGGGTCGAGTCAATACGGAACTCCACCGGCGCGGATTCTGCGTTGTCCACCCGATTCTTCATTCCGCACATGCCTAAAGGGGACGCGAAATTGTGCACCGGCCCGTTGAGTCTCAAAACGGGACCAGGGACAAGGGCAGGTCCGGAGCTGCTCGGCGTATATTGAAAAGGTGTGACAGAATAAAGCTACGTTTTAGGATATTTAATGCCAATTATACCGCGTAAATAGGGTAGTAAGCTTCATCTTTACATATCAAGCATGAATGCCATCGTATTGTATGATTTACGCATACAAATAATCTTAACCATTGGCGATCCTGCCGCTGGCGATCAGGATTGATGTCCTGCCTAATGCGTCCATCCTCGGGACTTTTACCGAAGCCCCCCGGCCGAGCCACCCGATTGGATTAAGTCTTAAAGGCTATTCCTACATTCCGGTGCTAATGTCGGTGCCGGTATCAGCATTGTTACATTCGGCTTGCGACTTCTACTTTGGGACTTAGGAGATTCTGGCTCCCAGTGACTTTAGCGGCTTTCGCTCAGGAACTTTTGCGCAATTCTATATAAGTCGAGACACCCGGTGGAGAGCGTTGATATGGTCGATGCCTTTCCCAACGGCGGGCGGCCGATTCCGGAGAGTGACTGCAATCAACGTTGGGCCTTATTATCATCATGGTCACCGAACTACCATTTTTAAAACTCCGCCTCATTGTCCGAAGCAGAAAATCGTGAACGGGGAAAATGGGCTCCATCGCGTTGACTTTGGAAGGTCTGCCGGATCTGTTAATCCGGCTCTTCGATCGTGCGCTTCGTCGAAAATGCGCAATGTGTTGAAGGGTCTCGGGTAATTTTTATGATAGTGACTTACTCCTCCTGCACTATGCGACTATCTCAGCTAATGCAATGATGAGAGTAAGTTGCTACACCAAATAATGCTTTAAAAATGTAATTACTTTCGTTGCATCCAATGTCTTTGAAAGAGAATTAATCCTCATCCCCTACATCTTCAGTGCCGCTTACATCCTGGAGTTGAACGGCGATGTGGGATAGGCGAGAAACGTATGAAGCCGCAGATAGCTTCCCATTGATGACTAGAGGTTTCGGCTTTCCGCGGTAATGCCTCGTCGCCGAAGGGAACGCGAAGAGCAAGGAGTTGAATTTATCCATCGAACACAAACACTCCCATAGTGTTGCCCTGTCTTCATCTACTGCGCAGTGGAAGCCCAGGAGTTCTGCTAGGGCTATGGTACGGCGCAATTGCAGCCAGCCTTTGAGGAAATTTCCTCGAGCATGGTAACTACATATTTTAGCAACTGTGCGACTTGTAAGGAAGAAGGAAAATGCTCACAGTCGAACAAGGAGTGAGTTGGTCTCAATGCCCCGAAGGGTACCCGAAAGAGTCTCTCGCGCGACGATGGTCCTCTCCACGGCCTCGGCCACGACTGTAGAAAAGCGAGAAGTATTCGTAGACCATCTTGATGTAAAGCCGCCACTCGCAGCTTCCCTTGGCATCTGTTCGACTGTAATGGCAATTGAAAGAAGCCAGGAACACACAGCTTTCGTGAGTCGGGCAACTTGCTGCTCAAGACGCGACACGCGGTCCCGGGTGCCCGTCCGCCGAATAGACGTCGACGGCGAGGCGAAGACCTGCGCGACGCAATTGGATCCTCATTCCTCGCATCGTCGACACGTCGGGTCGCGCTCTGATGTCCAGGAACAGGCTACCTTGCGCCGACGACACTCGGTGCAGGATTTGGTGCCCTTGCGAGCTTTGCGCGGAATGTATTCTTTTGGCATGTCGGGTTGATTGTGTAGCGGACGGAGTCTGATCAACGAGCGCGGGTGAGATCGTGTTGGCTTCACGATGGGATTGGCTCGCTGAGTTGAGGCTTGGAGCCGTGGATGGGATGAGTGGAGGTTATCGTGGAGGAAGAACCGAAGATAGTGTCTCCGAGTAAGTACGCTATGATTATCGGGGATATGTATCGGGGATATGCAGCTGGTAGACATCCCCATCTCCGCCGTGTTCCTGGCCCTCTACCTCTCAGGCGCTGCACTCAACATCACCATCTTCACAATCAACAAGCGGCAGGGCCACAAGTTCATCATATCCCTCCTCCTCAACGGTTTCTGCGTCATCCGGATCTTGACCTGAGAGCATGCGCATGGCGTGGGCCACCCACCTGACAAACTCATCCATCGTCATCACCGCCCAGGTCTTCAACAATGCCGGAATCATCCTCGTCTACATCATCAACTTGGTCTTTGCGCAGCGCATCCTTCGTGCCCGACAACCAGCTATCGGATGGCTTCGTCCGCTGGGAGTTTTCTTCAAGATTCTATATGCCTGCATCGTTGCCTCGTTGATCATGGGCATTGTTGCACTCACCCTGTTGGTCACCACTACCAATCCGACTATGATTGCCGCATGTCGTGATGTCCAACTAGCATCGATTACGTTCCTCCTAGTTCTGACAACCCTCCCACTATTTTTCCTTGCTATTGCGTATGTTCTACCGGCGCCCGTGAACAGGGAGGAATTCGGTCAGGGTACAATGGCCCACAAGGTCATCATCTTGACACTATCGACATGCCTGTCTATCAGAGTTGCTGGCTACAAGGCTGGCGCAGCATGGGATGTACGTCCACTGACCAACCCTGGGTGGTTTGATTCGAAGCCCGCCTTTTACCTGCTGGGATTCACGCTTGAGATTTTAATCTTGGCTCTGTTTATTTCAACCAGGGTCGACAGACGATTCCATGTCCCAGACGGATGCACAGAGCCGGGCGACTACTCTCGAGGCGTTTTGCGAAGTTCGGCTAGTGATGAAAGCAAGAGTTTGCTAAAAAGGGCAAATATTAGTCCAATCCCTTTGTAACTTATACACTATATATAGTTAAGCTTATACTCTTCCTTATAGTTATCTCTCTTTAATTAATTACTTAATTCTTATCTTAATAAGTTATAAGCCTAGAAAAGCTATTTATAAATTTACTAAGTTTCCCTATTTAATATTAATACTTTAACTTAATAATTTTAAAGGTTAATATTTCTCCTTTTATTATAAATATAATAAATAAATAATTTATTTAGTATTCCTATATATTAATTAAATATATATTAAAGTTATAATAAATTTAACTTTAGAGGGTTCAAAAACCATCGCGGGAATCCCTTCTTCTACAGCTTCAGGCTCTGAACCAAGGCCTCTGGACTGACAGGGTGACCAAGAAAATCCTCTAGCATTTCTAGCTCATTCCGGCTTCCACCATACTGAAGAATTCCTCGGCGGTACTTTTCCCAAGCCCCCTGACTGCGAGGATCCTTCGCAAACGTCGTCTGGAAAATGTCTGCCGCAAAGACGTGTGCTCTGCCCAAGACGCCTAGTCAACTTGTGCGTGTCACACGATCAAGGAGAAATGGGGTCCCACGTCAAATAGGAATAGTATCCTGCATCGTAGCCTGCGAACAGATGGCCGAAATCCGTGTGAGAGTGTCCGCGATCTTGAGGCTCGGGGTTCGTCAAGAAGGCGTATTTTTCCATCAGGTCGTTGTACATTTTTCCAGGGTCAAGTTTCGTAAAATGGCAGCTCATGCGCTTGAGCTGATCCTTCATCCAACACCAATTATCCAGCATCACGCTGGGAGCTTCCGCGAAATCGGGAGGCGATCTGTGACCGTGGAACGCAACGTATGACGTCCGAGAGATGAGGTCATGGATGCCGTGCCCAAGTTCTACACGATCTGAGTTAGCGAACCGAAGTCTTGCATCAGTTTACCAACAAGGGAGTCTACCGTGGAAAAGAGTGACAACCTCATGATGCTTGAGTAAAGCACAATCTGAATCCGGTGGACGGGGAAAGCCGCACATGAGGATCGTTGCGGGATAGACTCTGGTGCCATCATCTTTGAGATAACCCTGATAATATGGATTAGTCTATCATCTGATACACTATGATCACGGCCTTTGGCCATCATCAGCTAGAAGAACTCACGCATTGAAGGTTGACATTCTGTGCGCCTGGATACTTGTTCGGCCGCCACAGTAGATCCACGTAGAGATATCCAACGAACTCGCCTTTCGTCGCCTCCCTCTCATCCCAAACACTCCATGCTTCGACATCCTCGTGCCGCCACCGAGAACCGTTCAGAACTTCCGTGGGGACTGGAACAAACCGGATTTGGATACAGGAGGTGAAGAGGTCCAACATTGCTGCGACCGTATGGCCCAGAGGAAAGTACTCAGATATTTTGACGTGATCTACCTGAAAAGCTTCTAGGGCAATCCGGCTGTAGAATGCGTAGTCCCAACGAGGCATGGCGTCTGGATAATCTTGAGCGTAGTCGGTATTCTGTGCAAGATACTTCTTTTTCAATTCCAGCAATGATTGCATCTCCCTTTCGCCTTGCGGCAATAGCACGTCTGCGAGCTGGCTGAATAAGTTTATGACCTATTCCGCAGTTTTGGCAACGCGACTCTAACCTGAATGATGCGTGGCTGCCATGGCCAAGCAGACGCGCATTTTCGTCTCGCTTTGTGATGACCGCCTTGAACAAAGCGAGATTCTCGGGTAGCTTGTAGGCATCGGAAACGTACATCCTCTTGCGAGTCAGAGGGTTCCTGGCGTATTTCATAATGCTTTCGAAATTGGCTCTTCGATGGCAGATGAATCTCGTTCCCTCTTGGCCGGGGTTCGTGCCCTATTCAAACCGAGAGACGTCTTCAGAAGACAATCCGTCAAGTGCTTCGAGCGAGCACCATATGCCGCCATTCTGCCAAGATCTTTTTCGCATTGGGAATCACCTGCTCTGCAGATACAAACCGAGGAAGCGGTTGAGGCGGGATGCAGGCCATGTTGGGGAGTCGCTATGAGTCGGAAGCATTTAATGTTGGTTCAGCAGATTCCGAACCAAGATAGTGAGTTAAGGCATTGTATGACAGGGAACTCCGCGTGACGAGTCCTTTCGGGGAGTCTCATTTGTGATAGATAAGCTAGAGTGGGCCATGCATTCATCTTGCAGCCAACATCTTGGTGACTCCGGGCTCTTCCGCGTCACATCCTAACCAACCCTTTGCCGGATATTGTTCCCTGGCTTACAACTGGGTGCCTTTTTTTTTTTAATCACAGTCAAGACCTCAAGGCGGAGGCCCCAGTGTCATCAAGAAGTAGAGTTTTACAACGAGCGGGTTTCCCAACCCCCGCCTTCTTTTGCCCTGCTGTCCATAGTCGATACATTACTTCAACATCGACAACTGACCATTCTGTAACTTTTAGCTATTAACAGTCTAGCTTCAACATGCCAGATCAGACGTTCAGAATGAGCCAAGCCAAACCCGCGACAGCACTGCAATGGACTTCATGTGAACCCTCACTAACACCATGTGGGATATGAAATAGAAACACGAAGTGCTAGCATTCTTGACCGCCTAACAATTAGATGCTGAGATTGGGCTACCGCATACAGTACATGTGATCAAAGGTAGATAGGGACTGCTTGCTAAGACGAGACAACAGGCAGCCATGTAACACTGGCTTTCTTCCCCAGCCGATTCGCTGTCGAAAAAAAAAGCATGGTATTTGCCCGAACGCATTTCACATCGAGCTCCAGGACGCTGTCGAGATGGGTGCTAGGGTATCTAGAGCTGATCCTGTATTGGTAGCGTCGTCGCCGTCTTCCTAAACACACTTTCAATAGGATGCATCAAGAGGCCAGAGATCCGTAACCAGATACCCTGGTGTGCGAGTTCTGCCCAGTGTTCAGCAGACTGAAACGCATGTGTCTGGAACTCATCTTGGGGCGGTGATTGAAGCAGGGATAGCGTCGCTTGGCTGTGGCCCGATCCTGGATGTTACGAAACAAGGTGAATAAAGATGAGTTAACAGAACAATCACAAGAGGAGGGGCGCCCACTCGTTGCTGTCACTAAGTGGATTCTTACGACGCAATGCAGATCCAAGTGGATTCTTATAACGGAATGAAGATATAGCGAGTGTAAGGAGGTTGCGGGATTTTCCAGCAAGCCCCTGTTCACTAATCAAGGGCCAAGGAAAGGATACCTGTCGAAAGTTGACTCATTTCGCGCTTGAATTGTCTAAGCTGGTTGTGTTCTAACCCTCCTGACTAATGTTGTCAACCTCAAACCTTAAACACCCATCTGAATCTCGAGCTGCCTAGACTATTTGATAAAAGTGAGCCTGAAGCTTGTACCTTTATGCCGCTGTATCGGCAGTCTTGCGCGGTGTCAGATACACATTCAACTTCGGCCTTTCCCAGATGCTATATAGACGAGCATCCTCCACCCAGCTCAGGCTATTATCGTCAAGACGCATATCAAAGTTCCAGATGAGGCGGGCCAGGATAGTCCGCATCTCGACGTATGCCAGGCTACGAAGTGTTCAGTCAGTAACCAGGGCTAAGCTTTGTCGGCGCCGGGAAGGATATAGCTTACTTCTTTCCAATACAGTTACGTGGCCCGAACGAGAACGGCTGCATGGCATCCTTTCGGTCGTTGGCGAATCGCGGGTCGGTACCAGTCCAGCGTTCCGGGACGAATGATTCAGTCAGCGCAAAGTGCTTGGGGTTGTGGTTCATCGCATATTGCCAGATGTCCAAGATGGTCTGTTTAGTGGTTGTCAGTTCTTAGCTCCCTGTAGCAAGAATTCAACTTACTCCTCCAGGCACGAACTGGCCATTGATAACGTCTCCCTCCGGTTTACAGACCCTAGGAAGCGCGGCGCCAGCTGGGGGGAAAATCCTCATCGTCTCTTGCAGCACGGCCAACATATACGTCAGACTATTCACACTGACGAAATCGATTTGATCTTCGGTGGCGAACGTGCTGCGGACTTCATCGGTCAACTTCGCTAGGACCTCGGGATGCGTGCACAGATAGAATGTAGCAGCTGTCAGCGCGGTAGAGGTGGTTTCGGAGCCAGCAATAATGAGGATCTCGGCGTTCCTCTCAATCTCAGTCAACGTCATCTTCTCATTGCCGTCGGGGTCTTGTCGGATCATGGACGCGATGAAGTCAGGACGGGGCTCCGGGTTTGCTAGCCGCTTCGCCACTTTGGCGTTGACGAGCGCCAGATGGGCGTTGATCTGGCCTACCATTTTCTTGGACGGAAACATGGCCACGAGGTCGTCGATGGCCGGGATCATTCGGCGGATAGCCGTGAGCACGGTCTGCTGCTTGACGGCTTCAAACACCATCACGACCCAGGGATGCATCTTACTAGAGCTGAGACTCCCGAACGGTTCGCCGAAAGCTAGGTCGCCGACGATATCAAAGGTGGTGTAGTTGAGCCAATCGGACATGTCTAGCGTACGCGTGCCGCCGGCACAGTTCTCGTGCAGTCGCTGAATAAGGAGATCGATGTACTGGGTGATGAGCGGCTGCTGAGCATACATGCTCTGCGTGCTGAAGCCGTGGCTCAAGATGCGGCGCATCCTAGCGTGATCGTCACGTCCGGACGCGAGGATGTCGCCCCAGGTCCCTTTGAAGAAGGCCTTGTCTTTGCCGTTCTCACCCTTGCCCACGCCCTTCTTGTGGCCCATGATCTCCTGCCAGGCTTCTGGGTTCTGGAATGAAAGCTGATTGGGGGCGACGCGAACTACGTCGCCATACTTGTTGTGTAGGGCCAGGATCTTCTTCATTCCATAGCCCGAAACGTATGCGCGTTGGTAGGCCAGGGCGCTCATCCTCCAAAGGAGGGGACCGGGGAACTTGCGGAGAGGATGGAAGAAGATGTTGTAGATGAGTGTACTGACGGTGTACCCAACGGTCTGAAGCAGTAAGTACTTGTTCCAAGAAGGGCGATGGAATAGAGCCGTCAGGGTTTCTGCTTACCAGGAGCACAAGAATGCATGGCACTGCCACCGCCAGCGAGACGTCTTGAAATTGGTCAATGATCATGGTCGCGAAGTGGACTAGAATGGTCCTGCTGTTTGATCTGTGATCTGATTGTTCTTGGTGAAAGCGAGCAACGTTGGATTTATACAACTCAAGACGTGCCGTGCCGTGTGCTCTGGCATGTCGGATATTCAGATTGGCCAGTAAATGGACAAGGTAAATCCTGGCAAGAATCTTTGCGCAGAATCTACCGTGCGGGAGCTAATGCAGTAGAAACCTGGAAGATCACGGCATTTCACGCCCCCCGTCGGCCCGACCCGCTCGGGAAGATCTAAGATTTAGGAGTCCGAATCTATGACTAATAGCGGCATTTGAAATAGTCGAGGCATGAATGGTGATGGATATATGCGAGTCCCGCTGTCTCGATGGCCTGCAGCGGGTGTCTGTTAGGTTGATATTCAGGGGTATCCCCTGCCCATGTCACGGCAGTTCAGATAGTCCCTAGGTTGTATGCCTTCCTCTTAGTTACCTATCCGTAGGGTTAAGGTTATCATATCATATGGTAGAGAGCCATGGGCATCTGCAGGGTTGCCGTCTCTACTGTATGCCTCAAAATGTCTCAATGCTGCATGGTATTGACTCATGTCTTGCCGACAGAGACCCATAGTTGCGCACATCCATTGCGCGGCCTTGTAACCGGGGATGCGGTGCAATGTACGCGGCAGCTTGGCCCCGCAAGAACGCGTTGACCCCTCCTCACCAGTGGTGTAGCACTCGGGTTGTGAAAGTCGTAGTTGAACCGAAGCCATCTATTAACTTGGAAATGATAACAAGCCTGCATGAAAACCCGTTCAACCATTGGTAGGAACTCGATGAAAGGTGACACGCAGCTTGTCAAGGGCGCCAACAACCCGGCAGACGGAATTTTCAGCAGTCCGGTCAACGGAACTTGCAACAGCCCGGGAGACGGAATTCCAGCAGCTCGGCAGACGGACTTTTCAACAGCCCGATCCCAGGAATGCTAGAGCTTCCTACCGTTGCTGTCGCTTTTCGGGATCAACAACGCTTTTCGTCATGATCAGCCGGATCCCTGTGATCCGGTGGATCAACAGGACTATCATCATTATAATGATTCTCGCAACCAAAGGACTGAATTCCTAGGATGGGTTTGAAGAAGAGTTCTATAACTGGGGACTATATAATACTATTCACAAAGAATAAGATCAACACATTTGTTGCCAGATCACATAAAACAGACGCTAGTAAATGAAATATTGATCCACTACCAGTCCCCTCTTTTACAGCTAACAGGTTTTTCCAAGTTCAGTCAATTCAATCTGGAGATTTGTGCGTGGAAACCCTCGGCTGGAGACCCTTCAATCTGTTCGCACCCCGCGGTAAAGCAGTGCTTAATTTTGATAACCCTAATTACCTTGTAATCACGTTGTCGCTTGACGTAGTAGACTGCGAGGGTGAGTACTTTTCAAATCGCGCAGTTCAAGTCACTTCTTGCAGTCCTTAATGGGGGTGCCTACATTACACAGTTTGTTCTATATATCATTATACATGAGTCTGAGGGCTACTACAAGATAGGGACTGAGAAAATGGTATCACCACTTGTAATTATGCTGTTAATGCTATTGGAACTGGAAATCTTGACTTCTTATCTCTCCAGCTAGGGGGAGAAGCTCGCTGCGTACTGCAGTCTGCTGAGACCCCATGAGTAAATCGGTCCGATCTTGGTGGCTGGGATGCAGATACTACATAGCCAAACTCAACCGTACTTCTCGTAGGACACACAGCGACCTTCCAAAACTACCAATCCCTTTTTGCTTATCATGGTGGGTAAAGCAATTGTTGGCAGCTGAGGGCGACGCTGCGACGCTGCTGTAGGTAGGCACGGGAGCAGATTTGGCGTCAGTGAGCGCCTCATTCCAGGAACCTAGGACGCTGTCAGCTAACTTTTGAGCGAATTATCATTCGAGTCTAGAGGCTCCTTCCGTGGCCGCAGCTGTAGAAATCGCATCAAGTAGTGAAGGTGGCGTTTATGCCGTCCTCCCGGAAGCGGGTGAGACTCCGACAGGTCCATTCACAACAGCGGAACTGTTTTGCCAGAGGGCTATCCAGGCGTCTCGATTCAGATTAGCAGGAGTATAGATTCCCAGGTCAACTGGATCCAGTACAGGAGGTAGGCTGGTCGTGGCCAATGCCATCGCCGCCGCTATCGGCTGCACAAAGCGTAGGATCAGGGCTATTTTAGGCTATTCCCTTAACATTTGCGTGCTATGGAAGTTAGATGACAGGGGAAGGTTGCGTCATACAGTTGTATGGGCTATATTGAAACTGTAGGGTAGCTCGGGTTAAAGGAAGCGTCTAGCTCCAGGTATTCATGCTCCAAGATTCCAGAATCAAATTTAGCCAAGGGGGATTGAGATGAGGGGGAATGTAAAAAGGACATTGATAGTCACAAGCTATAGATTTTCTTCTTGGGTTGAGCGTGATGGCGTGCGTGCAATTATGGGAGCATTTTAGAACTTATGCTAAACTTTTAGCTTCGTTGTTGCTCGGTTTTCCGTCATACAGACAAAACACACAAGAACCCATCACTCTAGTTCCAGCCCCATCAGCCGACCGGAGCTGCAGTGATAGCCAACGTAGAAACGTCAGGCAATGGCTGTCCTGTTTTAATAGCCATGCCTTGAGCTCTCAGGTTCTTCCAAACCTGAATCAAGCCGTTTAGGTACTGCTCGTACTGATCCCGTTCATCTCCAGCAAATTCGGAGGCGAGATAGACTATTTCGTCTACCGTGAGGTCATCATGGTCCACCTTGTCAAGAAACATGGATATGAGCTCCTGCTCAAATGTGTCCAATCGAGCGTCTGCTAGCTTCATGAGTATATCCAGCTGCTCTTTTGCCTTGGCTTCCTTGTCTGCCGAATTATCCAGTAGCTTACTGATCGATTCGCCCATGGTGGAAGTTTGATGGTTTGTTTGTGTGTTTTGTTTTATCAGTATGAATATCATGCGCAGGATATGCATTAATTATCAAGACCTTTATAGCTTGGGCTTCTAGGTTTCTTCGTGCGTGAACCGACTTGTTTTCTTATTCCCGGAATGTGGGGTAGCGAATACGAGAAAAATTTCTCCCTTTTTGCCTTTCATTCAGCTAGAAGGAAGCAAGCCACTATCCCGGCTATTATTAGTAAAGTTTAATTACTTTATAGACATGTGAGAGTAGGACAGCCAACTGCTAATCTTATTATTACAATCAATTTGTCAATTCGCATCTTGAAACTTAGTTTAACCAGCTGATAAGCACATAGTCAAGCGGAGAGTCTTTTTAAAGTAAGAACTTACCTAGGCTTAAAGCAGTCTGTTTTACTATTGTTGTAATTACTAAATCTGATTAAGTGCAAAGTTTAGCAGTACGCTATTGTATGTGGCAAATATCAATAACGAGTATCACATATCTTAAAGAAGCCGAGGCTTTATCTAATTAACCTCAGTAGGTCACTTACATTATCACATCACATCTCTCACCGTTCTGCGGCTGGCTGAACCAAACACTAGCAGGTCTGAGTCAGACATCCAGTCACGATTCATGAAACTTGTGGCTGACAGAGTCCCAGCTGAAAACTTCAACTAGTTTAGACACGGCTTAGCTTGTCTTGAAGTGTCGTGCACTTTGTAGTATCTGGGAGTGCGTGACGAAAGGGCAATCGTGGTATACCGGGCTCGCACTGTCCCGTGCAAAGTCTAGATCATGGCCTGGCTGTCTGAATGTATACTCGGCCTTTTTACAGCTAGGAGGGGTGTTGCTGATAGCAGCAGGAAAGCTGAGACATTCCATAGCACATGGCTATTCGCGAAGGAAACAATAGTAAATTGGAAGCTGGGCTTTCAGCCATCTCCCCGTAATGTGCACCGGACATTTCCTCGCCAGGGAAGCCATACAGCTGCGGAGTAATCAAACAAAAAGCTAGTGCGCGGCCAAGAAGACCAATTTAGACTTGCCGTCATTCCTCAATCTATCAGAAAACTCGAACTGATTAGACATAAAATAGTGGCTGACTGAACGAGCTATCACCTGATGCCTGGCAGGCAGCTCTGAGGGAGGGTCAGGTTTGGCGAGCTGGAATGGCCATCATTGTCTAGACCGCAAGTCAGGCAACTGGTGCACCCCAGAATGTCCGAGAATTGGACTCCGCTGCATAGCCCTTGATCTACACGCAAAGGAAATGTTCTTTCCTGTTGCAACTTGCGCTCTCAGCGTTGAAAAGCGAAGACTATTGTACAGAGCGTGTGGGTTATAAGAGCGTAAAACACACACCTGCCTGGGTCTCTGTACTGAGCATCAGCCAGATCGGCGGAAAGTTTTCAAGTCTTAATTATCAAAGTACTTCACCTTTTCTGCTGACACGATGGAATCTCTCAACACGCAGACGCAGCTGCCTTGACAATACAACCGCAGTCACCTTCAGTCTGTCTTCGTCTGTTTTCTTGTATGTACTAAACAAAAACACTGCACTGTTCAGGTCACTAACTCCTGGTCTGGTGAAGCTTGGTGATTTCTCGAAGCTCAGATATGCCCATTACAGCCTTTCCTTCCTTTCAGCTTTGATTACACTTGCATAACAAAACAAAAGACTCTCACTGACTGTGCCGGCGAGCAGCCTAAAACGCGTGGACAAGAGTTTGTTCCAGCTGTACGCAACCATTCCGTCCCGCCTGTGGCATTCCTAGAACAGGATACGGCTACATGTAAAAGGGTGTCTCAGAGTGTTGAAATGTTGAGCTCTGCCAGTTGCATTAAGTTCAATGAGTGTATGTTCGTTTGTCTCAATGTACCTGATCCGACATCATTGAGACCATGATTTAGAGCGCCGCCTACACCAGGCAAATCTAATATATATCCAACTGTGCCTAGTCAGTAGGCCCTGCCTCTATGTCCACACAGGTATCCTTCTTTGTTGGTGGTTGAATAGAGCGGCACTAGAACCTTGACAACTGCTCCAATTTCCCTGCCGCCTATTCTTAAGCTTTCCACGGACGGCTTTGGGGAGGCAGTCGTATCTGTTTCTATGAGGCAGGAGTCCGTAAGCCTCCAAGAATTTCGTTTGCCTTCCGTGTAACAAAATCTTAGTAATTTGTCATTGACATTATGGAAGTTCCTCTTAATCTGCCCCTACCACTCCAGAGGCTCACGTATGTCCAGAGGAAGATGATCCACTTTTTCGTTTGTAATCTCTAGTGACCTGGATAACAAGATCATCTGGACTGAGATATTGCCGTATCTCAGTGACGGTCTTCGCCACCACTGCCTCTTGAACAACCCAGATACGATCCCATCAGCAAATTAATCAAAACTCATAAACAAATCATTATCATTATCATTACATCATACCCTGCTTGACCAGAATCGCTAAACATGCAGGCACCCTAATCCGAGCCATGGCCTGAAAGCACATGATCACGATACCAAGGTAGGTAGACGTTTTCTGTCCAGCCGGCCAGACGACGAAGACCAGCCACGATCTGGTATGACTTGAGAATGTTCTGTGTAGATCCAAATTCCTGCTCAACCCATAGGATGGTGCGATAAACTGTCACCTCGGATTTATCATCCAGCGTTGTGGTTTGGGGCTCCAGCGTAGAAAAGACAAAGAGCCAACGGTGGCCCTGAATAATGATTCCCGGAAGAAAGCCGAGTCGCAGTAAGGCCGCCTTTACAACATCGGCGATGGTCGCGTCGTCGGTTCCAGCGTCCGCTGTTGATCTAGTCATGGCCTCGACCGCCGACTGGAGAAATCTCCACTGTGCCGCATGCCATACACCCATCTGCAACTGTGCCGTGTCCAGATCCTTGCCAGGACGCTTAGTCTCGATACTCAGGGTGATGGGGCGTAGCTGGAGCGGCCGGTAATCAGTATGGTTGACTGTCTGGGTGACTGTCCGTTGAGCAAGCGCTTTGCGAGCCTGGGCAGCGACGCTGGATCCATCAAACAGGCAAAAGTCGACCATTTTTTGCCTTGAAGAACAAGGTAAGTAGTTTCTGTGCGGTCGGGCGGTTGCACTAGACAGACAGCCATGCATTATTAGCCTCTTGGCCCATCAGAAATAGCAACTGTCTTACGTACCATGACATAAAGTCGGAACGCTGGTCAGGAATCGACTGGCCAGAGACTGGCTCTGGATTCCTGAAAATGCTTTCGAGGAGTCGATGATGGACTTCCATGTTCCAGCTGACTTCTTCGTGATCAGCGTTGAAGCACTCCATCGCTCGCTGACAGACAGTGTCAAGCTCTGCCCAGCTGGGGATCCGGCCAGGCAGTGTATCTACGGTTTCTTCCATGAAGACAGACCGCCAAGGTTTCGGCTTCAGACCTTTCTCCTGGACGATCTGAGTGATTTCGGCCCTCATTCCATGCGGCAGGATGTCAATCGCCATATTCACCTCCAGCAGGTCATGGACTATACTGGCGGCGGCGGTGGGAGGATTATCCGAGTTGAGTTGCTGGCACTCCAGGCCCCCGATGTCCAATCTCAAGCCCATGAGCTGTTTCCTGGCTGCACTATCGCTCTCATCATGGTCTGACACGCTGTCAAGCCAGAGATGGATTTGGCTGTCATCTAGCATGACGGAATGCAGGATTTGCTACTCCAAGCCACGCATCAGCTCAGTATTGCAGTGAGTGTTGTGTTCTGGTAGTGTGGAACATTGAGTTGAAAACAATCGGTGGGGAACCATGGCAACGAGACCCGCATGATTAGTCATCGCCTGGGACAAGATCCTTATCAGCCGCCTACTCCCGGCTAACATAGTAGTAAATCGGCCACGAAGGCGAATAATCTGGCAACATCTTCCGAGTCCAATGAATATTTCCTTTTGTCTTTGTTCAATTTGTCTAGTTGTGTATCCCTTTGACTGTCGTAAGCCTACACTTCCGTACCAAGCCCCACATGACCCCCGCTAAGGCCGAGGTACATAGAGTGATTTAGAGCACCGGCGAAATCAACCCCGCCCAATTCATCATACAATTCATTATGTGCACTCTCATGGATTCCCAACAGCCCTCCAGCCAAGCAGTCAATGCATATAATGACAATAGCTTCATTCGTATTGATGACAGCCGCAGCAGCTACCACTGCAATCCAGCAGTGGGAATAGAGGCAAGAGGATTCAGTCACGATACGGCTGTGAAGAGTGCAATATATCTCTATGTAGATCTGGGAATTGCTGGGACTTCAATCACCGCATAAATTAGGTGGGGTTGAATGTACCTTTTATTTGCTGCTCTCTGGTTGGACCGAACCCCCGCTCGCAACCCAAGTGTAGGCTTACGACAGTCAAAGGGATATATGTCACCATGTCAGCATAATATGTCAATGATAAGATAGGAAGAGCCTGATTGGACAGGTCTGCAGTATGGAGGGCCTCCCGCAGCAATGTGCATCATGCATGATACGAAATGTACAGATACTCAAAATACAACATCTTTCTGCTTTTATTCCTGCAGCAGAGCGGTACACACAAGTACCCGTGAACTTGGCAAGCAAGTCAATGATGTGCTGATGGCGACCCAATGATGCCTGAATAGCCGTTTGCCCACAGCTATAAGAATAGAACGGATGTCCCATCGTACACGTCCTTTCAGGTGCTTCCAGCTACCTTTGCAGAACCATCGCCGCCAAAATGGGGAACTTCTTTTCTTCTGAACCCCCTGTTGAGACACCACCAGTTTACGAGGACAGAACACCGGCCCCCCCAATTAATCGTAGGAGTCAGTCTACATGCGTCTACTATACTCGTGGTACTTGTTGGCGGGGAGATACCTGTCGGTTTGCACATACTGGCCCTGTGCTTCCAGCATCAGCTCAACGACGTCGAAACCCATGTCGCTTCTTTGCACAAGGTCATTGCAAAAAAGGAGCTGCTTGTTCCTTTTCACACGACCAAGTGCACGAGGAAGAGGAGGAAGACGAGCCGAATGTATGCTTTTTATGACTGGTTGGTATAGATTGACATTGGCTGACTAAATGCTTATAGGAAGATGAATCTACCGAAAACTGGACTCGTGAGCTCGGCGGTGCGTGGGTTGAGTTCGGCGACGGTGCAACAACTACCAAAGTTTCCCTTCCCTCCGACTTCTCTGCCATCCGGATCAGCAATCTCCCATCTTCTGGCTCCGCCGCTTACGTCAAAAAACTACTTTCGGACGTCGGTGTGGTCATAGCAGCGGACGATGTGCGGATCATGAAGCCCGCAGACTCGGACTATTGCTCAGCCATCGTCAAGGTGGAAGACCCAGCATTTGCCAAGACAGCGTGTAGCAGATTACGCACCTGTATTGGACTCAACAACCTCCAAGTGGTCTCCATCCCTGTTCCCGTCCCCGCCGGTTCCAACTTTCATCAAGTCGACTGCAGGCAAGTGCACTGTTCATGGCATCGACCGGCTCGTACAGCTTGCCTCACCTTTGGAAGCAATGAGACAGCATGGAGAGTCTTCAAGAAGTTCAGCTCCGGAAAGTATCAAGTTCTCGGGTCCAAGGTCACCGCTAAACCGCCAATTACGAAAAATAGCGACCGCCAAAATGGTTCAAGCTGGATTGTCAAATTAACAGGCTTGACTGAGACCGTTGAGGAGGGAGACATCACCCAGGGCATCACTGCGCCGGACAAGCCTCGTCAGGTAGAGATGGGAGAGCCGAGCTACGTCGCCGATATGGAAATGGACTCTACTCTTGTCAAATCGATGCTGTACGAGTTCGGACCACTGGAACGGTGGTACGTCCCCAACTCCAAGGGCAGACGCATCAAAGTCCAGGCAACCTTTGTCGAAGAGGCACAGGCACGAAATGCTGCCTCATCTCTGAACAAGCGGCCTCTTCCGTTTTGTGATACGGGGAAGCTGTTTGTAGAACTCGTCACATCCGTCAAGTTCAAAGTATCAACTCGAGTCTATGACGTTGTGCAGAAGCAAATCAGCTCACACAAGGCGGCCTGGGAGCGCAAGTATATTCGACTTTTCGCATTGGCTCCTCAAGGTTCTTACCGGATCCTGAAGCTTCAAGGCGAGGACCGTCAGCTGGTGGCGGAAGCCCAAAAGGACCTTGAGAGCATCATTGCAGGTCAGGTGATGGAAATTGATGGAAGGAGTCATTGGTATGCCAACTTTAGGATCAATGGGGATGGACACAAAAGGCTTAAGAAGATCGAGGAGGACCTGGGTGTCGTAATCATCCGCGATGTACGGTCATCACAAGTACGAATCTTCGGACCTAAAAAAAGCTTCGCACTGGCGGCAGAGGCTCTTCACAAGCTCATCCAAGACGTCACCTCAGCCAGCCATGTCATCAGGCTCGACCAGCAGGGTGATTTTCAGTGGGCTTCTGAGGGTGGCCTCAAAGTGCTCGAGTCACAACTCGGGCATGGCAAAGCCGTGTTCGACCTGTCTTCGAGGTGCATCCTTGTTAATGGGACTGAGAAAGATGTCGTCGAGGCAAAACAGATCATAGCCCGTAGGCAAACGAAGCCCTTGAAAAAGACTTCTAATTGCCAGACGGATTGTCCCGCGTGTTTTTGCGAAGCCGAGGAGCCGCTCCGTACGTCTTGCAACCACGTCTACTGCGGCGACTGCTTTATGAACATGTGCCGAGCAGAAGCATCGACGTCGAAGAACTTTTGTATTACTTGCGTGGGGGATTCTGGCCGCTGCGGTAAGGCCCTGTACCTTTCGGAAATGCACGGTCTTCTGCTTTCGGAGACATTTGAGGGTGTCCTTGAAGCATCTTTTGCTTCCTATGTCCGTCGCCATCCTGAACAGTTCCGGTACTGTCCGACACCAGATTGCAGCCAAATCTACCGCGTCACCTCCGAGTCTGCGGCAGTTCCCACGACTTTCACCTGTGGGAAGTGCTTGGCATCTACATGCACGACCTGTCCTGAACCACATCCTGGAATGACCTGTGCCGAGCACAAGGGCGATGCAACTGGCGGCGTCGAGGCACTTAACAAAATCAAGAAAGAGCTGGGGATTAAAGACTGTCCGAAGTGTAGTACGGCCATGGAGAAAATTTCTGGATGTAATCATATGACTTGCAAGGCTTGTGGAACTGACATTTGCTGGGTATGTTTGGCAACATTTGATGGAAGCGGTGCATGTTATGAGCATATGAGCAGGCTTCACGGCGGTAATGGACTTTGATGTATATCTTATCTTCATGATATAGTTCACTGTCATCAATTGCCAGAGAGGCAAGGAAGGTTAAGAGTCACTGTTTTAATCTTGTATCGTTCTTACTTCGACTTTGGCCGCGTCATCTGCTACCATCTCTACCTGGGTGTTCGCACAAGACAGCCACATCGCGAAGTATGTAGGCAGTTGCAGGGATCTGTTCCCCAATACGGCCATTCTAGTCATGGAGTGTTATCTATGCCACTTCTTTTGGCTTCCGGGCGCGCGGGAGGACCTTGTGCCAGCCGTTTCCTTGATTCGTAGTCTTCTAGACGTAGACTCAGGATCAGGCACAGGCACCGCTTCAGAAACCTCCGAAGAAGACTCGCCCAAAGCTCCCTCTGCCCCTCCACATCTTTTTCAACAGCGGCGCAGGCACGGAGCAGAATCTTAGCGACGTGTACGCCGCAAAGCCACCGGCAAACAACAAAGTCGACGGCCTGCCGCTACACGCCACGGTGTTTGACTCGTCGCCCGGTCGGTCCGAATACCGGGCCATAGTCGCAGCCGTCATGTTCGGTGTCCCCCGGGGCAGTTGAGCTCCGAGGCCCGATGCTCTGCCCCTGGCTCACCTGCTCAGTGCGAGCTTTTGGGTATGCGTGCATATCCTCCGGGGCCAGGACTGGGTAGCCATCTGGTTCCGGGCCGCCAATGACTCCACGTGGGTTCTGCGGACCTGCAGGTCTTACACTTACAGTGACGCTGACCCGCTCGTTCAGCGACGTCTCGTCGAGGTTCACGCCGAGAAAGCCCGGGCTCAGAGGTTCTTGGTCCTGCATCGAGCCGATTTTGTGGATAGTGCCCATATATCGCATGCCCGGTCCTACCCGGCGGGCTACCGGAGGATGATACAGGAAACATGGGAACGCTGCCGTGTATAGAACCCAAAGCATTTCTTGTTGTACATGCGGGAGACACAGTTGGTGGAATTAGACTCAGACTAGGCGAATAAAGACGCTTGACCCCTGTTTATCATATCTACCACACCCATGCTAGCAAACGTATGATGATCTCCGCTTGGAAGGATCTATGGCGACTGCCGGGCCCGCACAAGTAGTATCAGGCCTCGTCAACATTTATCCACGCAGGGTCACATAAACTGTCCGCGCTCCAGTTCCCCGTTGTCTTAATCCATTTGGATTGGAGCATGCGGAGATGACATTGTGACAGATGAAGCTACTCCCGCTGCTCGACCTTGAACTCCGGGCCGGAACCCATTTCTTCCCATGTAGCATCCCCCCGCTGAATTGTCAAAAGGAGAATATGGGGCCGGTTAGATAGACTATGCCGGGGCTCCGGTCCGGTATATGAGCAAAAGCAAGATATCGTGGGATACACTTGGATACACGTTCACGTCTCTTTTATCGCTAACCTATTGGTTAATCTGAGCCAAGGTGCCGTTTCGGGGAAACATGCCAAGACTTATTGACTCATGGAAATGAATAAACAACCCCCCTATAATAGAGGTCTCATAAGAAGCCACGGAGGAAACGGCCAGCGCTCCGGGTTTCGAGTATGGCAAAGGAAGCACATGACTCGTGACTCGGGATCTTGGTCCGGGGCGTGACTGAAACCTACATCTCATTGGTGAGTGTACAGCCTAAACCACCGGCCTCCAAGTACCAAGAGTTGTCGTGTATTGCGTACATTTTGCCGTCGATGGTTACACTGTCGGTAATTGGTAAAACTCATCACACGCCGTAACATGCATTTGGCAGTTCGGATCCATAGCCTCCTTTCAGTGCGGCGCTTACATGGGTTGTGGATTCCGCTCCGTCTACTAAAATGGTAACTTGTGATTTCTGTGAAAATATATAGCCTGTACGTGATTGATTAGGTTGCAGAAGGAAGTGGTATAAGAAGACCTTTTGCTTCCGGGACAGGAGTTGAGGCCAAGCGATCTTGCAGTCTTATCAATCACAGAATCCTCCCTACACCATCACCTCAATGCATTCTTCGGTTCTCGCCGGTATCCTCACGGCCCTCCTGGCCAAGTCCGTCAGCGGCCATGGCCATATCGAAACCGTCATTGCGGACGGCGTCACTTACACTGGCGGTCTTCCGTGGAGTGCCCCGGCCGACGCGGTCGGCTGGGCAGCCGGCAACCAAGACAATGGTTTCGTGGCCCCTGATGCCTTCTCGACTTCCGATATCATCTGCCACAAGAGCGCCACTCCCGTTTCCAACGCGGTCTCTGTTGTCGCCGGACACACCATTACTTTGAAATGGAACACCTGGCCTGAGTCACACCACGGACCCGTCCTGGACTACCTCGCTCCTATCACTGGGGAATTCGCCAAAATTGACAAGACTAGCCTTCGATGGGCCAAGATCGCCCACAAAGGTCTCATCTCAGGCTCGAACCCCGGTCGTTGGGCTGCCGACGAGCTTCTCAGCAACGGATTCTCATGGACTGTCACTATCCCCAAGAATCTTAAGCCTGGGAACTATGTTCTTCGGCACGAAATCATTGCTCTTCACTCTGGCGGGCAGGTCAACGGAGCTCAAGCCTACCCTCAGTGCATCAACCTCAAGGTCACGGGCAGCGGTTCAGGTTCGCTGCAGGGGGGAGACTTCACCAAGTTTTACACTCCCCAAGACCCTGGCATTCTCTTCAACCTGTATGAGGCTTTCACTAGTTACCCTATTCCGGGGCCTTCAGTTCAGGTTCCTTGAGCTATCAGTTGAGCTTCCGTCACTAGCTTGATGGCGAGGTCGTTTTTGCTTTCAATGCCAATGGAGACTATTCATGAGAGGTTGGCCCTCTGATCCACGCTAGGAATTACCTCTCTTATGCCTGTTGAGTAGTGTCACGTGGAATTTGGAGGACTCATGTTTCCGAGAGGAGAGTGAATATGTACTGAAATTATGCTCGATTCCATTTCACACCTTGTTGAGATGATAAATTCGATTCTGTATGACAACCTAATCCTCGTAGTGTCTACTCACAACTGAACTTTCTGCCTTCGTGTTGTTTTGATGGGAATTTGCGCAGATGGGACAATGTTCACTCCTCTTGATCTGTGTTGGTATGTAATTGCACCCTCATTACCACAAGGCTAGAGTCACACCACATAGCCTATTCATCTCTAACAATAAAATCTCACTAATTCCTATACGATGTAAGACAAGAAGTTACGGACTGCCTTTGCGATCCCGCGAAGGGTCCCCTCGCTATGCTTGGGTTCACCTTGATCCAGATCCGACTGTTCAATGCGGTCGTATACATGAGACCAGTAATCACAGTCGTAGTCTGGATGATGACGACATTTTGGACCTCGGGGGTAACTTATTTGTCGATTAAAATCGTCGTAGGGATCTTTGTCGACTGCCTTGTCTAGCATGAAGCCCTCTTCATACTCCTCCTCGGTCTCCCACTCCGAGTCACGACTCTCTCTGGAATCCTCAGTCTCCCATCCATCTTCATAACCCGCGTTGGTTTGATTCCCTTTATCCGCGGCTGCAGGGCCCTGGTTCCGGATACCCGTTTCGTCTTCTCTGAAGCCTTTGATCACCGCAGCCAATGCTTGCTTCCAGGCGCATAAAGTCCGCGCATTGTGCAGCTTTGCATGTTGCGTGAACCCCTCTAGGATTGAGCCATCAGCCAGATACGTTTGGCTGGGTATAGCTTCCAAAAGAAGCGTTAAAATCTCAACCATATACCGCGTTACCATAACCTGTTTTCTGAACCTGTGTCGCAGCCAAGGAGGCTGCCCTGTTCCGTAGTATTCATGCTCCGAGAGTAGAGCAATGATTTCCGCTCCAGAATGAATTACCACACTAATTTCTTCTAGAATTGGTCAAGTGCAGGTATTGGCAATGTTGTTGTGCGAGAGAAAGGTTCGGAGGAGCATTACCTTCCCATCGAGATACGTTCCAATCTCTTCAGCAGTACTAGTTACCCAAAAACAGACGAACTACTCAACGGTGCCGTTGAATTGTTCACCTAAATTGCGGTGCCATTCAAACCAGCATGTTACAAAGATCATGAGAGGGTTACTGTAAGAAACGGTCAGGTTCAGCTCCTGAAAATGGGTCGGGATCACCTACCAGTGTTCATTGTCCATATCGCCAACGTCTAATCCGAAGCTCACCAGCAGGTCGATCAACTTGAAAAGCTCATTGATTCGGTGCTTCAGTAGGCTTTTTCCTGGTACTTCTGAGCCCTCTTCGATTATCTAATGTCTTCGTCAGTTGCGTATCAGGAACATCACACAATCCTTACCCTAGCTCCAAGGGCAACATAACCCAGCAGGTTTCTCCCTTCGGTATCTGTATCGAATGGGCTTGCACGGCCTTCATCGAACATCCTCCAAACAGCGGAGATATCAAGACCTACACAGGCTTTATGGATACCAGAACTTCTTGGAATAACGTTGACAGTTCTGAGACTCCATGATGGACTGAGCTGCTGATTGTTGCTATGCAGCCTCAAGGAATTATACGTCAACAAAGCTCCTGTAGAGAAGAGCCATGGTGCAGGTAAAAACCTGAATTTCGTGACATTCGTGTCCTTTCTCTCTTCCTCGCACTCATAGCTGGCTTTCCGAGTATAGGATGCAGTCCAAGTTTGCGTATTTAGTATGCCGAACAGAGTGTTGCACACAAGGTTATGTTGGCTGGCTGTTGATGACTGCACGTCCGAGTGCCGTTTTGATATTTCTCCAAAACTGCTGCCGCTTCTTGAGCGTTCCAACGGGCTGCAAAGATGCCAGCATTGCGGAGAGGCCATTGATAGTGGTGTCACAGTGCTTCAGCGCCGGTTCAAGATCTGGGTCTTGGACGTTCGGTGATTGCTGGATGGTGATGAGGATGAAGGCAACGACGCGCAGCTCGTCAGACAAGGCTCTGACATCCTCGGGCGCATTCCGGATATCTCTAAAGAAGGTGTAAAGAAATGAGGAACTCTTTCCAAGTTGCCCGGCAAAGGCAGCTACCGAGATGACGCTGGCAGCAAGCCCGAGAGCCTCTGCCATGACCGTGAAGCTGCTCAGCTGCTCAGGAAGCGTATTCTTGAGAATGATGCAGGAGTTCGGAAGAGATGGGGGCAGATGAACAATACCATGATTCTGGTGCTGTGGATCTGCAGCCTTGCCAGGCGTCCTCCACAGCCACCAATCGATTGCATGAGGCGTCCAGAGCTGGCCATCACTACGAGATGTAGCCCTCTGCGATTAGCCCTAGCTTGATTATTACAGTCCGTATTTCATTGGTGAGTACCTTTGTACCATACGCCTGCAGGTCCTCGATTCAAAGTATGAATTCAGCATCACTTCGTGGACAGTTGTGTAGTGTGCGGAGGACGAACATATGGTCGGGCGAGTAGATAACTGACTATGTAACTTTTGTAGAGGATTTACCGAAGTTTCTAACAACTTTAATCGCAGAACAATCCGCAAAGATTGGAAAGCTGATCACCGTTGTTAGCATGAACTATCGATTGGCGGCCTATGGATTTCTCTAGTCGTCGGAAGTGGTCGATGCAGGCGTGGCCAACTTGGGCTTGAGGGATCAACGGTAAGGGTCTCGAATACGTGAGGGCCTGCCTACACAGATCAATAAACTGTGAGTGCTCCCTATTCTGCATAACACACGCCTTGAGGTAAGAGCCGAACGATCTTGCAGCAAGAGAGAGGAAGAAGAATCTAGATGAGAGAAAAAGACAGATCGGCTCCCGCCTTCTGAATGCAGCAGGTGGTAGTTTAATGAATCAGTTCCTCTAATTTAAATACGAATGTCTGCTCCCATCAGGTGGCCAAAGCTGTAGGGTAGGGAGTGCATAAATGGGTAGGTGACGCAAGCGATAACGCACACTGTTGACTAGATCACGATCTGGATCCTGGCTATGGTTAGTCTCACTTTGAATAATATGCAAGAGCTCTCTAAATAGCTCCAATAATAGCAACTACCTTCCCGTTTTGTCGTTTCTCGTCACTGAAGCCCTCACGCATGATCGGTCCCGAGCGATCATCAAGTAGGCTTCCCCTAACCCCCCGCATGCGACCCCGCGACTTGTCCCGTTATAGAACGGACAGCAAGCCGATTCGTGAGTTACGGTGGATGTAGAAAGCTAGCGTTCTGCACTAATCTTTGGATGCGGGGTGGTTGGACAACCTCGGGACCATCACCGGTCGGTCGACGCACAAGGAGACGATAGTTCGATGGGGCTTTTGTTTTCACGAAACGCACATGTTCGGAGCTCAAATTCGAGTCCGGTTCCACGACGTTGGCTATGTGCATCTCTCACCGCCATCAGCCACGAGTGTAGACCGGCTGCAGTCAGTCAGCGGCACGTAAGTGTTTCAGAAGTCGGCAGTGGGAAAGTGAGACATACACGAGATCTGTACCTGTGAGAGGTTCTTCAGAGCTAGTGGGCATTGTCGTCGGACGCCAGCTCAGCCCCAAAGTCTAAGGGAGTGAGGGGATGGTTCTCGTATAAATTCAGTGGCAATACCCTTGTCATCGAAGATCCATCTCCTTTCACTCACTACAGTTTGCCGCTTTCTTCGAACTGTGTCTGACAGTGCCTCGCAATGGGCGTGTCGAACAACCTGACTGACACCACTCGGGAGGTGGATGTCATTATTGCTGGAGGTGAGATATTCCTCGCTGCTCACAGTCGACCAAAGATCTCACAGCTTCCCTCTTCCTAGGTGGTACCGCAGCTTGTGTCATCGCTGGACGACTAGCTGAAGCCGACCCTGCCTTGTCCATCCTTGTTATCGAGCGTGGCCAGGACAGCTACAATGTCGCCACCGTCACCAATCCCGCACTTTTTCTGTCCCACCTCGCGCCAACGAGCAAGACGGCTATTTTCTACAAAGCCAACAAGGCAAGCCAGCTGGCAGACCGTGAACCCATTGTGCCATCTGGTGGCACCTTGGGCGGTGGCTCGGCCATCAATTTCATGATGTATACCCGTGCCCAACGATCCGACTACGACTCCTGGAAGACGCCTGGGTGGTCTGCTGACGAATTGCTTCCGTATTTGAAGAAGGTGAGTCAAGTGATTGATCCTTTCCGTCGTAATGACAGAGACTGATTTTCCAAGCTTGAAACGTACCATGGTGATGATCCGGACAATGTCCATGGTTGCAATGGACCAGTCCATGTATCAGACGGAACATACCGTGCTGTTGGCCCTGAGAGCGACTTTATTGATGCTGCCAGTCAAGTAGGCTGGCCTGAGATTTCAGACTTGCAGAACCTCAAAGCGATCAACGGTTTCCAACGATGGAAACGATACGTGTCGCCCGACGGGAAGCGCCAAGACGCCGCCCATAGGTACTTACATCCGTTGCTGCAAGACGGAAAGCACCCCAACCTACACGTGCTGACCGAGTCATCTGTCGTTCGCGTCCTTTTTGACCAAGACAAGAGGGCGACAGGCGTCGAGTGTGTCCCTACTGCGGACTTTCAGGTCATGCTTGGTCTTGCAAAGCAACTGACGCATACCATCAAGGCAAAGAGGATGGTCATTGTCTCCTCTGGGGCTTGTGGTACGCCATCTGTCCTCGAGAGATCTGGACTCGGCGATCCCAGCATTCTCAAGCGTGCTGGGGTGCCTCTGGTGGTTGACTTGCCTGGTGTTGGCCGAGACTACCAAGACCACCACTTGCTTTTGTACCCTTATCAAACAAACCTCAAACCGGATGAGACGATTGACGGCATCCTCAGCGGCCGAAGCGATGTCCCGAAACTGATGCAAGAGAAGGATAAACTCCTCGGATGGAACTCCATAGACGTCTGTGCCAAGCTTCGACCAGAGGACTCTGAAGTGGACGCTCTGGGGCCTGAGTTCAAGGCTGCTTGGGACCGCGACTTCAAGCCAGTTCCGGACCGGCCACTGATGCTGACGGGAGTGGTTTCTTGGTAAGTTGACAATGTCAATCTGGTCTTAGAATTTCGTTGCTAAGTTTCCTAGCTTCCTTGGTGACCCGAGCACCATCCCACCTGGCCAATACGCCACGGTGGGAAACTACACCGGCTATCCTTACTCCAGGGGCCATTTGCACATCACCGGTCCTCAGTGTGGGGACGAACTGGATTTTGACGTAGGCTTTTTGACTGACCCTTACGACATTGACTTGAAGAAACAAGTGTGGGCGTACAAGAAGTCGCGTGAGATTATGCGACGAACCAAGATGTATCGGGGAGAACTAAGCCTCGGACACCCTCCTTTCCCAGCTGAATCGTCTGCAGCGTGTATCACGACGGAGTCAGCACTTTCCACGGAAGACATCAAGGACATTACGTACTCAGCAGAAGATGATGCTTTAATCGAGAAATGGATCAGGGGAAACCTCAACACTACGTGGCACTCACTGGGAACCGCGAAGATGGCGCCCCGGGATGAGTATGGTGTTGTGGACAGCGACTTGAACGTCTATGGGACGAAGGGATTGAAGATTGCTGATTTGAGCATACCGCCGGTAAATGTCGGGGGCAATACGAACAACACTGCTTTGGTCATTGGGGAAAAGGCAGCGGATATCATCATCAAGGATCTGGGTCTGAAGGCTTAGGTTGATAAGTATTGATCAAAATGGACAAAGCTAGCTCCTTGAAATGACATTTCTCTCTTGAGTTGTCCTTTTTATATTTGACTCTGACAGAACAGTATCTTGTGCAGTAGTTGTCAACTTGTTTTCTTCTCTTGTTATCGAGTTGCCGTTACATGGTGGTTCAGACACCAATCACTTTGGCTGCTTGGGGAACCTATCACTGAACAGCCACTCCTCTTCCCTTGATACTCAACTGCTGAACTGCCTTTACTCGACTGTCTGTGCCTGGAGAACCTCTCTCTCCGCTTTTGTTCCTTTCCAGTCAATCATCCGACACGCCACAGGAATCACAGCCGCCAACACCATGCCCGTCCCCAAGAACGCAGCAGTGACGCCAAACCCAATCGGATACTCAGGCGCATCGCTCGTCTTCCAGATCCTGCTCCCGTAGACGCTCGAGAAGTTGCCAAACGCGTTCACCAGCGCAAGCACAATGGCGCGCTTCTCAGGCGGAAGGCTGACGACGCCGCTGGTCCACGAGAGAATCAACGGCAGCGCGCCCCAGATGCCCGACGCCACGAAGCAGATCATGACGTACCGCACCACCGGCGTCTTGACGATGGCGCATACGACGCTGCAGGCGAAGCCCACGGCGAGAGGGCCCGCGACGTGCCACCGTCTCTCGGCGTGACGGTCTGAGGACCACGCGTTGATATTGAGGCATACCGCTGCGACGGCGTAGATGGGGACGGTCATGTACTGCGCCTTGACGGTCTCGTAGCCCAACGACACGGTGATGGTGGGGATGAAGTACGAGATAGTGCCAGCACCCACATCCAACATGTACAGCACGAGGAACAAGTACGTGCGCGGATCAGCCAAGGCTGCAACGAGGGCATCCCAGTGGCCCAGCCGTTTCTGCGTCCGGCCGCTTGTGTCGATTCCGTCGTTGATGATCCTGATCTGAGCGAGGCGTTGCTCCGACTCGTTGAGGCGCTTCGACGTCGCGGGGTAGTCCAGCAGGATGAAATACGCGCAGATTGCAACTCCGACGGTTGCAACGCCTTCGATGATGAACAGCCAGCGCCAGCCGGCTATGCCGTGTGCGTCGTGTAGGTTCGAGGTGATGGCGCCGGCAAGGAGGCCACCGAAGGCGCCTGACAAGACCGCCGCGGTGTAGAAGATGGCGAATCGCTTACCTGTCGTGTTGTACCAAGTCAGCGTCTCTTCGTTTCTGTATATCATCTTGCTGTGACGTACCTAGCTCGGCGCGGGTATACCAGCAACTTAAGAGATACAGCACACCAGGGAAAAAACCAGCTTCGATGCATCCTAGCACAAAGCGGAACCCCAGAAGCGCACCGTAGGTCTTGGAGACGGCCATCAGAGCACTCATAGCTCCCCAAATGAGCATAATAGTCGGGAGGAAGATGGAAGGTCGGCTGCGGGAGAGGATCATGTTGGACGGAACCTCGCAGATGAGGTATCCAAAGAAGAAGATGGAGAGGACCCAGGCGTAGTCGTCGTCGGAGAGATCGAGCTCGGATTGCATGCCGGCAATCTTAGCATTTCCCTATTTCATTCACTCGTTAGTTTGCTGAGTTTGGCTCTGAGTAGGGGAGTAGGCCGCACAATGTTGGTCCTGTCAATGTAGTTCAGGATGTACATGATCCAGAGAATCGGCATGAGAAACGCGTCGATCTTCCGAACGAGTCTCTTTTCTTCGGCAGTGCCCGGATGATACTCCCGAAGGGCGAGCACCAGTTCATTGTCGACTGTGTTGTCAACATTGCTGAACTCCTTCAGCTCCACTGATTCTCTCTTCTCTTTATCCATGGCGCTGATCAACGGCTTCGGCTTAGGCAACTGCGGAAGGAAGGAAACGTCGCAAAGCGTGAGGGAGTCTTTTAAATAAAGACATCGGGCCTTAAAGTAGCATCCGGGAGAGTGAGTAGCTCAATTGCCGACACGGGCTTCCCGTCGCGGTGCCGTTTGTTCCCCATGGGGAATAAGGGGGAAGATAATTAGTTCCAAACAGCGGGACGATCTTCCCCAGACCGGCCTTCTCCCCGGTTGGGGCGGCTTGGTACACATGCCCCGAGCTCGATTGAAGTCCGGGGATTTATTGGACGGCGGTAATATGAATGGGTCCGCTTAAACAAGGAACATATACGCGACCATTTCGAGTGGGTCCGCTAGATCGACTTCGCCGGATTGAAGATCAAGATGTAACCGTGGGTTACATCTCATGACTCGCGGGGGGATCAACATGCTCACAATGATGCGACTCTTGAAAGTGGGTGGCATAGATACTTGAGTACGAAAACAGAGCAGCTACATAAGATTATCAAATTAAGTTTGAATGACGACTTCAAAAGCAGGTCCGTTCTTATATCTTGATCTCTTGATCCTATTCCTGTTCCTTTTCGTCTCCTTCTTCTTCTATACTTCAGCTCCACCCTCAGCGCTGCTGAAATAAAGCGATATGTGGCGGCATCTGTCTCCATGGGCTATCCTTTAGCTAAGGAATGTCTTATTTCGCAGCCCAAGATGTCCCGACTTACTGGATCGAGCACTTTAGGCGCCGGTTCATCCTGCACATGCCCTCTGGAATTCTAGGAGCTGCTATCGAGTGACTCCAAGATGTGCCAAGTGGCATCAGCCTCTACGCAGAGACCGAGAAATCTGTAGTGCTGGACTAAGCCCTGAGTAATGTCATTCATTTCGGACCAATTAACCCCTCCAAGTCGTGTGAAGACTTTGATGTATAATGAGTTTGGTTCAAAGACCTCATTTGGTACGATATTGTTGAAATGACCGAGTTCGGTGAACAGAGACGTCGCCCTGGCCCTGGCTTCAAACCATTCCCCTACGTGTTTGAGTCTATCGTGTGCTCCTAGTACCTCATATGCGTGCACTAACAGCTTAGTGGCGTGGCTCTCATTCTCAAGTCTTGCGATAGGGAGTTGATTTGAGGCGACATCCATCGACTTCGTGTGGAATTCGGCCAATCTTCCTAGGTTCTTAACAATCGCTTGGATTATCGATTGAACCAACCTATGCATCGAGAACATCACCTCACCCGAGGGTTCATACAAATCTTTCGTGATGAACGAGAAAGCCACTAGTCGAGAGATTGCATCGTTTAAATCTTCCACGCCCACAGCCCGGGCACACGATCCAGGTTCTTCTGCAGCATTTGATGTCCCGCGTCCGCCGACTGATGCCCTGTGTTGATGGATGCGAAGTAGTCGACGGCGTATATGCGCCTTTACTCGCGCTTTGAAAGTGTGGTAGCCCTCCGAATACCTGTCAGATAGCAAATCGTTTCATGTTGTCATGAACGCCCAACCGTTGTACCACTCATAATTGTCTGCATAATCCCAAAGGAAGTCGTGTGGAATGTTTTTCAGATGGAATAAAGCGCAAAGAAATAGAATCTCAACAGTAAAGCTGTTCTCTTGTTCGATTTGGCGGAATCACACCAACCATGTCTTGGCAACGGCGCTGGGTATGTGATGGTCTGATCTCTCGCGGCCATCTCGAAACTCCTCTTGAAGCATTTTCAGAAGCGGATCGCTGTTTCCTTGTTTGATCTTCCTGAGATATTCGGAGACACGTATCGATTTCTTTCACATGTAAGACGCAGCTTGGACCAACGCCAATGGTAGGTGACCAAGACGTTCGGCCAAGGAGCCGAGATCTCCATCATTGCTGATTTCGGGCTGAAGCCTCTTCTTGAGTATTCCAATAGACTCATCGAACGGCGGCTCGGTGACAGGAATCACTGTTTCGCTGCTGGCATCTCGGCAAGCCTGCATGAATGCTCACGGCCGGCAACGAATCAGCTCCGCGAGTGCGTTGCTTACGAGAGAGAAGAAGGCCTTATTTGAACACGATGCTTAGTTGAGCTGCGCCGGAGAGGGATGTAGTTGGTGTAATTGTTTGTTATAGGAGTCATTGGATGAGTATAAAACCCCTGGTCTTGCAGAAGGCCTCGCGTAATCTCACCTCAGATGACGCGGTTTGTGCGGGGGAAAATAGCTTCTTCATCAGCACTACGAAGAATGAAGAAAATAACTAAAAGATGATGACATCATTATCCTAGTTTAGGCGCAACGCAGTGTCTTTTCCCTTTCGCTTGAGCTTTTGTTGAGATGCGCATCCGTATTTCATTCGAGCAACATCTGGCGAGGAAGCACAGTTGAAACAATCTCACCCTTCAATTATTCGAATATGTCCTCTTTTCAAACCCAACTGTCAGTCCTTCAGGCGAGCGCAGCCAGACATCCGTCTATACCAGCGCTGAAGGTGCCACAGCGTGAATCCACCAACACACACTGGAAGGACATCACCTTCTCTCGTCTCCAACAGGATGTGGAAGCGTCTGCCAGATTCTGGGTACATGAATTCTCAAACGCAGGCTTCAAGCAGCGATCTGTCATTGGCCTCTGGTGAGTATAGTATATTATGAAGAACTCTTTGATCTAGAAAGCTTACCAAATACCCAGGCTCGCAGGCAAGACATACCTGGATCTTGTGCATATATGGGGCGTCGCCAGAGCTGGCTTTATTCCTCAGTTGGTGTCCCTCCGGATGACCGATCCGTCCGTGACGTACGAGCTACTCCATCGAGCCAACGCCGTGGCACTCATACATGACCCAAGTTTTGGGTCATTTGTCGTCAACAGCCCATTGTCAGTTTGGCCTGCGGAGGATGTTCTTTCCTCTGACCACGCCGATTTACCACTGCCTGATCTATGGATGCCATCACATGCTGAAGAGGTCACTGCGATATATCACACTTCGGGATCAACTTCCGGAATCCCAAAGTTGGTGCCAATCACAGCGAGGTGGCTGGATCACTCAATTGATAAGTTATCTCACTTCCTATATACATGTCCAACTGCACACAAACAGGACATCATTGTGTCAGCGTAAGTAAAGAACGCCACTTCTTATTCCGCTTGCCAATCTAACTTACTATTCGCGCAGTGGGAGTTTCTGCCATATTGCATCTGCATTGCTTTTTACGGAGCTCATCAGACGAGGTGGTTGTCTCATCATTCCCACCGACATACCCTACGGCGCTGCGGAACTACGCCAGCTGATTGACCAGTATGGGTTGACGTGCTTGAACACATTTTCCTCTTTCCTCTCCCGGTTCATTCAACAAGTTCGCCAAGACCCGGAACTGCTCTACGCACTTCAGAGTCTCGACCATGTTGTTTACAGCGGGCTGCCTTTGGATGCGTCGAATGAGGCGTGGGCGCGTGAGCGGAGTATCAATCTCATCAACGTCTTTGCTTGCACTGAAGCCGGCGTCATGCTGCAATCCCACGGGGGCAACGGTGAAGATGCAAAAGCACTGCAGCCCTTTCCTGGATCTTCTTACGAGTTTGCCCCTTTGTCGGGTAGTTCAGAACCAAGCGAAGCATTGCTCGAACTCGTCGTGACTCCTGAGTCGGGCGATTGCCCAGTACCGTCGCTGCGAAGTCCGGTTGATAGGAAATTCCATACCGGGGATCTATTCATCCAGGTGGCACCGGGAAAGTACGTGGCCAAAGGCCGCAATGATGACTGGATCAAGATGGAATCAGCCATGCGCTGCGATACTGGGTCCATCGAGAGGAACGCCATGGAAACTTGCGGGAACGATCTCATCAGCGCAGCCGTTGTTGCAGGTGCTGGGCGGCCATCACCCACGCTCATCGTGGAACCTCGAGATGACGCAGCCATCGACTTTAAGGCGGGGATTGCGTCGCTGAAAGACAAAATTCTTGAAAGAATTTCGCCATTCCATAAACGTAGATATGTCCATGAGCGGATTGACGGCACGCGGTTTATTCTGGTCGTGCCGAAGGGATCAATGCCACGAACAGCTGCAAAGGGCAATATTCAGAGAGGCAAGGTTGAAGAAAGCTTCAAGAACGAGTTGGATGACATATACTCGTGATATTCGTTATAACTGAGTGAGGTAGAAGTAGATGGAGCGAAATTACAATCATATAATGCCCCAACTCAGTTACACTTGATAGACGCCGAACCACGTAATAGTCTGCGAGATAGTTGAAGTGAAGTTCACGAGTAGGGGCTTTAAGAGAATTACTATTCTTCTTACTATAAGACGACTAAAACTCTCGCTGTGTTCGAGTGAACGCATCTCAGCGCACCGACAAGTACTGACCGGGAGACGTGCTTAAACCCTACGTGGTATCGTCAAATGGGTCCATCTTCACGGCGAGTCTCTGACTCGAAGGCGGAACTAGGCCTTCGCGGGCGCCGAAGCCTGTTGACCTGCGAATTGTCGAGGCCCAGAGATTCGGGATGTAAGGAATGAGTTGTAGCTCCGGGAGGACTAGTCCGGAGAATAGCACACATGTTAGGAATGTTACGTCTGGCTTTCGCATTATAGGCTGGATGTGGCGGCGTGAACACCAATCAAGCACTGTACCATGACCCGAGTCAGGCGTATTAGTTTCGCAAACTCCGTGCATGGAAAGTTAATGCCAAAGCCAGTTCCGGTGATGGCGAAATGCCCAGTATATAACTCTGGCGTTTCTTCTTCGAATTCGTGTGCAGGACATCTCATCTGAGCCATTCAATCACCAGCCATGCATTTCGCCTCTCACCTACTCGCCGTCTTCTGGACAGCTAGCCTTGTAGCTGCGATGCCAGAGCCCAACGTCATGAAACGCTCGCCCGAGCCTGAGCTGAGGGATGGCAAGTACATTGTCGACCGCGGAGCAGAATTCTGCAACAGGGCGTCTTGGACATTCAAGGGCACCACGCTCCCATCGGGTTTGTTGACCAGCGCCTTCTCTTGTGGCCCTACGCGTACCTTCACCACGTCCAACGTCATTGTCCGCAACGGCTACCTTGAGCTCATCGTCAAGGGAGGACAGACTGCCATGCCGTACCTGTGTGGGCAGATTGAGACCAAGATCAAGAATATCAAGTATGCAAGCGTGCGCACGGTTGCTATCTTGAGTGAACCTGCTGGTGTTGTTAACGGTAAGGACTAGTTCTTATCTCACCACATCGGGAAGATTCAGTAACTAACATTAGCCTAGGATTCTTCTTCTACAAATCCGATAGCCAGGAGACCGACATCGAATGGGTGTCTAACGCCACCGGTCAAGCCAATGCAGGCACTCGCAAACTCTGGTTCACCAACCAAGACATCACTGGTGGTGACGATGTAACAACCAACGGGGTGACTCCACCATCTAATCCCACGGCAACCGAGCACGAATACCGTATCGACTGGACTGCAAAATTGGTCCAGTTCTATGTCGACGGTGTGAAGCAGTGGGAGACAAGTAAGAACGTACCAACCCAGTCTGGTCCTTGGGCGTGGAACAACTGGTCAAGCGGTAGCAAGTATTGGAGCTCTGGCCCCCCTTTGAAGGATGCCACGTTCAAGATCAAGAGTATTGACATGTATTATGACACCGCCTGAATATCAGGGGAAGTGGGAGGAGTAAGCTTAGATAAGGCCTAGCTACCGCATGGATAAATTGGAAAACAAGAATCTAGTGAGCCTCAGTCTTCAGGTCGCAATATTTCGGGCAATGGTTAAAGTCTTCCTCTCTGGAATGGTCGCGTTTGAAAACTATTCTTTATTCGAAGAAGCCCCCGGTAGAGATTCTTGTGACTCCAGTAAAGATATGTCTCCCTCTGACAGGCTTGTCCTATATCCTGCCACACCTTGTTCTTGTAGCAGAACCGCCTGCTTAATCTGCCGATAAAGATTTTCCTAGCTCAGAAATCAAACCTATACTGGCTAGTTTGCTAGTGGATGAGTGTCAAGCAATTATTTCCCCCGTATTTTATAGTACAATGCCCTGTTGACATCATCGCGACCAGCGTAAAGGTGAAAATATTTTACAGTGACAGAGCTTTGGAAGAACAGTGGTCGGTGCTCTACCAGGGACGCGGCTGATCGGCGTCTTTGCCACCAACTAGTGGTGACAACCTGGGTTCTCAGTCGCTGATAATTTAGGTGGGTGCTGTGCTGTTGGTTTGTGGATCTTATAGAACCTCATTATGACGAAACAACACCGCAATCTCACCGAACAAAGATATGACGCAATCAGCAGTTCCCCGTTGTTTGTTGAAGCGGGAGCTGGTGAGTCCCACATATGAAGACCGATGAAATCATCGACTGGTAAAGTGAAGTCATTGAGTAGATAATGGCAAACACGTACTTAAAGCAGCCGCAATGTCAATAGCTTGTCGTAAAAACCAATTCTACAACTCACCTCGATCAAAACCCACCCAACCCGAATACATTATTATTTATACTTCGTACCCAATCAACTGTCAATCACAATGACCGATTACGAGCAGATCGCCAAACAGGCCGAGACCGACCTCAACACTTACCAGGCCAAAACCGGCAACGCCCGACCGCAGGGCCTTGATGATGCCGGTGTGAACGCGACTGCAGAGCGCAAGTTTGATGATGCAAACGTCGAATATGGCGGTGAGTTGAGCACGAACCGTGGTTACAACAAGCGAATCCCACCCAGCGAGGGAGGTGTTCTCGACGATCGTGGCCGGTAAGCCAATCCTGGAGAGATGAGACAAGCCGACACTAAAACTGTACAGCCAAACCCGCGGCGAGCACTTTGAAGGCGAAGGAGGTCCCGGGGACAAAGTCTCCCAATCGTACCAGGAGCAAGGCGGCCAGAACGACCCAGACGTTGTCAGTGCACGTGTAGCTCAGAACGATGGCCTCGACAGCGGGAGGAATATTGCAACTGAAGGGCAGCAAGCATCGCGGGCCAACGTTGGAAGAAACCCGCCCGGTCCTGGCGGCTCCGAGTTCAAAGGCGAGAACTATTACACGCCTGAGAGTGTTCCTGATAGCACATCAGCTCAAGGTTGGATTGCGCCCGAGAGCGCGACGCAAGCGAGCAGGGAGGCGCAGTAGATGCGAAAGGAATCGGATGGAGAAGAAAAAAGCCTTTGTTTAATTGAGAACCTACTGAGAATTGAATGCCAATCTCATGACTTGAAGTACTGTTATCGCTGCAACCTTAAGTAGGACTAGTCAATCAGAACTGAATCCTATATGACATGCTCACGTTACCACTCAGTAAATTTAAGGTAGATCAAAGGTATAGGTCTTGTCTTAGACGGCTGCAGCGGAAATGCAACCGCTTGCCGTTGGCATGGACGTTTGGCCGTTCCTCCGCCTGCTTGGTCTTGTATGCCGTTGAAAGCTCTCAAAATGCCGCCTCTCAAGATGCAAAATATAGCGCGAATGACTGTTTCGCCAGATTTATTGATATCTTCAAGTTGGGGTCTTCGGGTAGCGAAGGGAGAGATGGCCACGTGGGCGTCTTAAAGTTGACGGTGGAAATAGTGTCGACCTTCACGTGCGAGTCCCGATATCACAACTCGAAGAGCTGCGCACCATCGACTACGATGGTTTCATTCTGGTAGATAACCGCGATGGCGCTGCCATGGCTGAGGTCCTCTGGTAGAGACGAAAACACAAGTCCACCTAGGAATGGACCTAAAAAGAGCAAAGGTTGGAGGATAATAGAGCGTTTCACTGGACCTTGCATATTTCCAAGTCTGGGCAGGTGCTGGTTCTTGAGCAAATACTAACCCTGCATTGTGTAGTATTCCGACATTGCGTAGTAATCCGACATGGCGTCGACATCTTCCATCATCCCAATCACGGGCCGTCAAGGAAAATAGCGGGATAATCTGATTGACCTATAATGTAACGGATGTTTGCATTTCTGTTGCTCGGATAGGAAGGTACAAAGACGGCGAAGGGATCACGAGAGTGACCAGCGTCATGGTGTGATGGATTTTAATCCAGGTTGCATTAACGGTGAACCTTAGCCTAGTCTGGTGACGGGACCCCGGCGGACGGATGTTGCCCCAGACTCGGTTTTAATGCCTAAAGGTAACCAATAACTAACTTATAGAGTAAAAGCTGGGCCGTGCCGGCACTATCAACAAAAGCCGCCGTGATCGATTACTCTCAGCCCTACAAATTTCCCAGAAATGAAGATCTCCATCTATCCATTTAAGAATGAAGTCAAGCAAGAAAGAGCTCAAGGGAATATTCACTACGGTCCCTTAAGTAAAGTGCACTAGAACTAGGTCTGGGCCCCTTAACAGAACAACTCTATAAACAAGATTTGCGGGGGTGGCCACCACTAATTTAACTTGCGATGCATCGAATGCCTATTAAGTTTGCTTACGACAGGGGCCAAGCGGGGAAAAGGAATCCTCACTCGTTGATGGCATCCATACGTCCTTATTGAGACAACTACCGAAAAACCTTCCTAGATTAGGGCATGTATCCGATCATGGCTTGCAAATCTTCATATTAATGAAACATCCCCTCCCTGGACCTGCATCTTACACTCTTCAACAATGCCGGGCTTCCGCACTGACTTGGGTAACTTGGTTGCATTATCAATCATGACAAACCAGTATTCCTTATGGTCGAAGAAAAAAAGGTCCCTTAAGGATGTTTCCGCGTATTGCTACGATACAAAAACAGGCAAGCAGCAAACCCTGGAGGCTTACCGGACCGATGAAGCCATAACTCCGAAGGCGACGCACGTGTTGAATTGAAATGGAAGCAAATTACGGGTTACTTACTAAGGTGGTCATTTATGCTACTTCACCTTCGGTCTCGGTCTCGCTTTCGCAGAGAATCTTATTTCACTGCCGATCCATTAACCTTGATGTTGCAGTCGTACGGTCGTTGTCCGAACTGGATTTTGTGTGGGCGATTTGTTCCGCAGTAAGGCACATGAACTGCAGACTTGGCGGCACAGTCACGCTTTCGTCCAGTGCGTAACATGGTAGATATAAAATGCGCAATCCCGACTCCGGAGTGCTCGGAGCAACATGGCTTTAGCCCTTATCTCTTCTACAAGATAGTTGCCCAACTCTCTACCTTCATTTCAGCTTGAAGTAGATCTGCACCATGTGGGTTACCTCAATTATTTGGCCAATCTGGCTTACTGCCAGTCTGGCCAGTGCTCAAGATATCTTGGCCCGGGAACTACATGTCTCGAACGCGGTCAAAGCAGCGTGTGCTGAGCTTGGGGAGAGCTATGCTAGCCTAACCCTTCTCCCCAACACGGCGGAGTACGATAAGGAAGTGATTAATGTTTGGGATAAGAGGTCCAACCTACTCCCTGGTTGCATCTTCAGACCAGATACCGATTCTCAAGTGGCCGCAGCGCTTCGGATTTTCCATGCAAACAACGCTCAATTCGCTGTCCGTGGGGGCGGTCACCTACCCGTATGCTCGCACAGGACACTGCACTAGGGGCGGAGCGAATAGCATCAATGACGGCATTCTCTTAGTATTGGGCGGCCTTAACAAGATCAAGGTTGATACCAAAAAGAACGTCGTTGAAGTCGGGCCTGGCAACAAGTGGAAGAGCGTATACTCCGCGTTGGGACCCCACGGCTTATACGCCATCGGCGGTCGACTCTCGACCATCGGCGTAGCAGGATCCAGCCTACTTGGCGGCGTTAACTGGTTTCTCAACAAGTATGGCTTCAGCATGGACTCCATCGTCAGCTACGACGTCGTGCTAGGCAACGGCACCCAAGTGGTAGCAGATAAGCGCACGAACCCAGACCTCTTCTGGGCCCTGAAGGGAAGTGCGTTGAACTACGGCGTCGTCACCAAGTTCGTCATCAAAACGTACAAGATTCCTCGCGTCACGAGCACGCTGCAGATCTTCCAGCAGGCTGCGGCACCTGCCTTCATCAAGGCTACTTGCGACCTAGCTCTCTCAGAGGATGGTTCTGTCGGCGCAGGCGCGGTTATCAACATCAACTACAATGTCACGACCAAAACAGCCACACCGCAGGTCTTCGGTCTCCAGGAAACTGCCAACTCCCCGCCGTCTCGTTTCTCTAACTTTACCGCGATTCCTCAAGTGGTGGCTCGAGTTCATAACGTCACTACCCCAGCAGTCTATCATGAAGGGCAGGCGGCTCCTAACCAGATGTTCCGGTAAGTTTGTAGTCTTTATTCTACTCCATGAAGGATATTCTAAGGCGTTTTCCACACAGTATTTCCTTCGGCCATCATACCATTAAGCCAGATGCCAAGAGACTTACCGAGATCTATAATGCGTGGGTAGAAGCAATTCAGGATGTGGCCGACGTTCCTGGGATAGGTCCTACCTTCATTATGAACCTCGTTCCACGATCTGCAGCAACTGTAGCAAAGAACAATGGAATCGGAAACGCCTTTGGCCTTGACGACAAGCAGCCATATATCTGTAAGTGTCTCCGGCAACATGATACACGACCTGTTCAACCCTAACTTATGCTCTAGGGTGGCAATTTTCGACCTATTGGGCACGTCCCGAAGACGACCTCAGAGTGACAACTTGGGCTCAATCGTTGCTCGAATCTATTCATGCCGAGAACAAGGCTTTGGGCCTATCTACCGAGCTTCTCTACGGTGGTGATGCGGCTGCCTACCAAAACCCGCTGCTCACGTACCCGGAGGAGAACCAGGAGAAACTGAGACGCATCAGGGATGTGTACGACCCGGACTTTGTGTTCACTCGGCTCAACTGGGGCGGGTTCAAGCTGGGATACTAAGGGGAACATGGAGTATCATACAGGTAGACTATCAGAGTATTAATTCGCTCGTTAGTCAGCTACAAAGCCTTGCCTCTTCTATTTCCTTTCTTGCCATGTCATCTTAGATGACAGGTTTCTTATTATTTTTCACGAGTTAATTGATGTGTATGACGACATTTCTCTCCCACCAGGATTGAAGCCAATTCAGACCTTCCCATCTTCCCAGATCCCAACCGTGGGATGAGCCATTAGCTGCTGCTTGATCGCACACACCATGTCGTAGATTAAGTGTGATGCATTAGAGCCTTGAGTTCATTCTCAGCATTAAACCATTAAAAAGCGCAAAGTATCCTTAACACAATATTATGTAACATGCATCAAAGCGAGAATTCTCTATCTAATGTATAGATTTATTACCGTAAGTACGCAATACAAGAATTGGTTTGTTCGCACCGAGCTTTTCGTAATTCAACTAATAATGGAGTCCTCGTCCCAAAAGTCTCCAACGACTGAACTTTCGTGAAACTTGATGACTGCCGATGCAGCTCTTCCGCTAAGATCCGAGCATACAGAGGTTATCAATCGCAGATAGGCGTCCTCGGAGTCGCAGAGGCGCAGTTCAAACTCTTTGACAGCCTTCTTTATTCGGTTCTCATCTAAGTCGATCTGTTCATGAAGATCGTGCTCGGAGAGGGTCAAGTTCTTGGCTGCGAGGATAGTGATTGCGGCTTGGCAAGCACAGGTTGCACTCCTTTGCAATGTCAGTCCTTTGAATATTATAGTTAGATAAAATGGACTTACCATCGTAGCGGCGAGTCTCTGTCATCTATGAGATCTGCTAATACCAAACAAGATCTTGCGGCTGTCACTAATCTCGACCAGTTAGACGGCAGCAACGCTGGTGCAGGCTGTGAGCCCTTTGCAGGTTTGTATTCTTGATTAAGAGCATCGCTGAAATCAATTAAACGCTTGATCCACGAACTTTCGCTTGCATTGGCTCGGCGGCTTGAGAATAGGCATTGGTAGTAAGCGACGTGTAGGGAAATGCACTGCCTTCGCGGCCCCGGGTCCAACTCCGCGACTTTATCAAAGGTGAAGTGTTCAGGGACCGAGCTGTACCATTTGTCGAGCATTCGGTCCAAGCGCTCAACGGCAGCCTGTTTCTGGTTCGAAGATAGCTTCGAAGCTCTAACAGAGTAGACGAGGTCATACACTTTGCCTTGGATGAGAGCCAACTCGACGCGGAGTTGAAGAAAGTCGACTTGTTGACTGCCATCTTTCAGAAAAAAAGACCCGACTGCATCTTCGAGACCTGTGCTTTCCTTGATGTCAATATCCATATCATGATCCTGCAGTAGATATGGCTCAACAGTATGCATCGATATTGTTCGATCAACGATATAAGTGATCCAGAAAAGACGATCCCGTTCTAGAGTGTTCTGAGCGTCCGGTTCCCCCTTCATGTGAAGTTTGAGCCGATGAGCCAGTTTCACTGCTGTCGCAATCAAGACACAAGCAGGGTGAGGATGAGCAGTGCCCAAGAAAAGCAAAGCCAAACCTAAGAGGACTTGCATTCCCTTCAAGTCCCGGTCTCGATAGACGAGGCTGTCCATGGTGGATTGCGCATTGCGGATGCACATCGAGGCCATTCTGTCTCCAGCATTGGTTCTCTCAGAGGGTGTATGCCGCAAGGATAGTGCGATGACGACGTTGATTGCCGACCATGATGCTTGATCGCGCTGAGAAGGAAACTGATACCAATCTTGTACCATCTTCATAAAGCTTTCACGATGGAATAATGGCATGACTTGATTGAAGCCTTGGAAATAATTGGAAATTAACGGTTCGATCTCTTGCCGAGGAGGGAGAGCTAGTTCCTCGGTCTCATTCGTCTCATTCGCCTGCAGAGTCATGCTTTGTTGGAGGCTGGCCGGCGTATCAATCGAGGACGGCGTTGGCGAATGAGCCTCAAAAGAACCTGCACCGTACTGATCATCATACTCCATCTCCATCGCTGACTGATTCGTAGAGGCATTGCGCCAAAGTTGAGCCTCGATAGCTCTGAGTCTGTCTTCAATACCCTCAAAGCGACCTTCGTTTGAGCCACTGTGGATGTTAGCGGCTACGAAATTGTCACGGAGTAGAGAGCACAGATCTGACCTGTCTTTCGACCTGCTGCCAGCCAATGTCCTCTTTGGAGGCTTCGAGGGTAGACCAGGAGTCCATACACAGGCAACGTTATGCATAGCGCATGTAGAGCATTGAGGTTTCTTTGCGTCGCACCTGACCTTTCTCTGGCAGCAACTGTCGCAGGCCTGGTGTTGTTGTAAGCGCAAGAGATTCCGTCTATTAGAGCTGACTCACCTTTCTGCGACCAAGGCCCCTGTCTCTTCTTGACCGATCCATGGGATATTTGCCTCGATGAGGAAAGGACTAGGTTGTGCTCAATTTGGAGGCTGCTTAGCAAAGGAAGTCGCTGTGGAAGTGGTTGAAACTCCGCCGGGGTCCAGGTCTCGGATAAAATCTATCTAGTAATCTGCTGACGTTCACGTGAGAGTTCGGAGTCCTCGGAGTCCGAACTCCGCGGACTTTGTCGGAACAAACTGCTTGCAATAAGCTTGCAAGTTCAGTCGAATCAGTCAGCTACGGAGTCCGGCGGGCAAGTCATGATGAATGGATCACAAGCATCGACATATCCGTCATCTTACGAACACACGTAATCGCTCCAGGACATATATCTTGTAGACCGAGCCGTCTTGTCTCAATTGAGAATCCAACCGCTATTATTATTTGTTTTAGCGCTAAGACATGATGATTGAACTAGCACTTACAGCTCTTCTCGGAAGCCAATTTGTGGCTTCCGTTGCTGTACCTAGCGTCCACTCAGCGCGGCACTTACACTTCGACGCCGATTTCACCGACACACCTCAACCGTTCACTATCCACGTCCACCAAGATTTCATCGATGAAACCAAAATAAAAGCGAGTAAAACACGCTTATCGGTCGATCTTGAGCAGCCCGACTTTGACGATGGCGTTCCTTCACACGTGGTGAGCGCCTGGTCCCAGTACTGGGCAGATGAATACGACTGGAGAACTGTGGAGAAGTCTCTCAACGACGACTTCCAGCACTTCACAACAACGGTCCAAGCTGGAGAAAATTACACATATCCCATTCCCCTTCACTTCGTCCATCATCGGTCCGATCGACCTGATGCAATCCCCCTCCTCTTCCTCCATGGCTGGCCCGGAACGTTCCACGAAGTCGCTGGCATTATCGATCTGCTGACCAGTCCGCCAAACAATACTCTTCCTGCGTTCCATGTCGTGGCGCCAGACTTGCCAGGCTTTGGCTTCTCCCCTGCTCCTATGCACCCAGGTCTAGGTTTGCGCGAGATGGGCCAAGGCTTCAATGCGTTGATGAACCAGCTCGGCTACGACAAGTACGTTGGCCAGGGAGGCGACTTTGGCAGCCATATCCTCCGGGTCATGTCGCCCGACTTCCCCGAATCACTTGTCTCGATTCTGTCGAATCTTTTCAACGTCGCACCAAACTCTACAGATCTGCAGCGCTTCGCCAACAATCAGACTACTTCAGAGGAGACGGCTCTCATCAGTCTACTAACCGATCCTGGCTTCACCTGGACCAAAGCATACTGGGACATCGAAAAGTCAGTGCCGCTCCAGGTCGCCATCGGGCTTACTGATAGCCCTGTGGCTTGGATGGCATGGCAGTATATGGGCATGCGCATGTTGACACCGGGCTATGAATGGGGTACAGAACAACTCATTACGTGGTCCATGTTGAACTACATTCAAGGTCCTTACGGTGGGCTCAGGATTTATAAAGAGGCAAACCGAGTATGATCCCATTGTGCCTTTTCCCTACATACTTTAAACTGATCCTGTTCTATTCCAGGAGGGTGTTTTAGATGGCGTTTTCCCCTTTGTCAAGCAGCCTGTTGGCGTGGTCAATTACTTTGGAGACGCAGGCTACGATGTGGTACGTTTATCTTGTTCATTGCCAAATACTGGGTCAAACAGCTGACTTTTTTTACTGCGTAGCCGATTGAATGGGCTCAGCGCCAGGGGAACATCACCTTCTTCAGCAAAAAGCCTTCCGATGTTCTTGGTGGGCATTTTCCTGCCTTCATAAACCCGCAAAGCCTTGTAGAAGACTGCTGGGCCTTTTGGGGCAACGAAACCGCTTCTGGAGTCAACGTGTTTTATTAGCCTTTGCAGCTGGCTCAGATTCCGAAATAGGGAACCTTGATACGGATATTTCAAGCACCTCCTGTCTTCTGTACTATGATTATCTATCTCTTAATACCTTTATTCAAGAAACTTTACCTAGTGTATCGACTCTATCGAAAAATGTCTCATTGTAGGTGATATTAGCTACATAGAATTGTTCCCGTTGACGCGAATAACATCACAATGACACAAAAGTGATTCAGAAACATGAACCCTATTTTCACACACGACTTTTGCTACAGCGAGGACAAGTATTGCAAGAGATATATTGAAGTAGTGACGGAACATCCTTGAAAGTATAGTCAAGGTCAATCCCAAAGTCACTGGGTGATGGTGCTTAGTGTGAGCGCTGCGTCATAATCATAAGAAATCCTCAATTTTCCATTAAGGCACACTGCTGAACGAGTCCCAACTGTCTTCATGTCGAATAGTCACAGGTGTGAAACGGATGAAGGGATTCAACGACTCGTTCATAACGGTTTCGTCCTACTAGCCTTCTTTGTGTAATTGGAAACATTTAACTGCACTACATAACAGTCTCGAGAAAAAGAGCGCATTAGTGGTTCAAATCCGGCGTCAACTACTGGAAGGGGTTATATCCATTCTCGGCCCTCGTGACACAACCTTTGACAACTTCAACCAAGTCTTCCTTTGGCAATTCGAGCAGCTGATCGTGGAGCTTGTCGTTGTAATTCAACTTCTGGCCCTCGGGTGAAAGCAAAAAAGAGTAGTACGTCTTGACAAAGCCTGTGAAGTCACCAGCAGCAGCGGCAGCCTTTCCCTCAGCCATGCGGTCCTCAGTGGTCTCATACCCAATGGTCCAATCGGCATCTGTTGTGCCCGTGGCAGTCTGGAGGGCGCTGAAAATGTCGCGCTGGCTGACGAAGAAGCTGGAAACATACAATGGTTGGTTTCCAAACTGGGAGACGGTGGGCGAGGTGTCATTTTCGTCGTCTGGTAGCTGCTTAAGGCTCAGAAGTGCCGCGAGAGAGCGGCCATACTGAGACCATGTCGTCGTGTTGATCTTCGCTGTTCCCTCGTCGAAGAAGGTGACTTTGCGGCCCTTGATGTCGAAGCCAAGAAAGAGTGGCCCGGCTGGAAAGCTGTAGTCGAACCAAACACTGCCAACAAGAACAGTCCAAGAACTAACCCCGACGCTCTCTATCTTAGTCAAGAGTGCCCTGAGGGGGGCAGCGGGGAAGAAGTCGTCGACCAATCCTTCGTTGTTGATGACAATATTCGCTGCGTAGACGTTCGGCACGATATACGGAACACCTGCTTTGCCAGCAGCCCTGACGATTCGATGGTGGACTTCATTATCCACGCCATGAGCGAGCGTGATGACAAGGGCCTGTTGTCCTGCAAGAGCAGCTGCGATCGACTCCTCGTCGTCGTAGTCCACTGATGCAACTTTGACACCGGGCGGCAATTTGGACTCGCTGCTGGCGCGAGTCAGAGCAGTGACAGTGTGTCTGCCGGTCTTGAGAAGTTGCTCGGTCATATGGGTGCCCTGACGACCTCCAGCCTGAGATATATCAGTGGATTATTCGTAGAATGTCATGTCTGGACATACGCCGACGATTGCCACCCTATCGATGCGATTGGTAAAGCCCTCAGGCTGTTCCTTGGCATACTTTGTTGTGGTCATGATGATTTCTTGGTCTGTTACGAGACGATTACTGTAGGTGTGAAGATATTCGGGTTGAACAAACGAAGAGTTAATATAGGACTGGGGAGCTGTTTGAAAGAACAATTGATTCTTTTATATCATCAGCCTTGCATTTTACGGACAGACCGGAGATGTGAATTTTCTCAATCACACCACATGAACGCATCTTACCCCTTCATTCGTGGTCTGAAATGGCTGTGCTGGCTTACTCTGCCTTTTTGTTGATTTGCAAGTCGGACTCCGAGCCGGAGTTCCGCGGACATGTCAGCTTACTGAAGGCAAACCACTATAGCATGCTGATTGACCTAGCCCCCACAGCCTATGGTCAGCCACGATGACGACAAGCCTTCCTTATTTTCCCCTATTTTATTAGCCTGATGTGAGTAGGCCTGAGGAAACGCGCGTTTAACTGGGTCTCATCTAGGAGGGTAACCTTGACCGTTGACGACGTTGCCTTACCTCACCTGCCGAACTTGCCTACAGCGACCACGCTGACGTCTAGTTAAGTACATATTTCCCATGTTGATTTATGAAAGATAGTTAAATAACATTGAAATCCAATGCAAGCACAGCCTCGCTATGCCTTGATGCTTCTAGCCACCCTTAACAAAAGCCAAGCCAGTATTCGATACACCACAACACAACCAACCATTCCCAGGATACTAATAACAGGATCTTCATTGAACTTATAAAGTTTCAAAGCCTCATCACCAGTCGTAATAGGACATGATCCATCGTCAAATTTGCACTCAAACTCCAATCCTCGCATTGAGTAGTATGCCACAGCACGCACCTGATACCGGATGGGTGACATGTAATTCAGCGCTACAAACAGCGACGGCATGTCAAGTGAAAGAATCCCAGCCATGCAGTTAGCTAAAGCCAGAAATACTCCCATCAGGTTAATTGCGAATCCCGTGTGAGAGAAGAGCGTATTGAACATGATGCCGAGGCTCTCACCGCAAGACAGCCCGCTGAAGCAGGCAAAGCTTGCTACGAAAAATGTCGCAGCTGTGTGTGGAAGACCTACCGCAAAGACTGCAAGGACTCCAAAGAAGAAGGAACTGATGATCTCGAAGGGGAGTTCCACGATGGTGTAAGATGCCAGGAACGAGTCCACGCCATATGCGCCATCTTCGATTTCTCGGTAGGCAACGTCACGTTCATCGGGATAGATGGCCGCATTGGTCAGCATGCCGATTATGTAGAACCCGCCCAGTTGCTGAAAGAAGCCCAGCCGGGTTTGTATAGAGAGGTAATCGTGGCCGAGGTTGGCGAAGAAGAGGGTGAAGATGATGGCCACGCCGCTTGATTGCATGATGCGAGCAAGAACAAGCTGAGGCTGTCGGCAAGTATTCGTTATAGCTCGACGGATGAGTAGGGGAAGGGATATGTAAAGAGCTGTTGTTCTCGTACGAGTTGATGTGCCGAGACCCAGTGACGTCTCAAGAGGGCTCTCGGCAGTTAAGGTTGGTTCAACCAAACTTGTGCATTGAACCTCAGCAGCTTCTCTATCGATATGCTGTAAAGTGATTCGTTGTCGCCAGAGCTCTATCAAACTTTGCACCCTCTGACGAGTTTCTTCTCTTTTGTCGTCCTGCTGATGAAAGTCCGTAATTATATCCAGGGCAAAGTCAGCAGGATTGGTCTGTGATGGGCAGTCGTAGCCACATTCACCGAGGTACTTCGTCATGTCTTTTGCTGGTCCAAAGAAAACAGGCGAGCCGCCTTGAGATAGGAGCAGGATATTACCAAAGTAGCAAAACAAGTCTGAGCGAGGTTGGTGGATTGCTATGATTATAGTACGGCCCTCCTTGGCTAGGTCCTGCAAGGCTTGGATGATCGAATTGGCCGTGAATGCGTCGAGTCCAGATGTCGGTTCATCAACGAGAAGAACTTGCGGCTCAGTCAGAATTTGGATGGCGAGAGACACGCGGCGTTTTTCTCCCCCTGATATACCCCTGAACGATTCACTCCCTATCAGCGTGTCTGCGCAGTTTTTCAAGCCCATCTTGAGCAGTATCTCCTCGGCGCGTTGGTGTCTGTCCTTCGGATTCATTGACCGAGGTAATCGCAATGCCGCGGCGTAGCGCAAAGTCTCCCGCACGGTCATCGCGGGCAACAGTAGTTCGCCGTCTTGATGAACATAGGAACAGATTGATTGGATGGCAAGAGCAGATGGTTCGATTCCGTCGAATGTTATGGTGCCAGACCGGCGGTACTTAGTTCTCATGGAGTTGTGAAGTCTTCGCGCTATTGCATTGAGAAGAGAGGACTTTCCACTACCAGAGGGGCCAATGATGACATTGAGAACACCCGGTTCGAATTTCGCATTGATCGGGTTCAGGATGGTTTTCTCCGTGGACCCCATCCTGAAGTTTTGTAGGGTCTTGGTTCTCAGCGTCAGTGTAAATTGCTGAAGCTCAACTGGAATAGGCCGCATCCTTGCCACAGCTCGTTGACCTGTTCCATCCATGGTAGGAGGGGGCTCTTTTCGTGGTTCAGGGGCGCGAGCATTCGCAATCGATGTTGGCTTCAAATATTGAAGACCGAGTATCGAGAAGGACACAAAGAAGACAGCGAATCCCACCATGCAGCCTATTGCATGGCCTATCCAGTGTCGTGGAAATCCAAGCGTCTTGATGACAAAGTCGCCGCTATACTGAGCACACTTGGGGTTGCTTTGGCCACCAGAATAAGGGCATTCGTGCAGGTTGCCTTCAAACTCGTTTGCGATATAGGCACTGAAGGTATAGAACTAATCAAGTTAGATTTGCACAACACGCAATAAGATCTCGCATACCGTGTAAGTGATCCAACGGGTCCACCGAACATAGACCGGAATAGTGTCGACTTGGACAATCATGCCCGACGCAATGCTCTGCAGGGTGTATATTAAGCTTGCAAGGAGGCTTGCGCTGGCAAAGTTCCTGCTGATGACCACACACGCCATTGCGCAGAGCACGGCTATGTAGTGGTTGAGCATAGTAATAGCAAAGAAAATCAGGAACTTGCTTGCATCACGGTCGAGGCCAGTCATGAAGTAAAGCAGAGTCGAAAATATCAGGGGAACAGGCAAATCCTCGGTGGGAAGTCGTGCAAGTCGGCGAGAAAATATGAATGCAATAGGACTCGCGCAGTGTTCCAATGCCTCACGGTCGAAGATTGGCATGTCAAGACTCATACGGTAGGTTTCGAAGATGAGTGTCAGATAACCTTGCAGACTCGCGGCCACATATAAGCATCCTTGACGGGATCGGATGCCAGCCTGATCTAGGCCAAGGTCGTAGAACATGTAGCCCGCTGCAAGACCCATGAGGATCGCCTCTGTAATAGAAGCTGTCATTCCCAAAGGGTCACGGTACGTGACTCTGATGGTTCGGTTGGTCAGAACACGCAATTGTCGGAATTGACTCGTATGTTGGCCTCCCTCCCGCGTTGACACGGTGTGAACAGGGGATCCAGAGCCAGACAAAGGCGGAAAACGGCGTAGACTTTCACTATTCCAAGCTGACTTAAGAGCATTGACGCGAGTTCTGCTTTCGTCTTCCAGCTGAGCTCCGCGGTAGTCAATAGCAGCAGTGTCGATGATGAAGTCGGCAGGGTTGATAAAAGGCGGCTTTTCAAAGCCAAGCGTCTGGAACCACGGGAGAGACCCGGAGATGGGGCCGGAGTACACGGGGCCTCCGTCAGCTAATACGACGAGGTTATCGAATAGCGACCATATCTCCGACCGAGGCTGGTGAATCGTTGTTATTACAACCCGACCCCGTCGCGATAATCTTCGAAGAGTAGTCGCCAGTTGAAAAGCACTTGCAGCATCAAGGCCAGTTGTAGGTTCATCCAAGCATAGTAAGGATGGATTTGCGAGAAGCTGGACTCCAATGCTGACGCGGCGCTTCTCTCCGCCAGAACATCCTCGATTCCGGCTGTTTCCGATCCGAGTATTGGCACATTTCTGCAAACCCAGCTCCACGATGACATTCTCGACAATGTGGTAACGTTCCTTGGCTGTTGTCGGCGGTGGAAGTCGCAGGTCGGCAGCATAGCGCAACGTTTCCCTTCCAGTGAGAGTTGGCAGAAGCACATCGTGTTGGGTGACATAGGCGTGTCTGATGCTGTCAACTCCAGGCTTACTGTTAAAGACGGCTGTGCCTTGGTTGATCCGTGCTCGACCGGTCAGTCTATCAGAGAGGGCGTCCAAGAGTGTTGTCTTTCCAGATCCGCTGCCCCCGATGATTGCGGTGAGTGAGCCCGGCTGGAAGTCTGCTGATACCGAACGAAGGAGTTCCTTGGGCGGCTGATGAATGGCCTTGGGCGTTCTTCTGTTCAGGCATGTAGTAGACCACAAGGCCTTTGTGGTGAGTTCAACACCGACATCTCGAACTTGGACCTTCACGGGCTCAACCTCGTTGGAGAAGATGCTCGTGGTCGAACTATTCGGAAGTGACTTCTGGGGGCTTTCTACCAGGAGGTAAGATTCATCCGCGCAGATATCGTTGCTAGTATCTCGGCTTTTTCCACTGGAAGCCGCCATCGCAAAGTTATTCACGACATTGGAGAGCACCCAGCAAAGACCAGTTTTATCACAGGAACAGTCAAAACAAAGAAGTTTCGTCCGAGGGTGGGATCCAGTCGTCTCCGCAACAGGGGTTCAAAAAAACAACCCGCCACGAAATCTCCACTGCACATCTCGACAATCACTACAAGCCACGAACAACAAAGCTACGCCACGTCGGAAAGCCGAGAGCGGTCGGTATGCCAATAATCCATCGGGCTGTTTCCGTAGTGCTTATGCTGTCAGAAGCCCAGAATGACCGGCTTGTGAATAGGGCACTATTAGAAGCTAAGGGTGTGGTCCGTCTCTACTAATACTTATCGCCGCGCACTAGACACGGCAAGATATTAACTCCACCGGCTGATCATCATTTCCTACGTCACGCCAAATCGCCGTGAATTATTGCTCCGCGACACGGCAATGAAATAAAGCATGCTGCATGACAGGGTAAGACAGATGAAGGTGCGGCACGATGCTTGCTTGCCGCTCGACAGCGTAAGACATTCGAAAATTACAACTCTCGGCATGACGCGTATCCGTAGATTGTTCCGAAAGACGTTCAAGCCCACTCCGTATTCACGTTAGTATCACCGTCGCAGGTCAGCCACATTCCGTGCCTCTTCCGACGGCGCGACAGCCTACCCGACTAGCTCGAGAAGGTGCCAGTATCCGCTGATAAAATGGCATAAAGTCCTGGCACGATCGTCCCGGAATGTCGATGATTTTCGTCCCTTGAGTCAAGGCTAACGACATCCAGAGATTTAATCATGGCTCGGAACGCAAAGGGACAGTCCACCTCAACCACCACAACCACCGTCACTCAGGCGAGGATGCACCATCGAGCCGCATCCAAGGCAAATCATGCGTCGTCTTCCAGTACTAACAATGGTTGGGGCCGTACTGGTACTGGCAGGTCCTGGCTGCGAGCTTTTATTGCAGCATCTCCTTGTTTCTTGGCGCCCTTGACATCCATATGCGTTTTCATCACACTTGCTCAATATGAGGGTTCGTTCGCTTTGCTTGGAAAAGCAGCCATGAAGGAGGGGTTTTGGACCATCTGCTTCAAGTACGGCCCAGAAATCACCGCCAAGGGCATATTTGCCGTAGTTTGCTGGGTCGGGTTGCAGGCGTTGTTGTTCCGATACTTGCCCGGCGAGACACAGACGGGCCAATACACACCAGCTGGATACCTTCTCTCATACCGGATGAATGGTCTCTCAGCGTGGATTCTTACTCATGTCTTGTATGGTGTCCTCAGCTGGTATGGAGTTTTGGATCCAGGGTTCATACCCAGAAACTGGAGCAGCCTGATTGGGGCCATGAACCTGGCTGGATTCTTGATCTCGGGGTTGTCGTTTGTGAAGGCGTATGTGATGCCTACTCATCCAGAGGATCGAAAGTTCAGTGGTATGTCTTTTCCTGTCTTTGTAAACCTGTTTATTAATGAAATAGGATCCTCGCTTTATGACTTTTATATGGGCATCGAGCTGAATCCCAGACTTGGCGAAAACTTTGATCTGAAACTTTTCAGCAATGGGAGACTGGGCATGATTGCCTGGACGTTGATGTGGGCATGTGATCCCTTCATTACGAGTAATACTAATTTGAGATTCAGCGACATCTCCAACATGGCATATCAATATCAAACTCAACAGCATATCGAGCCTTCGCTGATACTCATCACAATTCTTCAAGGCCTCTATGTGCTTGACTTCTTTGTCAACGAATCATGGTATTTGCGGACCATCGACATTGCTCACGACCACTATGGGTTCTACTTGGCATGGGGCTGCTTTTGCTTCCTACCCACGACGTACACCATACAAGGGCAATATCTTGGTCTGTACCCAAAATCAGCCTCGAATGTTTACTTGGCCGTCTTCTTTGCCATTGGCCTTGCGGGCTACGCTCTGTTCCGATCAGCCAACAACCAGAAAGACAAGGTGCGTCGCTCGGGTGGCCAATGTCGCATCTGGGGCAAGCCGGCCGAGTACATAGTAGGCTCGTACAAAACATCGGACGGAAGGGAACACAAGAGCCTGCTTCTATGCAGTGGCTGGTGGGGATGGTCGCGCCACGCCAACTACGTCGGCGACCTGTTCCTCAGCTACAGCACGTGTGCGCTGGTCGGGAGCACACACGTCGTGGTCTGGATCTACGCTATCTGGATGACGATGCTTCTCGTACACCGGTGCATGCGCGACGAGAAGCGCTGCTCGGACAAGTACGGTGCGGCGTGGGCTGAATACTGCAGCCGGGTGCCGTGGCGGTTCGTCCAGGGGGTTTGGTGAGAGATCGGCTGCAAGGGACTTCCGATGTGCAACTAGACCGGCCCAAGGGAGGCGCTGAGGAGTACGATGAGAAGCTATATCCTAGGTGGTACTGCATTAGACAGAGTCGGCGGTTTCATTGGTGTTGAGATTGCTCCACGATGTAGTGTACGAGAAACACAAACGACATCCAATCAGACCAACGATGATTGCCTTGAAGTCACAGCCACACCGCCACTTAGTGTATTGTTTTTGCATGGACATAGTATCCCTGAAAAAAGTTTAGACGACTTGCTTTTGTACAGTGAGCCAGTCTAGTGGTAGCTCGGTATGGCTAGCCACAACTAAAGTATTCCACCAAATGGAAACACCTCAGCTCCGACCCGCTTCCGACTATCGACGCCTCGCATATGTCTAGCCGGAGATCAAGAAAAGCAACTTTACCCACTTAGATGCATTGCCTCAACAAATCGCTCGGGTGGGATTAGATTTGGGAGTTGATCGTCATCTCTTCCGCCCTGCCGACTTTTGTACGAAAACTCGTACCTCGCTGCTCACTTGTCGATAGCCACCACCCATCAACCTCCAGTCTCTAAGTCACATCCCTCCATGGATCGCCATATTCAAGCAGTAGAGGACATTGCAAATGCAGTTCGCAACTTTTTCAAGCTCGGCCAGGCATACCGAGTCTTCCACGGCTCTTCCAATAGCACTCGGCCGCGCCATGGCTCCAACCAGAACATCGTCGACATCAGCATGTTGTCGAGCGTCATCTCAGTCGACGTCAAACAAAAAACCTGCCTCGTGGAGCCCAATGTTCCTATGGACCGCCTAGTCGAAGCCACCATGGTGCACGGTCTGGTGCCCCCGGTCGTTATGGAGTTCCCAGGCATCACTGCAGGAGGTGGATTTTCGGGAACGTCAGGAGAGAGCAGCTCGTTCCGCCACGGGTTCTTCAATGAGACTATCAATTGGGTCGAGATGGTGCTCGGCAACGGCGACATTGTCAAGGCATCACGCCAAGAACGGGCAGATCTTTTCCACGGCGCTGCTGGAGCTGCGGGGACCCTTGGCATCACGACACTAATGGAGTTGAATCTTGTCGAGGCAAAGAAATTTGTCAAGACCACGTACCGCAAGGTCAACAGCACTTCCGAGGCCGTTTCGAAAATCAAAGAGGATATTGAGAACCCCGAGGTTGACTACGTTGATGGCATCCTCTATTCAACTGACCACGGCGTCATCGTCACTGGTGAATTGACAAACGTCAAACCGGCCGAGAGTCCAGTGCGCACCTTCAGCCATGCCAGTGACCCATGGTTTTATCTTCATGTACAGGAGAAGACGAAAAACCTCCCTTCCTCCTCCACTTTCACAGAATACGTCCCCCTCGGCGAGTATCTTTTCCGCTATGACCGGGCTGGCTTCTGGGTTGGTCGACAAGGTTACACCTACTTCAAGCTTGTCCCGTTCACCAAATTCTTCCGCTGGCTGCTCGACGACTACTCTCATACCCGGACCTTGTACCACGCTCTACATGCGAGTCGCATCTCCTCGCAATTCGTGGTTCAGGACGTTGCCCTGCCCTATGACACGGCCGAGCCCTTCATCAACTGGGTCGACCGGGAACTCGGTATCTGGCCATTGTGGCTGTGTCCCTTGAAAGGATGTTCAATGCCGACTTTCCACCCAGTGACCGATAGAAATGACTTGGAGGCAGGAGAAGCCGGAGAGAAACATAATGTCGGTGCGCCTGCTACGTCTCAGCCTATGCTCAACATCGGTGTCTGGGGCTGGGGACCTGAAGACCATCAAGATTTCGTCTCCAAGAACCGTGATCTGGAGGACAAGTTGACAGAACTCAACGGCCGCAAATGGCTCTACGCACATACGTACTACCCAGAAGAAGAGTTCTGGAACATATACGATCATTCCTGGTACCAGGCTCTTAGGAAACGGTATTTTGCCACGACGTTGCCGACCGTGTACGACAAGGTCAAGGTGGATGTTCAGGCGAAGTGGAAGAACCGCGAACAATGGGGTTCGTCTTGGCTGAGCACATGGCCGATTGGAGGATTATACGGCATGTTTCTGGCTGCCATGTCTGGGGATATCAGACTGCATCGCCAGGCGAAGTGGAGATATAAGCTGGAGTAATTAATAAAATTGATTTCTCTTATGGCGGCAGCGTTAAGTTGTTTTGCGGCTGGCGTCCTCTTGGTGTAGTAAATAGTTGTAATATGACCCCATTAAAAGAGCTCCGATTGGCGCAGTCCCATTTCTCTAGGTATTATCATGTTATGAGCTCGCTGAGGGGCTGAAGTCTGGTAGTCTATTTTCAGGATTATAAATATGTCCAAGTGAATGACTTCTCGTCCAAAGCACTCCAGGTTTGTGTGTTTCCGATCGGCAACGATAAGTCCCCGAGAATGTCATTTAGCAACGAGGACATCCATACGCAATCACACAGGTGTCCGGAAGATCAAGCACATGAAGATTATTTTATGTGACAAAAAGGCGATGATGACCTCGTAATGCAACAAAGCTACCCTGCGCCAGAGCAGGCGGAGATGATGTATTCAGATGCATCAATGCTAGTAAGGTGTATACTGACTTACAAACCCTGCCATAGCATGTCTTCAAATAAGCGCAGTCCCCAAAGCGACTGGTGCAAGTGCTGCTTGAAGGAGATGGCATTTACGGCTCATCGAGTTTACATCACTGCACAACCTCTCTGCGCAACTCTGTATTACTGTTGAAGTCGCTCTACTACGCTACAAACATTGAAGGGGACGCTGGGCAAGATGAGGACCGGTGTTTCATAAGGAGCCTCGCAAGAACAGCTAGAGACACTGGAATAATATGTTAGGGTTGGGGATTGAGTTCATTTGTATTGACTCCATCTGCATTATTCAGGATGAAATGATGATTGAAACAATGAACCTAGAAAAATAGGTTCTTACTAGGGGTTCTCTCCCACCAGGACTGGTCCGCCAGTTCATTCTAGGGTGTTAACCTACGCCACTGAGATACCTACTGCGGTCTGGCCTTGCATCAAAACTATACGACACAACTAGACCACCGTATCTGTCTGGACTCTGGGAGAAAACTCCATCTTGGACCTGCAATGGTCCCAGGTTTGGGAATCGTCTTCAGCCATTTTGGTGTCAGATGCGCCTCAATCGCCTCCTGGTCTTGGGCATCTTGTTGGAACCTATCTTTGCTTTTTCATGCGACCTACACAGACAAGGCTCTGTTGTGCGGCTCTTGAGCCAGAATTTGCCTTTGTCCTTCAATTCCATACCTCTTGCCTTTGCCCTTCGCTGACCGCTCCAAGCGGAACAATGACGTGTCAGGTGCTTCTTTATTGCTCCATTCTTTGCCTTACGTGTTCCGTCTACGTACTGATGTGAATTAAGGAGGTTGTGATGCAGGCATGACGAGCACTGCAAACGGTAGTGTCACGTGAACCATTGCCATCGTTGGTTTATTAGAGTTCTCTTTGTGAGACAAGCTTACATGCAGCTCACTCTCCTACATCTCCAAGCCCGATTCGAGTAAACAGCCGCAAAGTCAAGACACACAATGTCACAGGCTGAATTCATACCGCCGTCGACTTTATTCCCGGGCTACGAAGATGTCTTCCCGCTGAACAGATACGGCGAGGAAGTCCCACGTCTATTCATTCCCCGGCACAGCCCAATGCACTGCAACGTCCCAGAGAGTGATCTCGTGGTGTACAACGCGGCCAAGAACGTATCGCAACTCCAAGTGATGCACCCGCGAGGGCCGAGAACAGGCGCCCTCGACGTGGACAGGGGCACCGTTGTAGTTTCCATCGACGGAGCCTGCCGCGGCAACGGAACTTCCTCTGCGTGTGCTGCTTGGGGCGTGTATTTCGGGCCACATTCCCTTTACAACGCAAACGGCCTCTTAGACTCGAGTCTTCCGCAGACCAGCACCCGCGCTGAGATCGAAGCCTTGGCTCAGGCACTGAAGATCATCCGCCGGGAGTTGTCTGGAGATTTCACACTATACCACATTCGAATCAAGTCGGATTCGTCTTTTCTGGTGAGATCCATGTCCGAGTGGATCGAAGGCTGGATCGATAACAAAGGGCGGGGTGCTCAAGGACAGCGCGTGGCTCACTATGAGACCCTCAGGGAGCTCCACGAAGAGCTTGACGAGCTGACTTACGGTGACGATTACGGCATGGACTTTAAGTTTTGGAATGTGTCGCGGGAGATGAACACGGAGGCCGACTCGCTTGCTAACCGTGCTTTTGATAGTTGAAGATGAGGGTAGTGTTAAAATAGCTCATCACAGGGGTTTCTGTCTCGTATGTTTAAAACCGTCCCTCGTGACGATATCTGTATTCGAGGAAACGCCATTCTTCCAGGAACGGGTTGACCCGCTCAAAGTTGGAGTTAGATAGTCTTTCTCCGCGGCCTATCGCCAGCCTTCCTCTAAAGCTCCATCAACGTCTTCTATGACTAACTGCTAAGGATCTTTTGCACTTAATGGCCACTCTGGGTGTGCTCCCTGCATTGAGTTGTAACGTTCACACAGCACTGTTCTTCATCGGTCCTTGGCTTGTCCCGGTCTGTATGTGACTAGGTGTACTCGATGCAATCCAGTAACTTTCGAATAGCCCGGTCGCCCTTGAACGGCATGAACGTAGTCATGACCATCTTCATCAAGGTTTACTACTTCTGGTGAAACAAGTCCTGCGAGTGTATCATGAATGCAATGAGATCAGCAGAGAAGGATGACCACCTGAAAACTACCAAGGATGAGGGTAACAAGAGACTGGACTTCCGATTCGCTCACTAGAGCTAGGATTAAGAAGAGAAAGGTGGTTAGACACCTGTGTCTAGATTATCAGTCGGGCTTTCATTTCATACTTGATATTGCTAAACGTCAACGTAAAGGTCCAATGATGTCCACATCAAGTACTTCAACCAACCCAGACCCAATGTCAGCATCCAGCTAAATGGCCACACGCTCAAATCAAGACATTTACCCTCTCGGCGCCTAGGTCTAGGGGTACAGGAGAACAATAGCTCTTAAAAGCATTTCTCACCAGCTGCTCATGCCTTTGGAGTTTCCTATCTATCTCAAGAGAACCGCATACTTGATCGGGTCGAGAATTATGTCCAGCCCAGGCCAGCCTTATCAGCTTATGCTACATATATGAGCATAATCCGTAAATCTCTTCATTACTGGAAATAACCACTAGTTTACTTCTCAGTCGAAATATTGATTGACGGGTAGGCTCTACTCCGGGTAGCACGGACGACTAGAAAAGCCTAAAGTCATCGCCATCTTCAGTTGATGGCACATTCCAGTGACGTAAGTACGACCGAACTGCGTGTTCTACGTCCGCTTGCCCTACCTGAAACCAATATATTATTCAGTTCATGTCCCTTTTTCTGAATTATAGCTTTGGTTGATGGAGGGTAACGAAATTGCTAACGACCATTTACTTTCAAAGGATGGATATGAATCTGATGGTATAGGCTGTAACGTTAACAAACACGTTGGTTTCTGTTGTGTTGTAATCCTTGCTAATTACCTCACCTTATGAACCCACTAATCCCCGTCTCTGGTATTTACCGCCGGCAGATCTCTCCAATGGCTCGGCAATTTGCCGAATCCACAGAATCGTGGCAAGTAGGTTCGGAAAATAGACCCACGCCACGTCATAGCATCCGTACATAATTGATTTGCTTAGAAATCCGGCCCTGTGTATCTGCAGCATGTCTCCAGTCTAGTGTACGTGGAGAACACGTTTTTGGCTACACCGCAACTGGCGCGACTTAGGCCAAGACATGACGACATGGACTGAAATCATAGATATATAACGCGCCTTAATAAATAGTCTAGTCATGAAGTATGCAGGGTTTCCGTGTTACATTAAGAATCGTTGTAACCCCAGAATTTGGCTCTGAAATTCCATCACGTCTGTCCCGCCTCAAGTGAGCAGTTTCTCACAGCATCAGCTTTACAACGCGCATTTCCGACTTTTAAAAAGGAAAAGGTTACCAAAATGGCACCGAGAAGATTCCCTGCCGACCCAGTCGACCCGAGTCCTCTAGCTCAGCCATTGAATTTCGAGTTCAGTGGCAAGACGGCCAAAAATCGATTTCTCAAGGCTGCCATGACTGAGCGTCTGTCCACCTGGGACCCCAAAATCTTGGAGAAGCGAGGCATCCCAACCCCTGAACTTATCAACGTCTATCGGCGTTGGGCTGAGGGCGATTACGGCGTAACCCTCACTGGGAATGTAATGATCGAGTATGACCACCTGGAAGCCGCTGGCAACCCTATCATCCCTCCAGATGCGCCTGCTTCCGGCGAGCGTTTTGAAGCGTTCAAGGAGCTAGCATCAGTTATCAAGAAACATGGAAGCTTGGCCGTGGCGCAGGTCAACCATCCTGGACGACAGGTCGGTGCCCATATTCAGAGCAACCCTATATCTGCCAGCGATGTGCAGCTCGAGGGAGAGGTTATGGGCTTGAAGTTTGCAAAGCCAAGGCCGATGGATGACAGCGACTTCAAAAGGGTCATTGGGGGATTTGCACACGCTGCCGAGTACCTTTACAAGGCGGGCTTTGACGGCATTCAGCTGCACAGTGCCCAGTAAGTGTGAGGAGTTCTATTTAGAGGATTGAAGATTGACGCTGTATCCTAGTGGTTACCTTCTGGCACAGTTCCTCTCTCCAACGACCAACAAGAGAACCGACAAATACGGCGGCTCCATCGAGAACCGCTCTCGCATTATTTTTGAGATTGCCGAAGCTATTCGCGCTCGCGTTCCTGACCCGGCCTTCTCCCTTGGCATCAAAGTCAACAGCGTTGAATTTCAGGATGAAGGCTTCTCTCCGGAAGACTGCAAGGTCCTCTGCAAGAACCTCGAGAAGCACAGCTTTGACTTTGTCGAGCTGTCCGGCGGGACATACCAGAGCACGGCGTTTTTGCACAAGAGGGAAAGCACCAAGAAGAGGGAGGCCTTCTTCTTGGAATTTGCGGAAGATATCATTCCGGAGTTGACCAAGACCAAGGTGTATGTCACAGGCGGTTTGAGAACCGTGGGAGCCATGGTGGGATGCCTGAAAACAGTTCATGGTGTAGGGCTCGGTCGACCTGTGGCGCAGGAGTTTGATCTGCCGGCGAAGATTTTGAGGGGCGAGGTCAACAGCGCAATCAACTATCTGTTCGATGAAGACAACTTCAGCATCACGAATGTCGCAGCTGGAACACAGTGAGTATCGCTCGCTCCTTAAGTCCTTGACAAAGATGGGCTAACAGTATTAGGATTCGACTAGTGGGGCTTGACAAAGAGCCGCTCGATCTCAGTCGAGAGGATCACATGAAGGCATTTGAAGAGTCGGTGAAGCAATGGAGAGAGTCTTTGGCACATAATGAGGACAACTCCAAGTTTGGTTTCATGGATGTTGCAGGACTGCAGCTGCAGCCCTACGGAACTGCGTATGCGGCAGCGTAAGACTAGACTTGGATACTGGAATCAAGGTTTCAGAGAAAGCATTGGGCAAATGGACTAAAAGTTATCTTGGCACAGTACTATCCTTACTTTTGAATCGCTGTTCATGCGAGGCAATGATGTCAGTGAGACGAGCGTGGTATGGCAAAATAACTCCGTGCATCATCTAAAATGTTGAACAATAGCACGTCTCTCTTGCACTCGCGTTGTTCGCAAAGAACAAAATAGCTCGTGCATCATCTGAAATGCTGGACAAGGATATATCTCACATGCGTTTGCGTAGTTCGCAAAGACCATACTTAAGTTCTTTGACACGTTTGAAGAACGAAGGGTCGGAGGCGACTGTTCCAGAACACAAACGTCTGTGTTCGCCTTACAAATTGATTTGATGCCACGAACAAACCTCACCCAGAATGCCATCGTTCCTTATAAACACGGTCCCCCGATTCGAAAGCAAACTCATAACAAAATCATCCTCAAGCACACATCACCAACACACAAAGCACAAAGCACCAGCATTTTAAAACCTACTAAATATCAACACTTACACTTTCAGAATCTGCTAAACTCACATTCAGCAATCGCCTAACCCTACAAAACTTCGTACACTGGTATCCCAGCAAGAACACTGACGTACCAGCTTCTACACTCAACGACAAGCCACTGTAGTTCTCCGTTGCTATAACGAACAGCTCTACTCATCTTACCATGTCCATCGCCAATTTTCCTGAGGTTCATATCCTCTGCGACAATGAAGCATTCACCGCAGCATTCAAGGACGCCCAGGCAACTCAAGGTTTGCCCTCATCTGTTCCGGTACAGGTATACGACTGGTTTCTCTCGGGCTTTCCCTCGTCTGTCCGGTTTGACGCACCTTCGCCCGAAATCCTGGGCACCGATATCAGCGGAAATCTCGCAAGTGCACTCTTATTCGCGTCGTCGACTCGCGATGTCCCCATGTCGTGCACGAGCCCCATCCCATCCCGTCGCAACGACAAGTGGCATGCCTTTATGCCTCCTCATGCCTGTACCTTGGTATCCATCCCGGACGACTCCAAGGGGCGATCGCGGATTCCCTGGGGTAGACGCTGGTTGGATCTATCCCAATGGACGGAGAAGCCCCGACGTTCCAGCTCGGATGGAGAAGCTGTGTATGACTGCGTCTTTAACCTCCTGTGCGCTGTTGACGACCACAACCGCAGTGTCAGGAACGGCAAAGCTGCGGAGGGCGAGGAGGAGATCAGCAGCGTCTTGTTGGCTCCATTATTCAAATGCTTGTATTTCGCGAGTCCTGAGAAATGGGCTACCAACGCTGTCTTGGCCATGAAGCACTTTATCGAAGCCAACGACTGCCAGGACATGGGCCTCCTCTGCCAGCAGGCCCAGGACATCCACCTAGACTCAAAGGAAACAAAGGACTTGCAGATGTAGTGAGAAGCATAGTCTATAAAGTATTGGGAATACTATAGAGGATAAATACCTCTAGAAGATATTGTGTTAGTGGGAAACGCACTTCAGATAAAATGCAAGAGAAATAGGGTGAAGATTATGTGGAGGTTGGATAGACACGGAAGAAGAGATAGGCGGAGACGAGCTTGAATAGATTATCATGATGTTAGAATGTAAATGTTAGGATGTGTTGCAATCCCAACTTAAAGGCTATAGTGAGACCAAAGTGATGAGTTAGGATAAGGTCATAAGATGATTGGAAGAAATGTCCCGAGTCTCATTTGGTATAAGCTTAGTTTCCAGACTGGACGTCGATATATACTCACCATTATCTTCTCGCCTCGTGCATGAAAGCCCCACTAGACCAGTTCTCCAAGCAGCGTCCTAAATCCGGCATCTGCTCCGGAGCCAAACGCATAACGTCTAACGTCTGCTACTATCTCATTGTTCTTGGACCATAGGCCAGAAGATTTTCCGAATATCCTGCGAAAGCTGATGTTTGATCTGTAAGAGCTTCAATATTAAATAGGTAGTGGATTCATTGATGATCAGAGCTACGGCTGAGACATGGTCCCAATCGGCCGTCTAAGTCCCCTCATGGACAGTACCCATGAAGATAATACCCTTCAGGCTCCTGTGCAAAAGCTATCCACATCCCCCGGATATTTCCCCGCCAAGCGTTGTCGATGGCCACACGGGGAGCGGGTCCGTCAAGTATCAGCCCGTACCAGATCTTGTTGGTGGGTGGGCAGTTAGTCAATACGCCATTGTGATTATTCAGAAATTTACTTATTGGTCGTCATGTATAACGAATGAGACAGCCGTCCGAACATCCGGCCAACACAACCGAACAAGTTTATGGGCTAGTCAAAGTCACATCCTGTACACATAGTCTACTATACTACAGCACATCATTTATGCTAATGATAGTGGAGTTGCACAAGGATACGACTCCGCACCCGTGCCACGTATTTTTTGATCGCTCGATTCGACCAGTCATCTAGCCCACTCTGGAATTCCCCAAGAGTCGTTTATTACCCCTTTTGCGACAGCCAAGGCAGGTTGCAAGTACCTACTCCACTGTTTCCTCGTCCTGCGTTGTCCAAATGTGAACACGTTCGCATCGACGTGTATCGCCGCGATGACGATGCAGTTCACCGCTCGTTTGGGCGTCCTCCAGTGCGTCGCTGACTGGCGGGTTCTTGTCCGCCATGTGGGTCGCGTTGGCTCGCAGGGCCCTAGTAGATCTGCATGTATGCCTTGGCCCCGTATCCTGGTTGGATCATCGGGCAGCTAAAGTGAGTCAACGGGACATAAGAGGCGTTAGGGGAACCCCACAGGATTGGTCCTCGACTCAAGAGATTGAGACACGCCGAAACCATGAATGGGATTACTATGACCGAGCTGGGTGCTCCCCAGCCGATGGACCTTCGCATCGGTGCCATTTTGAGAGATGCGCCAAGATTCCAACGGGACAACTCTTGGCAAGAGACAGAGCCGACCTTTCCACACGAGTCTCACGACAAGCAAAATCGTGGCCATGTGCAAGAAGTCACAGAACAGCCGCCTCGGGACACCCCAGCTCCAGAACACGATGGGCAGCAGCCAGCTGCGGATGCTCAACCCGGGTCTCGACATGCACAAATGATGGAAGAAATCACGCTCATTGCTACCAATATGGAGGAGATGGGCCTTCACATTCACAACCTCAACAAGCCAGACATGCCCGCCAAGGAGTCAAGGCAATACCGAGAACTCTTGACAAACCTGTTCCATCAGACGAAGGAGGACTTTTGGTTGTTCCTGCAGAAGTTCCATGACCTTGGATCACATCTGGCTACCGAGGGCGACAAGACTGGATTCAACATGCATCCTAACAAAGGCAGGCTCCTACTGACAGAGTATCGTACTACATGCTAACACCGACAGGTGTCACCGAGAGACCCAAATTGACAACAAATGGTATTCGGAGCATTGAGATTCTACCCTCACCGGAGCCAGATGAGAAAGAGAAGTTCAAAGTGGCATTCCCTAAAACGGCACAGAACGGCACCCAGACTCTTGTTGCAGCATCCACCTTCGAAACATTCCTCACAGCGCTTCCCGAAGCCGTTCCCCCGTCCTCCACCGCCGGCGATCGAGAAAGCGAAGCCCCAGTTCCAAGGCACCCTTCATTTATAGGCTCAGACACCCTGTCAAGGTCCATCATCGAAAAAGACACGAGACACGTCACGAAGCTCTTCTCTCAGATCGTCAGCGGGTCTTTCAGCAAAACCGGCTTGCAGTTGGGTGTGGTAGAGGTCGACGGAGAAGACTGGGTAGATCAATTCTGCGGCAGCCACCGTTATCTCAATGGAGTTTTGATGGCCATCACTCTTCCAAAGAACCTGTTCTTGTGGCATGCCCAACACTTCCCAGTCGAAGCCGACACTTGGACCAAGGGAGCCCTGGTCAGAACTATGTCCATTGTGACGGAAGCGCCTCGCTATCTACACTCATATCCTCTGCGCCACGGCCGAAACCTACCATCGGGCAAACCAAACTTACTTTTGCATTGGAACCTTGAAGATGTCAGGGAACCACACGTCTCGGCGCGATTCAAGGAGCTGGTCCGGCTTGGAAGGGATCTGGAAAAAAGAATCGGGGCCTTCTCCTACAAGCAGATGGTTATTTGCATCACGATCCCATGGTGGATATGCGACAAGGACACCACCGGGGACCAGAAAAAGGCAATGCTTTTTTTGGAAAGAATGGGAATTATGGGAGCCATACCGGTAAATGAGAAAACCGAAAGCGGAGTTGAGGAAACGCTATGGTGCCCGTCACGGATCAAAGTAGGAGGATCCAACCAGAGCGTGCACGCATTCATCCAAGAGGTAAGTCAGTCCAAACCTAGAGACATGAGCGACTTGCTAACTTCTTAGACCACCTTTACTGGATCGTCGGAAATGGAGCCTGCAGTCGCACCCACGCCCACACCGTTCGTCGTGGTGACGGTTCGCAAAGAACAGGTTTGCGACTGGGTGGATGCTGTTCAGTGCGGCCTTGGAATGGATAGCAAGGCTCTGCGGTATTCAATCGCAACTGAAGAACCTATGGACTTAAGTCATCTGGAGAGATTTTATCGGAGTGGCGGGAAGCCAGAGCCTGAGCCAACCAAAAAGGAATCACAGTAAATAGAGTATAAATACGCATATAGAAAGGTCATGTTGGGATGATGAATTGGCAGTGACATTCCACAAGCCAGTCCCGTTACCATTGGGGAGAGGCAGAGAGTTATTCTGAGATGTGAATCTCAATTTTTTATTCTGTTCCAGAAAAACGATAGACTATTTTAGATGTCTCGTACGTTCTAAACAATTTTCAAATCGAGAAGAATGTTGAAACCATTCACAATTCTATTAAGTAGAAAGAGAGAATCAGCAACCGCCATAACAGCACACCAAGCAGCGAAATCACACTCCAATACCCCCTTCAAGACAGCGGAGATGAATAACAGACGTTCCCGAAAAGGTAAGGCCTTGAATGGCACTATGATGTGCCCACTAATTATTCTCATCGTGGTAAATACTAGCATTTTAGTTATCCTAGAAGACGGTGTAAATTTCGATTGCTTAATGTAACATCTCAAACCTAACAGTGAAGGGCTATTGAGCTTACTTGCCTGATAGCTTAGCCCAGCTGCATACTTAAGTTTACCTGCCTTTCTAATTTAAAAACATGATGCCTTTTTTATTTAGGTCTATTTGCAATCGCGATTACTAATTTCTTGTTCATTTGTTCCCTATCTAGAAAGGGCCACCCGAGAGCAGTCGGTCAACCCACATTGACTTAATATAGACTAAATTATCTCAATGAAGAGTCGACGTTCCGTTGTTCCTTCTTGCCTCTTCACCAGCATTATAAATTGACTACTCCCAACCATCCTTAAATACCTTTCATCTGTCATTCTCCAACGTTTTTTACCTGAAACAATTGAACGTGCATGAGCCTGGACTCGGTCACGTGAGGAATGAGAGGACATAATTATCATCTCATGCCATAGATGTGCCCCGCTTCCTTCTTCTCTTACACATACCTAACCTTTCTAATCCGATTTACAAATATTCGCCATGGCCGGAGACGGGGAACTCAAAAATGCTGTCAGCATCGTCCGTCTACATTTCCAGCCGTCTGCTCGGGACAAGGTAGACGTGTCTCCAGAATGGTACGAAACCATGGACATGATTACCAAGGAGCCCAATTTCCGATATGTGGCGAGAGGCGAAGGAGTAGACGACACATGCGACCTCATTTTAATGGTCGGCTGGATCGACGGTGCCAAACCATCAGCCGCTTTCGCCCCAGATGCCACTTCTACTGTTAGCTCCGATTCTACAACCCTAGGGAGCTCTTATTTGGACACGATTCTCGCGCCGCTGCAGCCATTTCTCTCCCAGAAGCCGCGGGTTACGACTTTATCTCACAACCGCAATAGAGCAACACCTAATCTCCTGACGACAACTTTCAGGGGCACTCTCTGGGAGCCCATGCTAGAAGTGTTGACGGTCCGCGGACGTGCAGACCTAGTTGAGCCGGGAGTGAAGGCTATTGCATCTACCTTGAACAATTATTTGCTCTACCGAGAGGGTGCAAGACTTTCTGGCGGAAGCCAGAGACATCTATTCAACGGCGTTACTCTGGCCAGCCTGGACCACAACAACCATGACACCTCTGAAGGACACGAAGAACTGGCTAGCTTCGCCTTAATTCTGACATGGCGCAGCCGGGAAGGACGCACCGAGTTCCAAGACCCTGCTCTCCCAGATCTTACGCTTACTCCTGGCATGCGGTCACCTCTCCCCTTCTGGCAAGAGAGCGTGGCGAAACCGTTGCAAGTGCTGGTTGAGCAGGGTGCCACCGTTTCGTCGTGGGATTATCACAGAGCAGCTCTTGTCAAAAACAAGAAAGGTTTGCCGATTATTGGAAAAGGTGAAACTGTTTGGTAGGCTAAGGCGGAATGAGAATGGGTTGTCTACAGACAAGAGGCAAATGAAGAAGGACCTTGTATTTATCCACAGTGTTCTCGTCAATGCTTTCTAGTGCCACCATGGGTAATCTCCATCTTCAAGGCCTCTCCATCCAAAACTTGTACATCTCTTATGTCCATAAGGGCGTGGTAACAGTTTTTGCTTTACCATCGCCTGCCCAGTCGAAGTTGTCCAAGTATCTGGAAAGGGAGGGGTAACACGTTAATAATCACAAAATGGAACGCGGTGAGGGCAAGGAAACTTACGCCATGATGGCAAAGTAAGCAAAGTTCTCAGCGTTAAACGTAGCTTTCCGGGGTCCAGAGTTCTCAGCATTCTTTCCGGTATGAGACATAGCTAATCTCGATATCCTCACGTAGCCGTCTAGAATTATTCAAGGTCAGTGATAGGTTTTGTTTGCTAGCCGATAAAGAGTTTCATCTTGAAATAAAAACGGAATATGAGGAAGAGTAAACTCACATGATACTGTTATGCTTGGATCTTCGTTCGGAGCTGGTTGTTGTATAGTAAGTTCGCCATCGGCGCCCACCCAGACCAAATCGCCATCCTTCGAAACAGCCTGCATATCGTCCACTTGGTAGATGAGCGAGGTCAGCGGATTCAACCAAAAGGATAATAGGTTAACTCCTGCTTTGTAAGGGAGAGAAGCATACCTCTGCGATCTGAAGGCGTGCCAAACTCATCAGAACCGTAATAGTGCGCAAACTCGTGTACCATAATACGCTGAAGACTGTCTTGAGCAAAGGAATCTAGCTTGACTCCTTCTTTGAAGGATTTCTTGTTATCCACCAGAGATTTGGTCTCGGCCACGGCGGCACTGAAGGAAAGATCACAGAACGTGATGACATCCCACCTCGTCATGGTAACAGCATAGGTGTTGTCATCACGGCATGGCCCAACGTGAGTCGGGTCGCCATTGACTATGTATCGCGCACCGTATACCCACGCGCCTGATGCACCGCCCACCAATTCAGACCTTGACTCAGCAAGTGAATGTTTAGGGTCGTTTGGGTCTGGAGAGTCTCTAGAGATCCAGGTCCACTGCTCGGGCCCGCACATGATCAGCGGTTTATAGTACAAGCCCGCGTAACCGTTTTCTGGTATATTGTGCGGACCCTGCATTGAATCATTCATGCGGTTGAAGACATCTGCGAGAAGATGGTGAGCCGTTTTGAACCTTTGTTTGAATGAGGGTTTGTCGAGTCTGTAGAGGGATGAAGGCATAGACAACTCACATAGGACGGCGGCCATGTGTTCATCTGTGGGATTCTGCCCTGCTTGATCAGGAACAAAGCCGAACATGTTGGTCACAGCCCGCGCGACACGATCCCATTCCTTGATTTCTTCAACGTTCGAGCGGGTGACCCTCGCAGGTCGTGGCCTCTGGATTGTCTTAAGATCCTGAACAGCCTTGGCTACCATCAAGGCAGAATCCTTGTAGGCTTTCTCCAGGGCTTTGCCGTGTCCACGGCAATGTGTGTCTACCTCCCAAGTGGTGTAGAGGTCGACGGCCTGGCTGAGCCCAGCGAAGAGCCAGATGAGCAAAGAAATGCGCATAATGAGGGGGGCGAAAGAGAGTGCTTGAAGGGATGGGAACGCAAACGATCGATGGTAGAAATGACTGTGGCCTGGGTCCAGCTTATACGTGACACGACTGACAACAGGACACAGAGTACCAGGTCAGTTCACTTACTTACCAGTTCTTTCTTGTGTACCTGCGCGTACATCCTTGCCCGGCCGACATACTACAATTGAAACGCTGGAGGAAATTGCTAGGGGTCTTGTCGACCAACGCATCAACACCGTATTCTCAGCCGCAGCCTTCGTCGAACAAGAAACAAAGGACGCACCTATTTTCACCGCGTATCAGAGGCCGTGAATAGTATGTTTGTCTCCGCTTGGAAACTTCGTTGTTGGTTCTAACTTCTGGCTCCCAGGAAGGATTAATAAAGTGGTAACCATTCTTTAGCTCCGCCGCATCCTTCTGCACAACATAACCAACACCAGACCTCGTATTCCCGCTGAGGCACCAGGATCATCCTGTCGCGACATATTTTTGGGCGCCTTGGTGGGCTAACTGTTCCTTGGCACTGTTGGCTGAAGAGACTTGGGTGGGATTACCCGGGACTTGTGTGACATTTGTTGGTTGTTGGTCTACTCTGAAATGCAAGTGAGAGTTTTCTGAAACGCTCCTTGCGGGTCCGCATTCAGATGATCCGATGTAGGTAATGTTGGTCGTGGGTATTTCCGAGATTCGGTGGGCTCTATACTGTAGTTGAAGCAGACTTTAATTTTAGCTGCAGAAACTGAATACCGGCTGTGCTTGCATAGACCAACATAACGCACGACGAGGCTGTTAGTTGGGCGTTTCCACACCAAGTCTAATATCGTCTACTCTCGATCGACAAGTAGTATGTTTATCTACCTGGTTTCCGCCTTATCATCCGCTCTCTTCCCATCAGATTGAGCTCCCTGTGTCCTTCCTCCCCTTCATTCTTTTCTTGTAATTGTCATAAATTCACCATCTTATTATGCTTTCACTGTGGAAGATTGGCTTCTTGGCTGCGTTGTACCTGGAAGTCACACCGGTTGGAGCCGGCGGCCCTTGTCGACCAAGACCTTCCTCTATTCTCTCTTTGAACCCGCCAGGGACCCTGCTTCCGGTATCGACCCAGGCTAATACCTACTTTCCTCCTACAGAGACGTCTGTATTTTCGTCCTCCGCCTTGTCTGGCTCTTCAACCTTCACTTTATCCCGTTCTTTGTCATCCCTATCATCAGTTGCCACAGATGCAGATAGGAATCCCATAGCAACCTCCACAGCCTACGGCATCCCCTTGTCACACTCTACAGGTCTCACAGAGACGCCCACAAATGTGAACCCGGGAGATACATCGGCCATCTATGGAAATCCAGAGCGCAACTCAACAATCGCTGCAGGTCAGACAGAGACTTTAGCACCTGCAAACTCGGAATCGGAAGCCACGGTCTCTTCGAGTCATTCTGAGACTCAAACTGCCTCTGGAAGCACAAGTCAACCAACGGGATCCGGGGCTTCGGCTGAGATGCCGCCCACCTCTGACAATCCCGCTCAGACGTCCACGGCTGCTGATCAGACAAACACCTCTGCAACCTCTGGGAGCGCGGTTGTATCATCGGTCTCTGATGGTTACGCGACAGAGCCTATAGATTCTGGAACCATGGATCAATCGACACTTTCAAAGACGATGACAGCTTCTGGCATCCCCTTTGGAACAGTGTCGGCGTCTTCTAGTGAGAGCGAGACAGAAGCGGCTTCTGAACCCCCAGGGCAGACGTCTGCTTTGCCTACAGGCCAGACAAGCGCCGAGACTGTGCCTGGGGTCCCAGGACAAAAGTCCACGGTTTCTGAGGGTCTGACACAGACCTTGACAGCTTCAGAAAATCCCATTGGACCAACGTCGGCTTCCTCTGGCGAGAAGGCGACGGGAGGCGCTTCTGAAACCCCAGGCCAGACAAATACTGAGACTGTCTCTAGAGTCCCAGAACAAGAGTCAACAGTATCCAAAGGTCAAGGACCCGCGTCGACTGCCTCCAGGGACCATGCGGATACATCAGCCCCATCTTCACTTGATCAAACGGATACTATTACCTTCTCTACTGAGAACACAAACACATCACCAAGTTCAGCAGGACAGACGGAGATTGGTGGCGGTATAAGCGAGACTGCCACAGGATCAGAACAGACCGAAACAGATGCTCTAGGGCAGACGGAGACAGGAACCTCTCTGAATCAGACTGGAACGGAACAGACTGGCGCCAAGCAGACAGGAACAGATACTGTGGGACAAACCGACACTAGCATCTCTCCGGACCAGAATGGAACAGCAACGGATACTCCCGGTAACACCGATATTGGTAACCACACAGACCACACTGGAACGGGAACAGAACAGCCTGGCACTCAGAAGACCGGAACAGGTACCACAGTTCAGACCCAAACTGGAACCTCGAATGATGCTACAGACTCTACAACCCAGTCAGCAAGTGGCACGAGAACAGATGGTGCAACTCATACAGAAAATGGCACCTCTGCAAACCAAACTGGGATAGCAACAGATTCCTCATCCCAATCAAAGCCAACCGCAACGTCGAAAATGTCTGGACTACCGGTGCAGGAATCATCAATCTCAACCGGCATGACAGAAGGAAACACAGCCACCAGCCTGACAGGTACATCGGTCTCTTCTGGAGACTCCCAAGGCATAACAACCGCCTCTGAAGGCCAGAATACACCTCCTCTCACAACCACCACAGTGCAAACAACTACAGACTCATCGGAGACCGTAGTAACTGGCACCGATGGTGGAGTCGTCACCTATGTTCCATCTCAGGATCCTGAGTACGCTACCAACACAAGGACCGTGACAACTACGGATGACGATGGAAACGTTTTCATTCTCTTCCCTGGAGGCTGGAGATGGGTTCCGATTGGCATCCCACCTATCAATATACCTCCACCGCCAACGTCCAATCCCGATCCAGAAGATTCGAACAACAACGGCGAAGAGGACGACGACGACAACGACAACTCCTCCACTAAAAACAGTGAAACGACAACAGAGTCTGCTTGCTCCGTTACAGCACCACCCGCGTGCACGAAGACTATTTCGTATATTTCCCAAGGAACGGGATATTCAAGGTAGGCAAACCCCCAACGGCTCCAGCACACTGCCAAGATAAATAATGACTAACAGGATCACAATGTAGTACCGAGTTTGGAACGTGTCCACCCGTCACTGGCTGTGCTTCCGGAGACCAAAGTACAACAACGACCACTATAGTCTCAGAGGTTCCTATTGTATGGGGTGACTACCAGCCAGAAGACTTCGTTATTGGAGACCTCGAGGGGGAGATCGACGAACAGACAGAGAGTTATTACCAAGACTTGTTCGAGGACGAGGGCATCTCTATTGAAGATGATGCAATTCTCGCGCCTGAGCCCGAGTGCAGGGGCGATATGAAGGGCATTGAATATTCGTGCTTCGAGGCTATTTATCCTACCTTCTGTACAGAAGTGGAAAATAACCAGACTAAGCAACTGTCCAAGAACTTGACAAACAATGACATCGAGAGCAACGATCAGAAAAGACGGTCTGGGTCTGGTATGCAGAGGAGAAGGGTGATATCAAGGGACGATTCTTGCGATGGCTGGGTCTTTGAGTTCGACTGGAGTGGTGGCGAAGGCGACTGCGATGAGGACTGTGGCCACGCTCTAGACAAGCTCGAAGTCGGCTGCCTCCTTAGCGATTCTTACAGCGAGGGTAGCTTCGATGTTGGATGCGGCACGTACAAGTTCAAGGCCAGTTTCGACGAGGATGCCGCCAAACCCACCACCACGTCGACAAGCTCGGCCTCGGAGTCAACGACCAGCGAGATCCCCGATACAACGACAAGTGAGGTCCCTGATACGACGACCAGTGAGGCACCAGAAGAGACAACCGAGGTGACAAAGACACCCTTGAAGCTGAAGTCCGCCGTATGCGAGGACGAAGACGATTTCCCAGGCCACGCCGATATTGGTCCGGGTGATCAGAAGAGCAACGCCGGTGCTTTCTGCCAGATCCTACCCGTAGATGACCTCGTTGAAGACATGGGGTCTGGGGATAGCCCTGTCTCTCGTCTCAAGTTTGACGTATTCCAGGTTACGTACAGGTACTCTATTTCATGGATCGACGGATGCGAGACCACCGTAGAGCGTCAGGACATCCAACATCCGGTTGGGGAGGATGACCTATCCTGCGAAGAGGTGCTTGTCAAAGTTTTTAAAGACTGTAAGTTGGCTCCATGACCGTCAAACGAGTTAGACTAACATGCAGAAGGTAATAACGGTGGTGTTGGAGGCTATATTGATGCTGGCTGTCTTCGGTATCAATTCATTGGCGGCAAAGGACTCGACGATTAAGCATGCTTTCGATGATACGGTTACTTGATAGGGGCTATAGCAGGTTAATATATCTAGTTCAATTCATTTTTAAACCTTACATTGCGCACTGGCTAGATTTTCCACACACATCGTGCAGCTTCTTTGTGAATGTTAGTAGCAGAATGGTCAGTCTATCCTTTTACTCGTTTTACCTGGTAAACAAAAACTCAAATCCTTTAAGCGAGGATACCGAGGGCGATAGCATAGTGAATGCGATAATAGCGTAGGATCTTGGGTGCATTAATGTCTAAGAAATGGATCTCCTAATGAATATGGCTTGTCATCATGTTGGCGATGATAACCAGTTGCTCAGAATAGTTACCAAAGTGATCCTCCTTTTAACACCTAGAAAAAGATTATAGGTAATAGTTCCTTTCCATGATAATATCCTGTCTGCTCCTAATACCATCCAGCACCAAAGACTAGTGTAGGGCGGGGTTTTAAACGCTAAAGTCAAACGACGGTATCAATTTCACCATTGTGACAAGTTTATAGCCTGGAATTAGGGTACAGTTAAGTCTTGCATTATTCTGTCGAGTTAAGGCGATGTCTCACCCAGACCTAGACTGCATTTGCTAAACCTCTAACCGTTTTCTTCTTCATCTCGTCGTCCTATGCATGGGGCTACTCATTGTAAACCCCCAGGAGTCATGACTACATACACTCACCTGTTTGCTTCCACCAAGCAAGATCATCCGTTCATGTCCCCCTTTCTGTTGGCTTCAGCCAAGCCATAGTCGACTATTCGTGGCACCGTGTGCGTCTCCGTATCTGTCCTCTTTGCTTTACAGCTTCAGGGTCAGCTCTCGCGCCTTGGTGGTAGCCGAGGACGTAGCTCTCCGCCCGAGTCTGTAGCAGACCTTGATGAAAACGATAAAGCAAAACCCGGAGGCGGAGAGCTTCAGGAATTCAATGAAGTAATTCAGAGAAAATCCACTGGCGTTCCCCTGGGATGGACCCTGTCTGATCAACTTCTCCTGCTGGGCATACTCCTCCGCCAGCTTGTATTCCTTCAAAGCACCCGAGGTGATGAAGTCCACAAGTCGTTGCTGCAACTTATGCTGTCGCTCGGCGGCAAGGGTGGCGGCGCCGAGGAAGCTGTGAATCGTCTTGCCGATAAAGACAAGGCTCACTTGGAGCTTTTCGTGATGCTCTCGGTGTGTCAGCTCGGAAATGGCCTTGAGGTGCTCGTTGTGGGCCTCCATGTTGACGGCCGCAATGAATGGCGGGTTCATCTCAGTCCAAGACCCCTTCTCGCCTGCGGCAACGATAGCGTTAGCAATGTCGAGTAGCTCTTGAAGGCTCGCCAAAACCTTGCGAATGGGCTTGGCGACCCAATAGTAAGACCGTCCGGTGACAACCATCTCCTGGACGACGGTCCAGTCTCCGAGCATGAAAAATTCACGCATCTGTTGTGCCGTGGCGACTTGGTCCAGAATATCGAATGCGTGAGCATCGGGTCCTGGCTGGTTGTCAGCCTTTCCTTTGTCGTCCATGAAATCATCGAGGGCATTGACCAGTCTGGACTTGATTGACTTGGGGTCCTCGGGTCGGGCCTTAGTAACATGCTGGTACTCGTCAAGGGTGGTGACAAGTCCGCCCTTCAGGCTATCGCAGACTTCCTGCACCTTTTGAAGGGCGAACTTCTCGCTTTCCCAGGAAGTGCCGGTTGGGGGTCCGGTCCAGAACCCTGCGAGAGACTCGATGTGGGCGCAGAGGCTCCCAACGAAGTTGCCGCTGTTGTAGTCGATGTCAGTTGGGGCGTACTCGGATGGTGGAAGCGCCTCCAAGGCGTCATCGATGATGGTCAGGTACTCCTGGTACACCTTGAGGGGCTCCCCACGAAGGGACTCACCTGCAACCGTAGTTGGGATGGATGCCGAAGTGTTGCATCCCAAAGTCGGAAGTGGGCCGCCGAGGATGGAAAGCAGGAAAGCACCCGTGCCAATAGCTTTGAGGGAAACCATTGTGTTGGCGTTGCGTCGTAAGTTCGTGTCGATAGTCGAAGAGATGAGATCGGGTTGAGCTGAAGTTGACCTGGTTGTGAGATAAGACAACTTCCGATTGGGCTGGGTTGGGAGGAAGAAAGTCTGAGATTGAGGGGGGAAAGGACGCCTTATATAGTTTGGCGGGCAATACTGTTCTAGAAATAAGATTGATCCATCTTCGAACTGTTCACTAGAATGCTCTAGGATCATAAGAACATATGGCTATGAACGTGTGTTTTACGGTGTTCGTCGTTATAACTAGCTGAGTTGGGAACAAGCTGTTATTTATTACTATTCACTTGAACTGTGATTGCTAGGTCAGTGGTTCACTAAGTTTGTACCAAGTCTCAAGACTCTGGCCTACTGTGCGGTCAACCATGTAGCACTTCAATGTCATGCCTATATACAGCCTTGGCGATAAATGAACACCAGCGTGTATTGGTAGGAACTGGATATTCGCGTGGATGTGGGTTACAGATTTTGCCAGTGTCAACTTAGTGTCATTGAAATCTTCGCGTTCGAAATTTAAACAGAATTCTTTGTTCACCGACTTATTAGTATATTCTGAGACTTGAAATTTTGTTTACTAGATAAGCGTACGGGCAACTCGTTAATATGTCAATGATCAGTTGAGGCAGAGTGTCGGAGAAAGTGGCGTCAATTTGACGAGCGAATCAGTAGTCCACACAAGATTCAAGACTTAATTCTGGATGGAGAACCCAAGCAAAGCCAAGTCGTGTTAATTCCGTATGGAGCTCAGAATCTTTTCAACGGTGTTCTGTCGTACTGAGGAAAGGAACTGGTTGTGAACACCACGAAATTAGTAATTTACAATTGAAATATAATATTTTGCTTATGGTGTAATGGTTCACTGAGCAGTCTTCCCTTATGCCTACATCACTTAGAGATGTCAAGCTCGAAAAATTCCCATCCATGTGCCTCCGCCTGAACATAACACTCTCAGGTTCGCGGACGACACAGTAACACAGGCAAGATATGAGCCTTGTGGTGACTTGAGAGTTCACATCCTTTTCAAATTGACCCTGAACTAAAGCGATTGGCTCTGTTCAACGTTCCTTTCAGGCTAACTTTAACAAACGCTTATTGTTTTTATCGACTTTATAGGGTCTCCAGCACCGTCAATAGGCAGGTTCCAGCTTGCACTAGCAGCAATAAGGTCGACCGGCGGACTTTCGCATGTCGCAATTCCTAGCCTTTCGGCCACATTTTCAAGGTCGGTGTCTATCAGCGGAATTCTCACGAACAGTAGGCTGCTGCTTAACTTAAGCAGTCTTTACGGGGATATGGCCGTAATAGTAATTGTCCCAATCCTGGTTGTGCAGATACTTGGTGAGACCCCTGATCTCGGAGGCAGCCAAGGGACGAGTAGTATTTACACTTCGTGCTGATGCTACAGGGGGCTGGTGGTGGGAATAGCAGGAGATAGCTAATAGTATGGGTCGCATGTCAGCCCTGTACAGATAGGTTAGGCTGAATGAAAGGTGTGCCCACTACCATATGAAACTGGGTCTTCTTCATGCGGCTGAGACATGCTATCTCCTGCAGGGGGAAATAGTCACACCTAATTCTGGTGTTTATACGAACGCCAAGCCGGACCTTTACCCCTAAATCGTGCCCTGCGCCGATTTTATGCAGCCACATTCCTTCGCAAACTTCGCTTCCAGCGTGAACAGGGTTAATATGATGTTGGTTGGGTGCGCAGCGTGATGATACAGTCTGCCTTGCCCGCGGTAAAACAGATCATGGCATTGGTTATAAGCCGGCTTGTTCCCGAGCGTTCAGCCCTTTTAGCTTTTGGCTCCAGAATTTAAGGATACGAAAACTTACCTTATTCCATTCACGATGGGTCCCGAAGATCACGAACTTCGATCGATCGACACTCTTCGCGATGGCATGCCCGATCCAACCATTCCCGCTTCCCGACACGGCCTCGTTAAGAAAGGCTGGGGAGAAGGTGTACGGTACCGAAAACATGCAGCATGCCTCCTGGCCTTCTATCTCCCGTTTCTCCTCCTTCCTTGGATTCTCACCGCCATCATGATGTTCCGACCCATCAACTTCCCTTCGTACATCGACCCTACCGGCACGATCACGCCACGACATCTGGCTAGGTTGGAGAACTGGCAAGAGGCAACTCGGGTCTTGGGAATGATTGCGGCCACGCTGGGTCTTCCCATTGTCTCGGCCTTGCTCGCGCATGGAGCCGTCGTGTACACGCAGCGACGCAAGGCTGGCCAGGATCTCAACGCCTTGCAGATGTTCACTCTGGCAGACCGAACCTGGATGGACATTCCGGGACTCTTGCACGCTATGCAGTCAACGAAAAAAAGAACGTCCGTCTTTCTCTACCTAGCAGCCGGTCTTATCTTCATCAGTAAGCCTTTCCTTCTCGCCCCGTTGCTGTAGCTGACCACGACACAAGCTGCCCTCCAGCCACCGCTGCAGTCGATTCTCATCCAGGACGAAACGAAGCTCATCGTGACGTGCAAGGGACACCGGAACTTGGACAGCAGCAGTTACGCGAGTACCGAATGCCAGGCAGATGGCATCCACGGGGTCGTCGTCGGCTTTGACGCAGCTCCAAGCGGGCTCGCCAGTTGCCCGCAAATTCTGGTAGCCAATAGAGCACTTTCAAGATTAATCGATGTGTCTGTACATGACTCACAAATGTACATGTGGGATGACAAAAACACTACAACCTGGGAATATGGTCGGGGTACATTCGACGGCATTTACGCCATGCAGTTTAGTACCGGAGGACACCCCGATTACTTCGCCTCCTCTATTTCCAACACTGCCTCGGTTGGCGTTTTCCGACAGCACGCTGTGAGAATGGACACGAGAGTGAAATGCACCAATGTCTCGGCGTCCAGTTTTCCGGAAACCTGTCGGGGAAAGGCACCTTTCGAAGCTCGATTATCGGTCCCTGACCTAGAGATTAATATCTGCGTTGAAGGAGACTCCAAAAAGGTCCCCTGGACAACAAGTCGCGACAAGCAGGAGCACTCGGAACGACTGTGGTTGGACGTCAGCGGGACTTTCGAATCATATGTGGGACGCAGTGAGACGGTGTTCACTCAGAAGTGTGAGAGCACATCGAGGCGAGGCTGGTTTGAGTTACCGAGCCACCAGAACAACTACGTCGCCGGTCCCTTGCTGGACGTCTGGCCCTCGGAAGAAGAGCTGAAGCGGGAGTTCAATGACTACACCCGAAAATTCGATGATGAGGCATACCCATCAAACAAGTACGTGTCCTGTGACGAATCACCTATGCCAAGCAAACCGTCCCAGGGCGGATAAACTAACCTAAGTGGCCTGATTTAGTGATTCGGATGGCATATCGCACCTCCACTGGACCGTCCCAGACATGCCGGATGCCTTCACCCGCGAGGGTATTGACACGCCGACTCCTGGCCCGCTCATGGCAGCGGCCATGGCCATGTTCGGTAGCACGTCTGTTTTCCATGCCGCGGCAACGGGAGGTAAAGACACGTACAACGAGACGGCCCGCCAGATCTGTGAGCAAGTACGACTGCCTTTCTCACGCTTTGACTTCCAAAGCGGTGGTATTACTCCCGACCTATGTCGGTTTTACGAGTACAGAGACTCGGCCAACCCAACGATACAAGACATTATGGGAGAACATATTTCGATGTTTATCAACGTCAACAACACTTTAGTGGCTCTTGAGGTGGCCGCATACTTCGCCAACGAGGCTCTCCTTACAACCACGGCCACTGACTATGACAGTGTGGCTGGTCGGCCAATTTACTCTAGTCCGGGAACCAAGATAACCAAACCCAAGAAGTCAATACCAGCTTTGGTCATCATATCCCTCCTGATCTTCCTGCAAGCTGCTGGTCTGGTATTCTTGGTACTCTTCATCTACTCGGCTCCGACGTGGACGAGACACCTCGACGCGGACGCCTTGACGCAGATTGGAGCTCAGATCAAGGATCTCGGGGAGCCCAGACCTGAGCTGCGACACGTAAGCGGCCTCGTGGGAGTGGCTGAAACTCAGCATTCCGACGACGCTTCGTCGGTGAGGACGGCCGTGGCGGAACCCGTTCGCCTTGCGCTTGGTGGTGAAGGGGTAATATCTTCGGGGACGGTGCAAACGATGAAAGTTGAAGCAGCGACTAGAGAGCGACCGGCACAGCGACCAGCACAGCGTAATGTTTATGCATAGTTCCTGTGGGTGTTAGGGTATAATGGCCTGTTACGTTAGACGAATTCGGATGCTTGCGTTTTTTTTTGTTGCTGATGATCCCAACTGGTGCTGGTTGATCTCGGTTTCCTAATCTAGTGTTTGGGCCCAAGGCCAATCTTCTTGCTTATGATAAAAAATCATACTCAAGTTCCTGCATTTTCTTGTGTCGTATATGAAGTCGGTGATGACAGAACATCATATCCCTCAGTCGTACATGCATCGTTACGTGCATTACTATGGAAAAGGCAAGAAACCACAAAAAGAAGACCCTACATATGCCATAGAAACTTAGTTATCTCACCCAAGTAGTAGCCCCCATAAAAGTATATAGTGATAAATAAGATTAGCTGTTTCTGCGAATTTTGCGGTTAACAGTGGAAATATGGAAACAAAGTGGAGGCACTACTTAGGCGAGTTAACTGAGTGGTTATGGTATAGCTTTCCTAGCTGAGGCAAAGAGGAGTACGCACTGAGCCAGTACCGAGTGTTAGTTTGGCTTATATGATGTGAGAAGTATCTATTAAAGTACACTATCAAGGAAAAGAGTAGAAGGGGAGAGTTAGATAGACTTTATAAATGCCAGAGCTAGGAGAGATCCCACGTATTCTTTTAGTGGCATGTTGAATGAAAACCGTCTATGATTGGCAAAGCCGCAAGACTTCGGCGGAAGCATCGTCAGCACTCCATTGTACAATCCCCCAGAACAAGAAGGCAAAGGAAGATTCCAAGATTTAGACTGGCGCGAGGCAGTAGGGGGCTGGTATCTGGTCTTTCACTCTTACGCCACCGAAAATGACATGAGGGGTCATTATTATGTCGATGAAAAATGGCTTGTGCAACGAATTGAAAGAACCCCGTTCGAGACGACGACGTCCTTAGTGATTAGCCTTTTGTGAAGGAATCACAACCGCTTAATTCGACAGAGGTTGTGGTCGCGTCTGAAATACCCATGGGTAATCATTTGGCCCATGATCTGTAGTAGGTATGCTTTTATACATCCAGACTATTAGTATGGGTCACCATCACTAGGAAGCAAGCAGCTAAGAGTGATCAACCGGCGATTCTATCACAAACCCATCTTTCTGGTGTTTCGAACATTTTTTCAGGCCGATGTTACGTACGAGTGGAGACTCCGCTGGTGTGATTGTCTTCCAAATGGCGTCTTCACGTACCCACCAGCCAAAGTGTTCCCGACGTTACAATATGAGTTACTAGAGCGGCGGAATCTCTACTTCAAGAGGAAGGTGTTTGCGCGCTAGTGGGCCTTGTAAAATACTACGTAGTACTTTTTGTCGAGGGTTGCCATCAACTCGGCGAAACCTTCAGAGCATCGCGGGAGATCGGCGCTCCAGCCTACAAAGAAGCTGGCAGGCCCACAGCGGCAACAGCGTACGGAAATTTTTACATCCATGTCAGAGGGTTCCATTATAGCTGGGTGAGATTTCACCAGCGATGGCGAGATGGCGTAGCTGGGACGTATAAAGGGGCTACTACCTCGGCGTCCTGGTCATATCTCATATCGTCGATCATCCAACAATGGCCGAAACAACTCCAAAGGTCCCCAAAGAGGGAACCGTCCTCGACGTCTCTACACCCGACGACCCAGCCGATATCCCTCCCACGAAGCGAACCTGGTACCACACCACGCTCTTCAATGCCTTCGTCATCGGCAGCGTCGGCTTCCTGGCGCCCGGGCTATGGAACGCCATGAACTCGCTCGGCGCCGGCGGAGCGCAGAAGCCGTACCTCGTCAACGCCGCCAACGCGCTCGTCTTTGCGCTGATGGGCTTCTTCTGTCTGTTCGGCGGGCCGATAGCCAACCGCATCGGCCTCTCGTGGACGCTGTTCCTCGGCGCCGTGGGATACCCCGTGTACTCGGCCGGGCTGTATTGCAACAACCGCTTCGGGAACGTGTGGCTTGTGCTCGTCGGCGCTGTGTGCTGTGGTGTCTCGGCCGGGCTGTTCTGGGTCTCTGAGGGTGCTGTTGCGCTCGGGTATCCTGAGCCTGGTAAGCGTGGAAAGTATATGAATATCTGGCTCTGGTTCCGGACCGGCGGTCCACTCGTCGGCGGTGCCATTGTGCTCGGTCTGAACCACAGTGCCGAGGCTAAGAAGAAGGGGAAAATTGACTCCAAGACCTACCTCATATTCGTGGCGCTGCAGTGCGTGGCTGCTCCCATGGCTCTCGCGCTATCACGTCCGGAAAAGGTGCAGCGGTCCGACGGCTCCCGTGTCGTCGTCAAGGCCGAGTCAAGTCTCAAGGCCGAGTTCAAGGAGCTTTGGAAGGTCAGCGCGCGCAAGGAGATCCTTCTCCTCCTACCGATATTCTGGGCCGCCTACTTCAACCAGTACAGCGGCAACTTCCAGACCTACTACTTTGGTGTTCGCGCTCGCGCTTTGGTTGGCTTCGTGAGCAACTTCGGCACGCTGCTGTCTTCGCAGATCATGAGCACGCTGTTGGATTACAAGGGTCTGGGTGTCAAGCGCCGTATCGAGATTGGCTTCTACTACATCGTGGTGCTACACATCATCGCCTGGGTGTATGGCTGGGTAATCCAGGAAAAGTACACGGCCAACCCGCCGGTCTGGGACTGGGAGGACGCAGGCTTCGTCGAGGGTTTCTTTGTACTGCTTCTCTGGGACTTTGCTCGCCAGGCTTTGCAGAACTGGCTGTACTACTTCCTGGCCACCATGACCGACAACATCTCCGAGCTGAGCCGCTTCTCAGGCATTCTGAGAGGCCAGGAGAGTTTTGCGCAGGCGGTCAGCTTTGGCTTGAATTCGAAAGAGTGGCACGGTGGAAGGGTGCCTCTAGCTGTTACCACGATTCTGTTGGGTGAGTCTTGACTTGGAGCTTTTGAAGAGGAAAACGCTAATAGTTATACAGGACTTGCTGCATTCCCTACGTGGATAGCCATGAGGAACCATGTTCCTGTTGAGACGAAGAAGGCTGTTTCTTTAGACCACGCGAGCGACGAGGAGAACGTGGCCAGAGATTGAGGGCAGCCATTTGCTGTTGATACCACTTACATAGCCTCATAGGAAGCAATACATGAACAATTATATTCGCAGTGGTGGAGATGTTGCCAGTGATAGACAATCAGGGTAACGTTGGTAAACCATCTCAGGTGTCACGTATTACGAAGTGTAGTACGAATATGGATCCTTACTAGACTACAACGTGTTGAATGAGCCCGAGGTAACTCAGCCGCGTTTCATTGATGCTTTACGGTCACATGACGCCGGTATCACAGCAGGTGTCCGAGAACAAACAAGGCTCCGCCGCCACGCTGACGATTATCACATCTCGCCCTCTATTTTCTTTACTTCCTCCTTGATTCCTTCACTGCCCGTTGGGTTCAGCTTCAAAATGTCTTCTCTGTCAGGTACTCCGAGCGAAACGCCATCCCTCACAGCTCGCGAGAGGCTCGCCAGGATACAGAACCGTGTCGTCAGCCCGAGGCAGCGCGAGCTGGGGAATTATGTCCGAGACTTGTACGATTCGGGAGCTAAGATGTTCACCAAGGACATGTTTCGCCATATCGAAGCCGAGTTGGCCAAGGACCCAGTTCCCGACGAGGCGAGTGTCTACAGCAGTACGTAGACGCTGAAACTGTCATGTTGGAACTGGTTGACCGTCTGCTGTAGTGAATGGCATGGCTTGTCCCTTGTCCTTGAGGCCGGGCTGGTCTGACGAAGCCCGTGATGCCATGAGCAACTAGTAGGTTGCGTCCTGCTATAAGTAGCTTGGACGAGTCTACTTTTGCTGCAACTGACAGAGAAACACTTAGCGTCCTGAGCGTTGAGTGCAACCTGTACCAAGACATGGTCTTCAATGCGGAACGGGGCTACGATAACGAGGTGGCCGACGCCATCCTGGAGAAAAAGCCCATCACCGATGAAGACCGGATGCGCGCCACGCAGACACTGATTGTTAGATGGGCTTCTGAGGAACTGACATCACATGTGGATTTAGCCCGGCTGCAAGCGGCGTGGGACGAAGCCCGGGCTCTGTGGCTGGAGAGCGATTCCTATGCTGAACTTGTGGACATTTTGACCGAGAGCAGACCGAAGGCCAAGAAGATCGTCTGCTTCGGGCTGGGCAGTCTCGAAGGCAATGTCCACTACTCGGACATAGACGCCAAACACTGGCTCGACGGTCTGCCCCGGCGCGGCGCCGTGACGCAGCACCTAGCCGCCATAACCATGGCTACTCTCCTCGGCCAGCAGCAGGGCACCGACCGACTGCCGATCCTGGTGCAAGACCCGGCGTACACGACGCTGGCCAAGCAGTTCCTCGCCGAGCAGGACATCGAGGTCATCGGCGGCCGCGGCGCCCTGGGCTTCACACACGTCGACGACGACACACTCGTCTTCAGCTGCCACCCCAACGTGTCGGTGAAGCAGGTCGTCGTGGACATTGCGCGGCCGGCGGCGATGCTGTGGAACGAGGTGCAGATGGAGGAGCTGAGGGGGTGGAGGGTCAATACGGAGGATGATGGAGAGGAGACGCTGTGCAAGTAAGTTGATTTGAGTGGTGTGTGTATGTGTGTGTGTATGCTGATGTGGTATGTGTTGTAGGCCTTGGGGGGCGGATGAGGATTCGCCGCGTACCAGGAAGATGGTGGAGGCGTATCACATGTTTTGGTTTCAGCTTGATTTGGAGCGCTTTGGGGATTTGGCGTTGTATGTGCGCAAGGACGAGGGAGATGCTTGATTGGGAGGCAGTTTGGTTTGTACTTGAGCTGATCCTGTAGTATCTTTTGAAGAATGCTGTTGCCATTTATGAGAATGTAGGGTGAGCACTACCTCATTGTGTTCACCATGGCAGGAAGCCTTGGCTAGCAACTAGACATCGGGCCAAACTGTCGTCTCTTCTCAAATCGTAAAGGTTAACTAATTACACGCTGCGCAGATCAAGTGTTCTTAAACGTGTTGTTACACCTCGTTGATACTCGGCCCACCAGCAGTGACAAACTTCAGAGTAGCAACAACAAGTTTCTTCCACACGGCCAACTCCTCATCGTCTCTGGGCGCATAGATCAAGACATACGTCCACGGAATAGTCCGCACCCCAGCCAAAGGAAACCGCTGCGCCCACCCCTTGCCGACAGCCTCTCGCGCATCCGTCAAGCTGAGGACCATGTGCGAGCTGCCCTCGAGGTGATGGTGCACCACCTCGCCCTTCAGATCAGCCATGAACGCAGGCGTCTGGGCCGCGTCCGCCAGGAATATACCCGGTCCGTGGCCGCCCTCCAGCCTGGACAGGCCACAGACGAAGGCGTTTGGGTTGGCGGCCGCAACTTCGGCCAGGAAGCCCGACATCTTCTCCTTCATCGCCGGCGTTCCCTGCTCCGTCATCTGCCGCTGCGGGGCCGCGAAGCTCGGCACCGAGGGACGGCTCCCCGCCCGCACGGGAAGCGGCGCGGCGAGAAAGGTCTCCTGGCCGTGCGGCTTGTAACGGGCGACGATGGCGGGAGCTGAAAAGGGCGACTCGTCGAGTGTGTCCCGTTTGGCGACGAGCTGCAGCACGCTCTGGATTGCATAGCCGAGTATGTTGTACGGTAAGCCGCCGCGGCCGAGGGCGCGCCATTCCAGGTAGGACTTGACCGTGTATGTGAGGATGGGCACGAGGGCGATGCCTGCGACGGTTGTAGGCGTCGCCAGCTGGTTGAGCAGCGGAAATCGTTGGGAGAGTGCCATGATGCAGAGACCAGTGTTGTTGTGTAACTGTAGAGGTCCTAAGAGTCGAAATTGTCAGCAGGCTTTTGATGGATCTGGTCGAAGTCATGTGGCCTGATTTTGACTTCACGGGGATGTCATTTCAATCAGCGGCTGACATAATATGGGAGTACTTAGAGTTTTCTTTTTAGCCTTAATTAGCCAATGTCATCACACAATTTGGACTTTAGGTAAACCAGGTAGAGGTACGTTGGCAATGAATGAGACGAGCTGCAGCCTGAGGCCAAGACCAATGAACAGCTAGTATCGTATCCTTGCTGCTTATTTTTCCTTCATCACATGGATGCTCATCAATGTGGGTACTCGGGATTTACCAGCTGGAATACGAATCGAATACAAAACACCACCAGGTCTTCCTGTTTCACTGCGTGCCACGAGTCTTCGCTAACACACGACCAATACATTATTCAAGAAACCACTCAATGGCGTCTCCTCTTCTTAGCAGCTCGACGGACGTTCTTCGCGCGATAGCTGCGTCTCTTCCTATCTCAACGCTTCATAACCTTTGCCTCGTCAATAGCGACTTGCGCTCCCTTGCTGAGCCATTTCTGTACTCCAGCATCAAGTGGACATGGACAGAATCCCAGACACCTCCAATCACCTCACTGCTGCGAAGCATTCTGGGCAGACCTGAGCTGGCTGCTTTCGTCCAGATTCTTTCCTTGAACGGTGCCACCTTCGAACGCAATCAGCATCATTTCCGACGTGAAAGTCCCAAAGTTTCTGTGGCCGAGGATGACTTGGACGGGCTGATTGAATGCGTCAAACACATTGATGTACCATACGGCGACCTGTGGATACGAAAAATCCGGGCTGGCTCCATCGACGCACTTGTCGCTCTCTTATTATCTCAACTCCCCCGCCTAACATCTCTTCGTCTCGGCAACAACTTTACCAGAAAAGGTCGCTTCGTTGGCATGATGCTGAGATCGGCACTCTGCGACAAATCCACCGACAGCCGCCTCCCTTCCTACGAGCATCTCAAAAACGCGTCTGTTTCATACTTCACCCTCGGTATCGACATTCGCAGTTTCACACATTTCCGAAACACGGCAGACGTCCTTCCGCTCTTTTACTTGCCCTCAGTAGAACACGTTACGGCCTCAATCGACAACCCAGTCACCTTTGAATGGCCTGCTACGCACCCACCAAGGCCCTCAAAACTGCTCTCACTAAATTTGACCGTGATGCGGGAGGGAAATCTTGGTCAAATCTTGTCAGTCGCCAGCGGGCTTCAAAGGCTTCAATGGGACTGGTATTATCGCCAAGATCTCAAAGACCGTTTCGTCACCGATGCCATCGATCTTGACCGAATGGCAGCTGATTTCTCCCACGTGGGAAGCACTCTGGCTGATTTGAACATTTCGGCTGCGTCGAGCATGGCACGAGCAGACCCCGAGTTTCCGTCTCTCCAGGTAACAGGAAAATTCAATACCTTTAAGAATCTCAGCGCGCTGAAGAAATTGCAAGTCCCGCTCCCATTCCTACTGGGCTTTTCGCCATCCAGACCAGACATGAAGCTTCTACAGGATGTCCTCCCGCCAAGCATTGAGTTCCTCACCATCACAGACGATTTGTATCTCCAAGAGGAGTGGCAGTGGCGCGATGTCCATCTTTTGCAGGTTCTTCGATCGTGGCTACAGGACTGGAGGATGTCTACATCTCATCTTCGAGGGTTCCATTTGTTCTTGAAGATCATGGACTATGAGGAATGGGGGCCTCCGATGAGGCAGGAGCTGAAGGATCTGGGTGCTCAGGCTGGGGTACAGATTAAAATAACCAAACTTGCAGGGAATATGTAGTGTTGAACATTCTAGATTATTTATAGCCATTTCGAAGACAAGACTGTTCCATCTTTCGCCGACAGTGTCTAATGAATCTGCCGTATTTCTCTCATGAATCTTGGCGAAGACTGATACGTGTTTCCAATAGCGGCATGATCCATACTACTGGTTAAGTACAACGAGGATCGATCTCATTATTACACCAACTGTCCTACTCTTGTTCCTGGATATGGCAAGTTCTTTGGTAAAGACCTTTCCCTAGACATCTCTTAAGTCCTTTACTTCAGTGCCCAACCGTGTAGCAGCTGCCTCCGTCTTCCTATTCCCATACCGCCATTCCTTTCTCAATCCTCTTGAACGACCCTCCAGCGCGTCGGCAATATAATTGCCAATTATAGGAAACATTTTAAAGGCGTGGCCAGAATCCCCCGTTGCCAACAACACATCCTGGTGTTTGGGATGTCCATCTATCAACCAGTGACTGTCCGGAGAGTCGGTGCACCAGCAGACTCTTGCGTTGACGAGCGGTCTTCCGGAGAATTGAGGCATGACAGCGTCGATGAACCGGTTGATCGAAGCTATAGCTTCCGCTGGAATGCCATCGTCTGGGTTGGCGCTGGCATATCTTGGGATAGAGTAGGAAGAGACGTTGTCGGTTTCGTTGGTGACAGTCCCAGCGCGGTATTGATAGCCAGGACAATTATCGCAGATCTTCATCAGCCCTGTTCCCCTGTTAGCAAGTCCTGGTCTCTAGAGGAGGGTTCCGCTCACTTGTTTCTGGGTCTGGTTCAAAAGTGAAACCGAATTCGAAATGGTCAACGACTGGAATCCCCTTCCACTGAGCGATTTCCTCCTCTGTAAGCTCAATATGAGCCAACGGCCAGCACTTTGACCACAACTCATTGGCCAGCTCTGGAAGCACCTCGGGCGATGCTGCGCCTGTGCTCAAAATGTATCTGTCCGCGTGGAGAACTTCACCAGAAGCAACGCGGATCCCACTGAGAGTCCCCGAGCTGTCAACTTGCAAGCCCGACATGGTGCCTTGAGGGCCCGACACGAACTTGACTCCCATTCGCTGAGCCTCAGCTCCCCATTTCTCAAGCGCTTTCCTCGCATGGGCCCAGCCGCCTTGGCTGTTGAACGCGCCTTTCCAGTTTTCGATGCCGGGTGCGTCTCGAAGCTGAGGGACGTACCGCAAGATCTGCTCCTTACCTTGGACGAACTCGATCTTCCCAGCTTGTCCTACTTTACTGAGATTTTCATAAGCTTCACGAAGGTGATTTTCAGCCTGGTCATTTCCCGTTGTAATCGTCATACGACCCTGTAGTGAATAATATTAGTTGCGAGTCACAACAACGATGAAGTGCGACAGTGAACGCACTGTTTCGTGGAAAATGCCATCCCACTCGGGTTTTCTCCAGGCCTCGAGCGCCTCCAGTGCAAGCTCGACATACAGAGGTTCCTCATACTCGGTTCGGATGATCTTGTTCAGGTCATGGCCGGCAGAGTCTAGACTAGGGCATGGATGGCGGTCAATGCAAGTGACGTTGGTGTAACCACGTTTTGCCAGGTGGTAGGCAGTGCTGATTCCAAAGGTTCCTCTGTGAATTATATGAAGTTGGTTGTTAATGATGTAATTATCGGTTTGGGTGGAGTTGTACTTACGCTCCGATGATGAGGATGCTCGAATCCTTGTTCAATAGAGTTTCAGCTGCCATTGCTCAAGCTCGAAGTTGTCTTCCAACATGAAAGCGCAAAGATAATGAGAAGACAATGAGGCCATGGACAAGTGAAAGATCAAAGACGATAAACAAGTGACACCCGAGAATGGTTTATTCCCGTCTCCACCCAACGGCTATAATAGGTCTCAGAGAGTCATGTCAGCATCGTGTTGGACCTTCCCTCTGTTCAGCAAGCTCCACTGACCCCGCACCTGCGGTCAAAGCCCAGACCATCAGGATGTCATTTATATCTTCACCTGAGTTCTGAGCCTGTAGAGTTATCGCATGATTCGTTCCCGAGAGGTATAACTTTCAAGATAAGACTAGGGGAACTCATCAAGTATCGAGCGGAAGACCGGATGTTTTTATTATCCTCCTGGACCTTCCCTTCCTCATAGTCAACTTTTATTTGTTTCACCCCGCACAGCAATAAACTGCCGTAACCGTTCTCCACCAGAGTTACGTTTCGACTATCGTATCTAGCGCTCCCACCTGAACCAATCAATGACCGCGCAATCTCATGGCATGACGCTTGCGTGATTGTCACAACCCCTGGAGATAGCGTTCATTTGGTAAGAACCCACTCCGTGCCAGAGATAGCTTGGACCTTCCTTTCCCCGGTTGTAGGTTCGGCCAGCTCCCGAAAACGTGTCTGGCAAAACACCGGCCTCAGTAGAATGCGGGGGGGATTGTCACCGTATATTCATGTTGACGATAAGCAGCCGTCAAAGTCGCATATATAGACGACCGAGATGATCTTTTTTAAGCATTCTTCTCACCGGGTTGGCTGGCTTTCTCTTTATCCTTGAAACTCATTGTTTTTCAGGTCCTCGCTCCACCAGTCCTTCAACCCTCCAACATCTACCTCACGGTAGTTGGTAGTCGGCATGGAGACCTCCAAAGTCGCAAATGCTGACACCTTGAGAGAGGCCAATGAAGAGGGCCCCGATCACTTCCAAAACCCCGACAAGGCCACCGACTTTGCCATTGGAACTATCGAGGAAGAGTTCGACATCGACTCGGATAATTCGCCATGTCCTGAAGTCCGCGCCAACGTTCCCAATGTCGACGACCCGTCCATGCCTGTCAACACGCTGCGCATGTGGGTTATCGGTATTTTCTTTACGATTCTCGGCACTGGAATCAACCAGTTCTTCTCTATGCGGTATCCCAGTGTCAGTATCTCGTCACTGGTGGCCCAGCTAGTCGCGTTCCCTGTTGGGCGCGCCGTGGCTCATCTCCTCCCGATCATGAAAGTCCGTGTCTTTGGGCGGGAAATCGTGCTCAACCCAGACCACTACTTCAACATCAAGGAGCACGCCGTCATCACCATCATGTCCAACCTGTCTTTTGGTCCGTCATGGGCCACCGACATTATCCAGGCGCAGAAGGCGACGGCTTTCTACGCTCTTGACACGCCGGTTGGATATCAGTTCTTGCTTGCTCTGACGATGCAGCTCTTTGGCCTTGGTTTGGCTGGGTTGGCGTATAGGTTTATTGTTGAGCCGCCGCACATGATTTGGCCATCCACACTTGCCAACGCGGCGCTTTTCCAGACCTTGCACGGAAAATCGAATCCTAGTGCTGATGGGTGGAACATTTCCCGTTATCGCTTCTTCGTTTACGTCTTCGTGGGTGGCTGGGCTTGGGTATGTTTTGCCGATAACCACAATGTGCTCTGTTTTCGGGGTTTCTAATACATCACAGTACTGGCTTCCTGGATTTCTCTTCACGGGACTCAGCACCTTTGCGTTCATCTGTTGGGCAGCACCAAGTAAGTCAAACCGAGTTTCGGGTGTATTTGCGCGGAGAAATACGGATAAGAGAAGATTAGAACTAACCTCACTAGACAACAAAATCGTCAACAATCTCTTCGGAATGACAACCGGACTGGCCTATCTACCCGTCACCTTTGACTGGTCCCAGGTAGCCTACAACGGCTCTCCCCTGGTCGTCCCGTTCTGGGCCCAAGCCAACGTCTTCGCTGGCTGGGTCGTCGTCTTCGCTCTCATCACGCCCATCCTGTACTACACCAACACCTGGAACACGGCTTACCTGCCCTTCTCTGGAGCCGACACGTACGACAACACCGGAAACATTTACAACGCCACGCGAGTCGTCGACAAGCACGGTAACTTCTTGGTAGAAGAGTACCGCAAGTACAGCCCCATCTTCATGCCCGTCACCTTCGCGCTGAGCTACGGAATCTCGTTCGCTGTCATGAGCTGTGTGCCGACGTACATCTTTCTCAACCACTGGAGGGAGATCCTCGGTGCTTTCAACCCGAGTCGAAAGAAGGATATCCACGCCCGCATGATTGAGCGATACAAGGATATTCCCTGGTGGTGGTACGCCCTTCTCAGCGCCATCGTCTTCGGCCTCACGATCATGGTCCAGGAGGTATACCACACGCAGATGCCCGCCTGGGGCGTGGTAATTGCATTCGGCCTGGCGCTGTTCTACCTCATTCCCACTGGCAGCGTGTTTGCAGTCGCCAACCTCAACAGCAACGTCCTCACGGTTCTCGGCGAGATTATCTCGGGATATCTCATCCCCGGCAAGCCCATCGTCATGCTCATCTTCAAGTTCTACGCGTACACGGGCCTCAGCCAAGCCATGATCTTCGCCGCGGACATGAAGCTGGGTCTTTACATGAAGATCCCGCGCCGGACGCTGTTCGTCGCACAGTTGACATCTTGCATCGTCGGTTCTCTAACACAGAACGCCGTTGTCCTCTGGATGCTGCACCACGTCGACGAAATCTGCGAGACCGACCAGCCCAACGGATACACCTGTCCCCAAGGCCGCGTCAACTTCTCGTCCAGCGTCGTCTGGGGAGCAGTCGGACCGGCGCGGCTGTACAGCATTGGCAAGATCTACTCGGGGCTGTTGCATCTCTTCTGGATAGGCGCGCTGTTGCCCGTCGTGACCTTCTTCTTGAAAAGGAAGTTCCCCGACAACCGGTTCCTGGCGAAACTCCACTGGCCTCTTTTCTTTGCGGGCACGGGCAATGTTCCTCCTGCCACGGGTATCAACTACACGTCTGCGTTTGCGGTTTCGTTCATCTTTAATAAATGGATCAAGAACAAGTACCCGCATTGGTGGGCAAAGGTATGTTCCTTTCATAATGATACGCAAGTTGAGCATGGTTACTAACTAACCGGTGATAGTACAACTACGTTCTCTCTGCCGCTCTTGACTCTGGCCTTGCCATCTCGGCCATCGTCATCTTCTTCGCCCTGGTATTCCCTGGGGTCAGCTTGAGTTGGTGGGGTAACAACGTCCAGGGAACAACTGTCGATGGCCAGGGAATTCCTCTCAAGAGCCTTCCTGCAAATGGCACGTTTGGTCCAGCAACTTGGTCATGAACGACCTATGGGTAGTCGGGTCGAATTGTTGTGAGAATGGCCTGTTCCATCGAATTGTCAACCGGAGATTCCGAGACATGAACAGGAACATGGTCAAATTGCACAATTTCACCGACCTCGCCAAACTGGGGATAGACTAGCTCAAGTAATTGAAGACATGTATCATTTTTATCAGGTCCACCGCAAGGACAGTTGAGTAAAGACCGATGACAACGCTCAGGCCAGACTAATGTTGTGACAGAGCGGCGCTACGAAACGAGCCCAATCGTTGAAGGCGCCTGGCACCAGCACGCCTTGTCGAGCAAAAGTCGACAACCGTGCGGATTCTCTCTTTTTCCAGACTTTCTCGATCACTGCCCTTGTCCGGTCGACGTTGAACAGAGATTCTGACAACTGCTCCAATGCGTACAGGATAAATGGGCGGGCGTAGGAAGGAATCTCGTCCTTACGGTCGTCTTCAGGTGTTGACCATTCAAGTTCTTCTTCTGGATCAAGCTGGCATGCGGCCATGAAGAGCGGCCACGCCAGCCCAGACTTGACGCCCATATTCAGCAATATGTGGACAAGGCGCAGGATTTTCTGCACTCTTTGTTTGATGGTTGATGTAAGTGGTGTTGTATTCGCCAGGGCTGCGTGGAGATAGAGGTCCACCGTGAGTCGCTTCAACTCAACACAGCGCCGCAGAACACCATTGTCGTCTGTTTCAGCGGCGATCCAACCCAAATCTGGCTGCTGGAGAAGATGATGCAGTTGATTCCGTTGAGCTTCAAGCTCCTGCTGCTCATCATACGAGGGACTTGGACGGTGGTATTTCCAGCTCAGCTCAGCAATAGTGCTGATGATGCTGACTAGATGTGGTGAACATCCCATCCACAGGTCCACCTGGCCTTCCTGGATACTCCAAAAGTCGTTTCCAAAAATGGGCTCTTCTCCGCAGGCTGTTCTGCCCATGACATCGCAAAAGGCGAAGAATCTTTCAGCGAATACAACAACCTGCTCCCATGGATTCTCGTGTTGACGCGTTGATACTTCTGAATCTGTCAAGGATAGTTGCTGCCGCCTTCGAAATGACAAGAGGTTCCGAGCGCCGCGGAGATGTATGACCCAGTTGCTATCACCATCTTTGATAAGTTCAGTTTGACAGAGAACCATCATAAGAACCAGGGTCTCGGGGTCAACTGCGATCTCTGTTGATGTCTTGGATGCTAGGGATATTGATATTCGCAGTGATCGCAACGCCGCTCTGGAGTAGTTTAACGCAACAGGATTGAATGATTTGTCGAAGCGAGCTCGATGTGATGCAGCAAGACCCAAGACTGCATGCATGAGAGCCGTGGAGGAGGATGAGAGGGCAAAGGGGAAGAGTAAAGCCGAAAAGGGTGATCCGGCGGCGTAGGTTGCGGAAGGGACAGTAAGAGGGCAGACTTGATGTACATAGTAGGAGATGAGGTGCGGATCCACCTGGTGTAAGTTGTCCAGATGGGGGTCGTTGAGATTCCGGGGTATGAGAGCGGACTGTATTGCTTGAGGATTTGTTTTACCAGAGCGAGGTGTGCTGTGATGTGAGGAGGTGAGGAGCGGGAATAGTTGGTTCTCGTCACCATCTTCCCTCTCGTCCTCAAAGTCGAGTACAGACAAGTTCAAGAAGCCAGACTGGTGAACATGAGGAATCCGACACAAATCAGGCCGACACACAACAGATGCCGGCTTCTGGGCCGGAATCCTTCCCGCTTTAGACCACACCCCAGCCCGTCCAAAGGCGCGACCGACATGCCTGTAGTCAGCCTCCCACTTGAGAACCAGTAGGAAGGTACAGTCCGAGTATCCGCGAGAGGTACAGGCTCCACAGCTGGGCTTGGCTTCATCGCATCGGATCTTATGCAGGCGACATCGCTGGCAGCCGTGGTGGCTTCGTTGCGACGGTTGCTTGGCCTTGGCTTTCTTGCGCGGCATATCGAGATCTGGAAGATGCGTGATGGGAGAAGTAGTAGCAAGTTGACGTTTCGGTCGCTTCGTGAAGGGACCTCTAATGATGTTGCTGTTCACTGCCAGGTTTCGAGATGAGATATGATCGGACAGAGGAGGGAAAGTGGAGTTGGCTTGGCGGCGTAGATAAGGGGGCAGATAACGTGCTGCTAGCGTTTGATTGGAGGAAGTTTCTAATTCGTACGCATAAACGGCGGGGAATCCTGGTCGTTTCGGACATCTTAGTCATACGACGTAGGGTAGTCGCCTCTCTTGCTTTGCCAGCAGGAACCTAATGAGATTAGCATAGGACATTGACAGCTCGTGTTCATACATACGTCCCATTAGCTCTGGTCGCAATCCGGTTCTTTATCTCGTATTGTAGGATAGGATTGTGGCGCACCGCCTTCAACTCCATTTCTGACACTTTGCGTTCCAAGTATCTTCGCATATCATCCTTATGAGCACGAATCTCTAATGAGCCGCCGTCTTGGAAATACTTCGCAATTTCAGGCAAATCCCTGAATGTCGCGAAGATGTTCACGCCGGATTTCGATTCCGATTTCCGTTCAAGGTCAATGATTTCCAAAAGAAGTCGTCTCCTGCAATTGTCAGAGACCCGGCACTCGTCCAGGGCATCAATGATGATAAAGGTTGTGGAGTACATCGGCACCAGGGATCGGAGGCAACCTATGTACTCCTCAAGAGTTGGCGTCTTTCTCTCTTGGTGTAGCGCTCTCACAGACTCTGGCAATGACGATGGTCCACTGGCGAGCTGCTTCAGGAGACTTGTAATCAAGACCTTCATCCTCAACCTTGCTCGGCGGAATCTGCAACAGCAGGGCTTTTGCGTATGCAGCCGCAGTCATTGCCGCATATCCTTGCCACTCCTTGTTCTTGTGCGAGTCTGAGTAATCGCAGATGCCCCTCACTACCAGACAGGGAAACCGGTTCATCAGCTCTACCGCTTCCATCTCGAAACAAAGAACGTCTCTTTCCTCTGCGATTTTGTCGCGTTTTGAAGCATCCTTCATCAAAAGGCTCCCTGAAGCGACTAGGCCGTAGTGGACGGCTGGATTGTCGTCTTCTTCTGTTCTCGCGGGTCGCGTTACCAGGTTGGATGGATCAGTGCCGCAGGTTGCACAATTCTCTGCGTTTTCTGGCGAATGGATAATCTTAGACTTGTCCAGTCTGTCGCTGCCAGGGTCTGGGCGTTTGTAGTTTCGTCGTAATCTTGGAAACCGCTCCAAAATGTCATTAACGTCCCTTTCGAACTGATGCCCATGGATCTCATGATTGGTTTCCAGGTTGCTCACTGCGGTCCGGATAAACTCAGGTGGCTTGTCCAAGTGCATCGTAGGTTGCAACTCTTGGTCTTGTATGGCCCTGCCAAAATCATACTGCACCACTCCACCTTGTCCGTTGAAAGGGCTGCTCACGACGACATCTCCGAGACGAACATCGTGTTTTCGAGTTGGCGCACCGCCCCCGAGACCGACCATCAGACCGATTCTGATGTTGGGAAAGCTGTGCAGCATATCTTTCGCAACGCCTGTTGCTGATGCTATGCCGTACTCTCCTTTCGGGAGACAAGCGATGACCACCTTGTGTTTCCCAATCTTTCCCAAGGTGTAGCTGTTGTTGTCTTGCTGAGACTGGTACTCGGGTCCTTTATGTGTCTCGTCGAGGAATGTTTTTGCGGCAACTTATTCCTTTGGGATGGCACATACCCAGCCAACGGTGTACTCACTATTGCCGTTAGGTTGAGACATAGTCGACAGCAGCGACGGCGCAGTGAAAAAAGAAATTGATGAATACAAGTGAGCACGACAGGTTTAGTAGAGGAGGGGATTGATAGCAACTGGGATCAAATTTGCAGACACAGGCTAGACATAAGTGGACACTTGTTGGTCTGCAATGCCCAATACCTTTCACTTTCAACCAGTCGTGGGCATTCCACGTACATCACCGTGTCTTACCTAGTGCTTACAGTGCATGGTTAGGCACTCACGGCAAGCCACGCAATGAAATTTCCCGCAATCAGGCTCAATGATCGACGGAGTAATGCTGGGCTTTGTTCAGCCTGCTGTGAGATTCCATGCAATCACATAGATTCATGGCGCAAAGAGGGCTCAGCACGTCTTGGCAGGTTGTCAGCAGTGTCCAAACGATCAATAATGCACAGTTTTTGATTGCCGGGAATAACAAAACCCGCAGGCATCTATCAGATCCAACTTCACCTGTTGTGCGTGCTCTTGGCTTGTTCTGAGGAGAGAATTGCCTCAACGTGAATGAGGTAGGTCAGTCTGGTTGAGCCCAGTCGTGAGTGCGGACTAGATGGAAGATTGCGGGTAGTCGGGGACATCTAAACAGAGGACCACTGTACTAGAAGGCGGAGTCCAACGCACGAGGAGGAAGCTAATCTCAAACCACTCCCAGCCATGCTGGATAGATCGAGGTCCGTGTCTAGGAAACTCTGATCTGGATACGCCGCTCGGGACTGGGGTATCACAAGATCCTTGGCTGTGAATGAAGCTGAACTTAGACCTTAACCGATCGTAGGCACACTTGATGACAAACCGAGAACAGTAATCCACCATATTAGAGCTCCAGAGAAGTAGTCAGACAGGCCTGGACAAACTCACCAAAATGAAGGTTGACTTCGTTGTCTAAAGGCGGTTCATTCCCAGAAAAGTCGTATGATTCAAGGCCGGTTCTCTTGAGAAAGAATGACCGAATGCCTAGTTGATGCAGGAGGTCCAAGTCCTGAATTTCGTCCGCTGTGAGTCCCAACCCTTTCGAAGAGGCGAATCCAGAGGTATGTTAGCCTTCCAATCACCAAACAGTCAAGAGATGACCTATATCACCTGCGTTCTTATATAATCGATTTTCTATATAGATATTTAGTTATTGAGTGATGCTGCGGATACAGAACTCATACTGGAAGGATCTGGTGTTGTCTTTCGACCTTGGTTTGCCATGTATCATTTTCGTATTACTTTAGCGGCACCATGCCACAAGGGATGTATTTTTGTTTCATACCACGCGTGAGAACCTTAATAGTAGCTGTATTGAGACTGCTTGGTTTCTGAGAGTTGGAACCTAATGCCCAGGGATGGGGAATGAATGCTTGCGGCTCGTCCAGGCTTGGATTTCACAGCAAAAATATGGACCTGTTGTTGGGCTTCTTGTGTGAGACGCTAGAAAGAATCGGCGTTGGGCAATATACCCGTCAGATCCGTATCTCGGAAGAATATCGAGGTTTGGAACAAAACTAAAAGTGAGGCTTGACGAGGTAGGTTGAACAGTGTTGGGAAGCTTTGGCTGGAGATTACGTGATTCTTTCTGCTTTTGGGGCTGATGTGCATTGCAGGCGGCCTTTTGCCCCTCCATATGGCTCTTGGCGAATGGGATGGCGCTATACAAGGCCGTGGTATGACATTGCAGGGTTATGTTGTAACGAGCAACTAACTATTCAAGGACGACCCGGACTACTATCGTCTCCCACTATACTGGGCTAATGAGTAGTCATTAGTGCTTCTAGACACTCATAAGACTCATGAGAGCCTAGTTTACGTCATGTATGCCTGGCGAGCTTAGACAACTCCCAGTTCACATCAGCCAAGAACTCGACGCTGCTTTCAGGAGTCACCAGGCGGTCATACGACAAGTCATAGTCTAAGCGTTGACGCTTTCGACCGCGCAGTACTGGATCTATTTCGTGCTCGACAGTGAGTAGGGCCTCATCTAACGAGGATCTAGCGCCGTCGCTGACCGTGTCTGGGTAGTCGACATTATCATCGCCAAATGGGCGTGGACGTTTCGAAGGTTCACGAGGTGTTTCGTCCCTCTGTCGTGACTCATGTGCTTGTCTGCTCAAGTCCGGGATGCTCGATCGGCGGCTGAGAGGCGAGTTTACGCCCGAGGTCCCCGAGATTGCACTGTCGACGGCAGTGGGAAACTGCTCCACGTAGGGCATTTTAGCGGCCATGTTCTCAATGCAGCACATGTCGTAATGATGACGCAGGGCTATCCGGTCGATATCTTCAGGCACCGTTGCAAGGAGACCGTGGTAGTCCAGGAGTACGTCGTACGGCACAAAGGCGCGGATGCGCAGCGAGTCGGGATGTATAGAAACAAGGCGCATGTCAAACAGCTCGTGAAGATGACTGAGAAGGAGGATGCCGTTTTCAGGCGACCAGGTACGCTCCCAGGCGGTAGCCAACCGACGCGGGCTCGCCAAATCATCATGACCGTCGTCATCAAAACCGGGGACAGGGTATAAGTGATAATGCTGTTGCGGCACGATGTGACAGGCCTGGAGGGCAGGGCCATGGGCAGGACTAATGCACCAGGACTTACCACTGCCGGAGATGGCGCATTTGCGGGCGGCGACGAGACAGGAAGCACGAAACGAAGCGATGGTCTGGCGGGCATACGTCTCGGCCACCTTCAGCTTCGGCGGAGCAACCATGTCGTCGACGATTTCGTCCTCGCCATCTCTCTTACTGGGGGATACCGAGCCGGAGCCGGAGCCGGAGGCCGAGCGTTTAGAGGGGGACTGCGAGGTCCGACGCATACGGGCTGTCTTGCGAAGAGGGAACGCGGCAAAGCGAGCGTCTGATGAAGCTTTCTTGGGCGGGAGATATCGCGGCTCATGGCGACGAGAAGGTACAGCAATGTGGCGCGCGCAGCCAGCCGTGATATGTGCCGCCAGAGGCTCTTCTGGAGCCAAGCTGCAAGGCCTGTGTCGAACAGTACGGAAGCGCGACAGCCGACGATTGGACGCGTCGTCTGATTGATAGTCGGAATGAGGAATCGGTACGGGCCGATTCAGGTCAGTTCCAGTTATCAAGCCAGGCAACTGCGGCAGCTCTTCGCCGTCGACCGCATTGGCAAAGCCGGCGAAAGAGAAGGCTAAGTTCTCATCGTCGTTACTGTCGTCGTCGCAGGGCATCTCAAAGCAAAGGCGCATCTCGTCGAGGACATTGCTAAAGGTGATGGCGAAAGACGATGATAGGGGCTGGAAAATGCCTGCGAAAAGAGAGTCGCTGCTGCCTGCAAGAAGCTGAACGTTCCATGCAACAGTGCGCATACGAGGTGTTACTGATGCGTTGGACATGCTGATGATGGTTGAGTTAAGGGTTTGTTTGGTTGACGTTGCCGGGGGACGAGTATTCTCGACGATAAGATAAGCGGACTAAGTTACTATAGGATCAGCGGCTAAATATCGGCGCATTAAATAAAGAAGCACTGTCCATATCAGCCAGGCAATTCCAGATTCCAAACTTGAGATTTACTTCCTCTCTGATTGTCCCTCAACCTGTGATATTGATATCAAAAACTGTGTATCTGACTGTTACTCGGTGACCTCACCGTGGCCCCGTTATTGCAGCTCCCCACCGAGGTCCTCTGTGAACCTCGGCAAGATCGGGCATGGCTGGCGCAGGCCACGAGGAACCCTCCCAGCTACGAGGCCTTGTTCTTACTGACGCCCATGTGCCCTAGGGGACGGCTCAGCTAGAAAGAAAACACGGCAGTGAGATTGAAAGGGGATTAAACGCTGGTCAGTGTTTCGAGGGCGAGGATTTCGTTAAGAATGCCCCTAGCCTGACTTCTCTCCGCCTGATTCTCCATCTGTGGTCCGGAGATGCTTCTGCGGCACGAGCAGACATTGGAAGAAATCACACTTCGGGAAGTCAATTTTTAGAGCGTTGAAAGATGGTGTTCCTTGTTGCGTAAGCTCTGGAACTTGGCTGGGTTCGCCGTTTAACCATGGATAATTGGAGGTTGGAATTCATGTTCATAATTTATATATATCCGGATATGCCCGAGGTAATTAATATTACCGACAAGCGCTCATATGCCAAGGCGGAGGGATGGATAGAGAAGGCAGGTGCGATTTTGTCAGAATCTTTGACGAGAATTGGTAAATCGTCTCTCATGTACAACACTCCAAGGGCGTTGATTGCAAACTGGCAAAGCTAGTGCAACTGTACACGAGGTCGTTTCTGTGGTAATATAGGTTGCAAGTTTCTAAACCCCTATAGAGTCTTACGATTAGGCAACCTCATTTTGAGAATTAGACCTGATCTTAGTATGGGTTCCTTGCTTGGAACGATGAGATTGAACCTCAATGCGGATCAATATGGATGATGTATTGGACATGATACAGGAGGAGTCGAACCCGAATCTCCGGGACATGAGGATAATGTGGAAGAGCGCTTGTGAGAGTATGGACAGTAGCTCAGCTTTTCTCTAAGGTTTCGGTGGAAAAGGGGCCCATGGCTGAGAGAAATCGGCCCGGCATCATGGATTAGATATTTATTTCGTTGGCGATATCTGGTGAGGTAGACTTCACCAAGGGTGAGTGGTTCAACAAGAACCCTATGCCGATTGATGTGAACCTCGGAAGACGGCTAGGGTCGATATTGAACTCCAGGATGGCCTTGGAGCTTGACGAGACGATTCGTACTTGGTCGTGAATTTGGGAATGGATGATGGACATGTAGAATGGCCTTGACTCAGTAGGAGCGGAATGTATAAATGTTGAGAACAGAGCGTCAACTGACGGGTGATTGTGCTCAGGAGCAAATTATATGCTGCTTTCACTTTCCGTCTCACAGTATTTATAAGTTCTCACAGTATATGTAAGCAAGTCTAGCAGTCAGCATTATTAGCGTAGTGCGCATTGCCTTTTGCCTCAGCTGGAAATATAACGTCCAGGGCTGATACGCATCCCGATCTCCACGCGGTCTACGGTGAATGGCACGTTACACTAGATTTAGCTTCCCAGAAGCGGCCGCCTCGTGTTTCTGCATCAGGCGATCACAATTACAATGCGCGAAATTCCAGCTGGCCGTGAAGCTTGCCTCGGTAGCCTTTTCCACGGCTGTCTTTCGTATTCAGCATCGAGACTTTGGGAAGCGTCCAAGCCCAAACCATGAAAACCCGTTCGTCAAGCACCACGGTGGTGTAGGATAAAAGCTTCGGTAGCCAATGCCGTCGGAGCTTAGATGGCAGTTCCCTGTCGCGCAAAAGGACTGGAATGTCAGAAGTTTATCGCCGATCCTCACCCAACAGGGTTTCGTCCCTTCGGCATCTTTATCCGGAGCAACGAATACGGGTTGCGCTTGCACGCTGACTGGCTAGGTTAACACAGCGTTAGTTCGACATTCTCCAGTGTAATTGTGCCATTTGATTCTCTGATGAGATTATGTAGGCCGTAGTCGTGGGTGTTCCCACCTGCTGTAGGTTTCACCGGCCCATTCGTTCAAAACCTTCAGCACGGAACATCGCGACCAAAAGTTCGTATACAATAGGAAGGTGGTAGCCGTGAAAGCCGCAACGAGGGCGAATCCGCCATCTACGATTGAAATCGCATCATTAGCTTCACTTGCGATAATGTCCAGACGATCGCTGCGTGGCGATGCTACGGGATATCAGAGGCGAAAAAATCACTCAGGCTAGGGCATATAATATTAAGCTTTTCCTATATCTTGATGATATCCTTAGCATATCCCTCTATTTTGTGAATAACACCAGCGGTTGCATTACTTCTTCCTCGGCCGGTTCGTTTCTGCGCCACCCAAGCAATGCCGGTCTACGCCGAGGACTCGCCGGGTGCGGAAGAACCCCTAGCTACGCCCAAAGCACACAGCACAGATGATGATGTGAAGAACGGAGCAGAGGTCGCTGTCGGTGATGGGACAGCCAAGGCCTCGCCGCGTGAAACAGACGGCGACGACTCGAAGGATCCTACCCACGACGACGACGATGCCGTATACGTGAAGGGACACCCTGTTATTCGCAATGGTACTTGACGTGCATCTCTTGTCAGATCTCGTTGCTGACTGCCCTGATAGGCGAGGACGTGTCGAAATTCTTGGTATCGGTTCGCGATGATGGAGATCCGGCGCTGACCTTCCGCTCCATCTTCCTCGGCACCATTTTCACAGCCCTTTCGAGCGTCATCACGATGCTCTATGTGTTCAAGCCGACCGAGATGCAAGTCTCGGCAGTCTTTATCCAACGTATGTCCTCCTGGAAACACCCACCCCACCGGACTCCAACTAATCCCTTTAACAGTGCTTGTCTTCATCTTCGGTGAAGCCTGGGCCCTTGCAACTCCACGACCAGACCGGTTTAAAGGGAGCTGGCTACAAACGATCCTCCGATTCTTAAACTTCGGACAGCCTTTCGGCATCAAGGAGCATGTCGTCGCCTCACTTATTGCTTCGTCGGCTAACAACGGCTTGTCTGGAGTGGAGATCTACGCAGTCGAGCGGCTCTTCTACGACAGAAGTGTCTCGGCCACCACTGCCGTGCTCGCTACCTTTTCCATCTCGCTCTGTGGATTCGTCATCGCAGGTGTACTCCGGCCGCTGATTGTCTACCCTGCTGAGATGGTATACTGGTCGACGTTGCCGCAAGTGGTGCTCTTCCAGAACCTCCATTTCGATCGGCATGCCAATCGAGGCCGTCTGGTCAAGTTCCTCTCGGCTCTTGGCTTTGCCGCTGTCTGGGAAATCTTCCCTGCCTATATCGCAACTTGGCTAGGAGGCGTCTCGATCTTCTGTCTTGCGTCGATGGATGCCCCGGAAAGCACCCGCACCGTCTTCTCGACCATCTTTGGAGGAGCTTCGTCTAACGAGGGCATGGGCCTTTTCAACTTTTCCCTGGACTGGCAGTACATCCAGAGCACGTACCTGTCGTTGCCGTTCAAGCAGCAGTTGAACTCATGGATTGGCTATGCGATTTGGTACATTGTGATGCCTGCGCTGTTCTACAGCAACATCTGGGATGCAAAGACGTTTCCGTTCATGTCGACGTCCCTTTTCGCGAGCAACGGCACGAAGTTCTCCACGACGGCTATTTTGAACGGCCATGGAACGATCGACTACGACAAGCTCGACGAAGTCGGTCTACCGCATCTCACGTCTAGCACGGTCTGGGGTTACTTCACCTCGAGCTTGGCGATTGGGGCGTTGATCACGCACGTCTCCATCTTTTATGGCAAGGATATGGTCCTCGCATGGAAGCAATCGCGCATCAAGACTCAACCCGACCTGCACTACCAGGCGATGCTGAAGTACAAGGAAGTACCCATGTGGTGGTACCTGTTCCTATTTGGTCTTTGCTTCATCGCTGGCTTGGCTGTGAACATCAAGGGCGACACCACGCTTCCGGTCTGGGGATACATCGTTTCTCTTCTTCTGGGTGGGTTCATTGCGCCTTTCTCCTGTGTTCTTTACGGGTTATACGGAACTGGAGTTGGGACAAATCAGATCTCCAAAATGGTCGCAGGCGTTGTTCATCCCGGTCGACCTCTGGCCAACCTGTACTTCGCCAGCTGGTCGCATCAGGTCATCCTCCTCGCCGTCAACTTGGCCAACTGGCTGAAAGTCGGGCAGTACATCAAAATCCCCCACCGCGTCATGTTTGGCACTCAAATCTACGGGACTCTGCTTGGCGCGGCCTTCAACTACGTCGTCATGACCACGATCGTGACGAACAAACGAGAAATCCTCCTTGATCCCAAGGGAAACAACGTTTGGAGCGGGTCTACCATGCAGAGCCTCAACTCCCAGGCCATCACATGGGCGCTGGCAAAGGAGATGTACGGCTCGGCAGGACGCTATGTCATTGTTCCCCTGGGTCTTCTTATTGGCGCCGTCCTGCCAGTCTTGCATTGGGGCTTAATCAAGCTCTTCCCCCGCCTGAAGGAGTGGCCAATTAACACGACGATTATTGTTTCGTTCTCCGGGGCAGTGTACTACGGAAACACGTCATGGGTTTGGTCCTCGATTGCCGTTGGTGTGTTCTCGCAATTCTGGCTGCGGCGTCGGATGCCGCGCATCTACAACAAGTACAACTACCTCATTGGCGCGGCGTTGGATGGAGGATCGCAGATCGTCATCTTCATTCTTTCATTTGCCGTGTTTGGAGCGAGTGGAAAGGAACATCCTTTCCCAACGTGGTGGGGTAATCCAACTGGCAACCCGGATCATTGTTTGTAGTATGGTGCGAGGTCAGGTCGATAAACGTGCTCGGAGATTAAAGAGCCACAACGGATCAGCAGGGCCCGGGATAATTAGAGTACACACGATAGATATATACTACTGTTTATTAATTTCCGTCAAAGTCAAGAAGGTTATTACTTAGTAAACGCGCCATCCAGATTCCCGATTCAAGAAACTCGAAGCAGAAGTAGTTTTTACTTGATATTTAATGTCGTCCATATTTATTATAATTAATTCTTCAAAATGATATTCTGACTAGAATGATTGGAGATGTTTTCATCCTCCAAATTGGAATATCCTTTTCCTCTCCTGTCCGTCTCTCTTAGCTCCGACACAATGACTTCTTTGGTCTGCAGTATCCCATCCATAGCTGTCTTTCGTCTGCTCTTCATCATGTACGCATTGTTATCCTCATCGGCCGCGGACCTGTGGCCGACTGAGACGTGTGTTCCCTGGCCGTAATAGCGGCCTCCCGTTCCCGTCCCCGTTCCTGTTCCACGCGACCGCGATTCAGACTTTGCCTGTCTGCGCTTGTTCCAGAGGCCGTAAATGGTGGGTGCGTTGACGACGATAGCAGCGGTGAGCAGCTCGGTGCTTGCCCATGTGGTGCGGTTGATCTGGCTGTCCTTGTTCATGGTGTTGATCGGGAGACGGATAATGGTGATGGCAATGATGAAGATGCCGAGGGTGAAAAGAGCGGATAGTTGGGCTTTTCGCTGCCATGCTGTCTTGAGGGAGATGACCAGCGGCATTGGGAGGACGAGGAGCATGAAGTCGGTAACGATGTTGAGGACGCCGACGACGATGAGTTGTGTTTGGGCCTTGGCGCAGTCACCTAGAAGAAGACCAGTCAGTGATGATATTCATAGATTGCTAGAGCGGAATAGAAGAGGTTGGTTTGCATACCTGGATCAGGGACCACCTGCCAGTACAAATGGAAGGGCTTGCATTCGGTGAATGTCACGACTTGCGTCGTGATATATGTTGCGGCGAAGACGACGAGGTACGACGAGATTACGATGTGCTCATGTCTCAAGTTCATGAGCAGTCGACGGTAAACGTCCATAAGGACGAGCTTCTGCAGCCATAGACTATGGGACAACTTGTTAGCATGTCGAGGGTATATCCCGCCTGAACGTCGAGGGCATATCACCCCACAACGTTCTCCATCATGGGAGCAACCGTGGCTGATAGCAGACGTGAATCTTGAGGGAGGTACTAACTATGAGTTGTAGAAAACACGGTTCGTAATCGAGAGCTTGCTGCCGACTTCCCGTTGATGTATCTCGGTAGCTGTGAAGACATGAGTCTTCCGGATGGCAGCCGACACATTGTTCGTGCCCCAAGTCAAGACCACATGGATCAAGCCCAGTCTGGTCAGTGCACAGAGGCAAGCACCCATGGTGAGGTAGTCTCCAAGGTTGAAGGGCTGCTTGGCCACCTTCCTCCAGACCAACCTGGCTCCCATGATGATGAGAGCCAGGCAGCTGAAGAGCCAGTGGATCAGCAGCGTAGGGTCATCCATGCCAGATATGAAGGAAGGGATTGGAAATGGACTTCGACGAGGGGAGTGGTTTTGTTCGACGGGTTCGACGGGGCATCAACTGGGAGGGTGCTGATCACCCCTAGGTATATAAGGCCGATCTTTGCGGTTTGCAGCCCTGGTTGGGTCTTTCCCGAACACGGACGGGATTTTTCTTCTACGCGAGACTCCGCTTGCGGGCTGCATGGCGTAACATCGCTCGGGGATCATGGAATGTGTGCCCTTGCTCAACACGTGGAAAGGTAGATAAGGTGCTTTTTATGCGGGAGTGGGAAGCGATGGTGATATTCGGCACAGGGAGGAGCCCGCGAGGATGATATCAAGCCTGGGACTATTGGCAGAAACGAAAAAGACTCTATTTGAAATGCTACGTCTTAATCACTGATGAGCCTGTTCCGTTTTCCTTGTCCCATTTCTAATACTTATTACCCGTCTTCACACTCGAAAATAGAAATGCCGCTGTCAGAACTACTAGACGGCGAGTGACACGTTCCGCAGCATCCGCCGTCTCAAAGCCGTTAGCACAGCCAGTAGTACCGGAGCAAGCCCCGAGCTACTACTCCATACGTAGCTAAGCGATCTCTTTAGGCCCGACATGTCGGTTTGCCCCTGAACTTATGCAGACATGTGGATGCGCATGGCTCCTCCGGAACTATTAGTTTTTTCTTCGCTGGGAACCACCCTGCTGACCGACCGACATTCTGCCGTCTAGGGGTGGGACGGAATGTTTCCTCGGACGATGTACGCAGACCCATTCTGTGGGAGAGTTCTATTCTGCTAGTGAGGAATCAAGACGGTCGGCTTGGCGATGCTAGACACGGATCCAGAAGTCCTCCCCGAAGTGGGCTGTCAGCGAAGTCGTCACCTCGCCCAATGCAGGAAATTGGCTCATAAGAGAATAGTCGATGGATGCTTCTGTTTTTTTTCGAGCCGAATCGATAGTTCTGCCTCCCATGTTTATTCTCCACGCGGCGAATGGGGACTATGGGAATTCCCTGGTCGCCAAGGCGAAAAGCACGGCATTTCGTACATTTGCGCATCGTGCACGAGACCATCTATCCGCGGACTCGCAGACGGGTGAGATATTTTCTCGGTAATACTACGTCGTCGACCTGCTGTACTAGTAGACTGGCGCGGATCCCGAAGCGGAAGAACCCGTGCAGACGGCGGCCGCGATCACATATAAAGGAAATATTCCCGACCGTTGATGCGTCTCTCCTCATCCCCTAAGTTTCACTTCCAACGCCTCCCGCCACCCTCTCATCCCGCCGAAACCTGAAGCCCCGCTTTCCTCTCGCAGATCGCAATGCGTTTCTTCTCTCTTCCGGTCGTGGCGGCTGCGCTACTGGGCTGCGGTTCCGCCGCGCCGAGCAAGCGCAACGGCGACTCGAGCGACTTCAGCGACTTCAGCGACAGGAGTGCCCTGTCCGAGGTCCCGTATGTGCGCTCGTACTTCTATGCGGGCGGCCAGTACGTCGAGGACGGGGCCGGCGGCCATATCTTCCGGGATCAGATGTACATCGAGAAGCTGGTCCCCGTTGATGGCGTGACGCAGAAGGTGCCCATCGTCTTCATCCACGGACAGGCCCAGACAGGCACGGTATGGTTTCCGCATTGAGCACTCTTGATCCCAGGTCGCACCACTAAACGCGGCGACAGAACTTCCTCAACAAGCCCGACGGCGGCCGTGGCTGGGCCTCGCTGTTCATCCAGCAGGGCTACGAAATCTACATCGTCGACCAGACGTTCCGCGGGCGTTCGCCGTGGCAGCCCAACTACGGCGCCACCAAGCCGTCAACCTACTCGGCCGAGATCATCCAGCAGCGCTTCACGGCCGGCGAGGACTACAACCTGTGGCCGCAGGCGTCGCTGCACACGCAATGGCCCGGCACCGGCAAGATGGGCGACCCCGTGTTCGACGCCTTCTACAGCTCCAACGTCGAGTTCATCAGCAACGCCACGTACCAGCAGACGACGGTGCAGAACGCCGGCGCCGCGCTGCTCGACCGCATTGGCAAGCCCGTGATCCTCGTCGGCCACAGCCAGGGCGGCCTCATGCCCCTTGTCATCGCCGACGCCCGGCCCCGGCTCACCAAGGCCCTGATCCTGCTTGAGCCCACCGGCCCGCCCTTCCAGGAGGCCGTCTTCAGCACCAGCTCGGCGCGCGTCTGGGGCCTCACCGACATCCCCATGACCTACTCGCCCGCCGTCTCCGACCCCGCCACCGACCTCGTCAAGCAGACCTTCGCGGCGCGCGGCAGCGACTACGTCAAGTGCGTGCTCCAGGCCGACAGCCCTGCGCCCCGCAAGCTCGTCAACCTGGCCGGCAAGCCCATCCTGCTCGTCACGTCCGAGTCGTCGTACCACGTGCCCTACGACTACTGCTCCGTCAAGTTCCTGCAGCAGGCCGGCTGCTCCAAGGCCGAGCACCTCGAGCTTGGCGAGGCCGGCATCCACGGAAACGGACACATGTTCTTCATGGAGAAGAACAGCGACCAGATCCAGAAGGTCCTTCAGCGCTGGATCCGAAAGCAGTAATGAACCAAGCTTTCGCACGTCCAGCACGAATAAATGATTGCGCATTCACCCCATAGACATATATATATTTCACGGACATAACGTACATAGATACTAGCATAGACAGAGCAAAGGCCTCCATATTAAGGAAAGGCTGCGTCGTTTGATCTGACCTCGTACAAGGCAAGACAGGCGCTAAATAATATTTAATGTTGCTCACCCACCAACTCACCCACCAACTTACCGCTATTCCTCCCGGCTTCCGTATCCGCGTATTTGTTTAGTTCAGCGGCTTGCCAACTAGCTAGCGGTCCGTCATGCTTAAATAATAGTCGCGTGTCATGATAATTAGCAGGCTTATTTATTTAGTGAACATCTGTGCTCAAGACGCCACCAACGGCATGGTCGCAAGGGATAGTTGAGCACAATGACTCGCTAATTCTCCGCCTCCCAGCTTCTAGAGCCAGTCTAGGCCAAATCGCCCGCTCTAGCCGGACAAAACCAAGCGCAGAGACTATTGACAAGCCGCACACTACTCCGTACTCGCCGGGTATTAACATTGGTAAGCAAAACGACTCGTCAACTTGCTGCCATTATTACCGTCACTAGCCGCCCCGTCACCTGAAACCTAATTCAACCAAAGAAACCGTTGGGACGACCCCGTGTATGGTAAACAACAAACAATCGAACGAACTCACGTGGTAGGAAACACGTCACTCTCTTTCTAGCACTTCGACCTTTTGCGGCTGACTGCACTGCATTAATTTGTGAAGCTCAGCTTTGACCAACAGATTGGACCCGGCTTTCGCTAGAACCAAAACCAGCATAGTTGCGGGCCGATTGCCGGGTTCAAGGGGTCCATCTTAATCGAATGATTGGGAACCAACCCTCGTACCATTATCTCTGGGTATTTGACTACCGACCTTAGGCCTATGCATGAACCCTTCAATCAATCTCTGGTAAAACTGCTACTTGGGGAGAAACCATCACTTCTGTCTGTAGTTACGCTGCCTTTAGATATCCAAAACCCACTAGACTTCAGCCGCTACAGCTTCGAGTTCTTCTAACTAAGTGGCCAGGGTTTTTCAACTGCACAAAGCGTCATCTGCTCTCGCTGCAATTCCCTATCCTTCACTTCCATCCCTCCGACCATTTTCGAGACAATAGCTCGTTGCTCCTCGGTCCTATTCCCGGCTGCGACACCAGCGTCGTACACCTACTAGTAGTCGCGAGCCGAATTGCCCTTGATGACACTAATCGCATCGCTCCCAAGGATCTGCTTCTCAAGCTGTTTCTTTCCACCAAGCGTATTCTCCGTGGTTGGCCAGACAAATGTCTCGACGGTGGTTTGTGGACCATTATCAGCCATCTCTTGCAGCTGCGCCTGTGTCGGGGTAATGTCAAGTAAGCGTAGCATCCATAGTGGAACTTGGGTTGACCTACCTACCACTTTGCGGATCAACCGCTGTCTTTCCTTTAATCCAACCACTTCAAAGAAATCCAGGCCTCGTAAGAAAGCCATTGTGTTGGGTGCATCGAGATCCTCTACAGGCTTTTCGGCGTAGACGCGAGGCTCGCATAGATTTGCAGACGGTTTGTCTCCGACTTGTCCAGGCCGGCGCGGTCCTGGGTTAGAACGGGTTAGATGGCGAGTCACGATCGGCTAGGAGACCGACGAGCCTCCCAGGCCGCTTTCGAGGACCACCACGGGTTCGCCGGGGACTCGGTCCGGGCCGGCGCGCGGAGAAAGATATCATGTCCGTCGATGGAGATAACACCAGAGTGGTTGCCGTGAAGCCAGTCTTAGGCGTCATCGTGTATGCTCTGTGTGGGCACGTGTACATCTACAAAGGAGTGATCGTCAAGAAGCGAAAAGAGGGGAAATACCATGTCGCTTGGTGGACCAAGCAGGGCAACTTAAGCGATGGGTCGTGGTTATTGTGCAGGGATACGCATCCATCCGCGGGCGTGCGGGATCATCTTTGACATAGGTATATGGTTAGAGATGTTCATACTTGACAGATTAAATGTTGGGTAAATGTTTAAATGAATCGCTGCTAGTTTGGACACAACCGTAATAATGCACAACTACTTCGCATCCTCAATTTCGTCGTCTTATGTTGTCTGCATCACAGACAGCGTTGCAGTTTCACTGCGATTGTCTTAATCTCATGTCCAGCTTTGCTCTTGGTAGCTGTGCATATCTAATTTTCCTTTACTTCTGAATCGTGACGAGTATGAAATAGGTCAGCCCTCACACTCTGGTGAAATTGTCCTGATCGGTGGCTATCTCTGTTCCCCTAATGTTAGGCGATTGGTCGTGCATTTAAAGTAAGAAAAACTTCAGAGATAAATACAGGATCTTTTATTACAGACGTTTTCAGCCCTTCATTGCCTTCTCAGTTCCAGTTTCCTGTGATGACCGAGGAAATGGACGTTTGTTCCAATCCTCTAGGGTAGCGATATTAATAACTTCAATATGTCGTCTGCTCCAATTCGCCAGATGCAATGCACTGTCCCCTCACTGGTCCCACTTGGTACTTACTGCTTTTTAACGAAGACTCCAGCATGTCCCACTCTCTTTTTGACTCCATTTTCCTTCAACTTCTCTCCTCGCTGTTCCTCAGTGGTACAGTGTTTTTGTAAGGCTGCACTGTATTGGATGTATAAAGGCATATGAGCAATAATGGAACAACCATATCTTCTTGCATCCGAGCATGAAAGTGCGCTGTCTAATGAGTGTCTTACTATAATTGCTGCATCGTATATTGTGAAATTTTTTATCATCCAATTCTTTCCAATTTGAACTTGGTTTTATTCTTTCGCCCCAGTACCAGCAATACATGCGCCTTTGATGCTTACAGACGTACAACACTTCTGACGTCGAGTTGCAAATATGATTACCAATGAACCCAAATTCAGACAGGAGATCCAGCAGGTAAGTCACATTGTTTCATGCTTGAAATACATTCCACTAGATACGTCGCATAGATGATGTATGTAGCCGGGGAAACCCTCGAAGCCTCCGTCGAGACCATCTCTCTCGTCGAAAATATCATCAGAGATCAGGTGGTTCTAATGGTAAGCATATTATTGTGTAGTACTTTCATTCGACAGAAACAAATTAAACTCTAACCTTGGCGTCATAGCCGACCACAAGCCGAACGACGATGTACTTGACATTCTCGGCTTTCTGACATGCGAGATGGTGCAGAAGCTCACAGAGCTGGCGCTGGAGATCCAGGCACGGGAAGTTGAACATGACAGAAGCAACGACGATGTTCCCCCTACGGCTACTGCAGAGACTAGTACGTCTGAAGGACTGTTTGCATCTTCAGAGAGATCGAGACCGCCCATTGAGTCTAAACATATCCGGCTGGCTTTCGAAAGGCTCCAAGTCCGACCAAAGAGGAGTTATGCACTGCTGAATGGGACAAGACTGCCACAGAGAAATGATCTTAAATTGGTATGTTCTGAGTGCTAGTGTCTCATGGCCATGTTACTCACAACTAACATTGTGAGAAAGATATGAGTGGCACGCCAAGGGCGGGTGCAGTCGTCGGAGAGAGATCAGTGGAAGATGTTATCCTTATCGAGTTTCTCTTCTAATGAGTGTCCTTCATGTTTGATCGAGCTTCTATGAGAGAGTTATTTGTCTTGTTAGGCTAGTAGGACGGGATATCTTTCGGGAAAACTTAGCATCAATGCTGAACCCTGCATTTCTAGAGAAGCTGATGCTTCCGAAGTAGATAACCAGTAGGCATTGAAATTGTTCTTGGAAGACCCAAACATGATGGTGTAACGGACCCTCGAACGTTAGAAATTTTCAATACTCTCTGTCGTAGATGGAACAATCGTGGTTCATTTGAGGAGAGTGAGATATTGACCTGCCGAGGAGAGTGATGTGAAGATATCTGTTGTGGAAGAGGCTATCATCTGGATTTTCAGATCTCGAGGTTGCAATGGTGCATGCAGTATTGGAGAACACATGCTTCATTGTCGAATCGTGAATAGCGGAGGAATCAGTGTTTGACAGTGCTGGTCGAAAGCTTGCAATATTTGAAGAAACGAGACGTATGTGAGTGGTTGGATAGAGCGGTAACTGAGCGGTACATATGAGGTAGAAGACGGTGGAATTGCATCTTCAGATGCTACACAGAGTCTCCAGTTTGGATCATCTGCATTGCTAATGTCGAGTAGCCGTGTAGGTGCAGTGTTGATGAGAGGAACGGGAATGGGAAAGCCACTGTAACCCGGTATTTCACGCAGCACTTGACAGTACTATGGATCAAAGGGCTGGAGAATTAAATATATGCGCTTATACTGATTATATAAATATGAAGTAATTGGCGAGATCTTCCGTCTCAGTCTATTAGGAGCTAAAACACACCGTTCATAGGATTGAAATAAACATAGCACTGGCCCCTTCACCCTTCAGAGGGTTGGTGTAACAGACTTCCCACGTAGTTAGACTGACTTGTTCCCTTTACACTTCCACGTTTAAGGTCATTCCGGAAAGTCTCCTCCCATAATCATTCAGACGTTTGGCATTACACAGGAACAACGCGTATTGCATATCCTTTCTAGGTATCCTCGATGACAACCGCAAAATCCTTCATTATTTCAATTCGTCTCTTCAAAAGGGGCCTAGCAACTGCAACCGCAGGCACGTGGACAGTCACAACCCTTTGCACAACCAAAGTCCGGACTCCCAGTCCCACAGTCTTCCCAAGTCTTACACTCGGCCCAGGGACCAGCTCCGTCAAGCCTCGCAGTCCAGCACCACTCGCCCTTACTTTTGTCCCCACAGGACTTCGAGCAATAGCCATAATAACAACCAAAAGGCTCGTCTCTATAACAACTGATTATTGGGGAAGACTGAATCGTGGATGAGCTGATTGTTGTCCATGGTTGTCAGCGATGTTCGACTTGGAAAACTTACCAGCAAGTCGCGATATAGAGGATGCTCCCCGCATGCGCGGACAGCGTCTGGTGGTTTCTGAGCTTCAACGTGGACAGCTCCGAGGTCCCCACCAACCACATTTTGTTTGGCACTGGCGCTTGCTGTAAAAAACAGGGCTGCCGAGACGGCGACGAGAACGCTGCTGATTGCAGCCTTCATGTTTTCTGGTCTAGGGACGTCACTAATGCTGTGTAACAGTAATTAGATGCAACCGACCAGTTACGAGTCTTGATCCAATGATTTCGAGCAACGGTCACAGTGAGAAGAAACTTACGTCAATTCGAGAATCGAGCTTGTTCTGTGTCCATGACTGCATACAGTGCACCCAACTAAACGAGGGTCAAGGATCTGCCCTCCCTACTTATAATAAATCTGCTCCACCTTGCCTTAGCCTGTTTAAGTTATCGCCGAGCGACCACCCAACATGATCTGTTCAAGGAGGCAACAACCAACATGACATCGCATTCGTGACTCAAAGTGGACTGGCGCAGGAAGAACCCTGTTGGAAGGGGAAGAGAGGATTAACTGACGTGTTGTTATTCGTCGGGTGACACGTGGTGGGTTTTGCCAAGTAATAGGCCTTGCCAATACTGTTGGTCCGCAGCACGTTGACCGTAAACGGCCGTCTGTAAGGCGAGATCTGTTGGTTCTGCAATGATTAAGCGAACAAATCTGCCTCGGCTGCCGTAAAAGCACTACACCAATATATTTAATGCTTGTAGTTGGAAATATGAAGTTACCGATGTTGGGGGCGATTTCCACTCCTGCTGTGCATGAAAACCATCTGCTCAGACCCAAAAGACAGATCTCATTGTTTGTTGCACGCTTTGTTCCCGGCGACCTCGATTCAAAACGCCCTCTTCTGGAATCCACCTGATGCAAACCTGCCAATGGGATGTAGTCCTACGCATTGGCGTTGAAGGGTGCTAGTGATGCTCCTTCCAAAGGATCTAGGGTGCGGTTGTTGCCTAAAGGATGCCCCGCGCACATATGGATCAGTTAAGGCCGCACCGTCAAGAAGCAGCTCGGCGTCGATGGTCACGACTCCAATGTCCCCGCAGATGACTTGGACTAGATTAGCCGGACTGAGAAGAGTGACAGCAGCAGAAGCCTGAGCAATATATCTGAAGAGGAGGATGGTGTTTTTTTAGAAGTGTTGGAGCCTTCATTGTTGATTCTAGAGGAAGTCGGTTAGCATGTGGCATAGTGTCGTTGGCGAAACCAGACAATGGTGTGGCAGGTAAAAGAATTCGCTTGATCGTGAGCAAACGGGTACTGTCGGTAGGCACTGTATTATAACCGGTGGGATTTCTCTAGTCACGGGTCATATTAATGCTGTTGGTCCGTACCATGTTGGTTATAAACCGCTGCATGTGAGTTTTGTGGGTTCTGTTGCTGCAAAAGTGCCACACCATTAAATACCTCCGATGCTGACGGCAGCTAGGAGCAAGGTCTTGGGCTTGGGGTGAACGTTCTCCTTATATTATTCATGAACGTTTCCCGTTTGAAAATAACTTACACAAACAAGGACGGGCTTCTGATGGACTATATGTGAGAATCATGTGTGAGGTTTTGACCGCATAACTACATACTCGGTTCCCAGAATTTCCGCATTCAGCTCTACGTGCCCAGTACACCCACTTGCTTCAAACTTGCCAATAGGATGGTTTCCACTCCGCCACAGCATCAGGCTCGTATTTAAGAAGCCCTGTCGGTCGCTTAGAGACAGATCGGTCATGGGTTCCGAGAAGTGGCCCTTCCTTCACATGGGAGTTTGCACACATGCACACGTACGTAACAACCAAGTGACTGTCCAATTGAGACACATCACGTAATCATACGAGTAATGTGACATATGGGTGTAGTAGTGTGAAAGATGGGCATAGTACAGGGGACCGCCCTTCTCGGCCAGTTCCGTTTGCTAAGGTCTGTGCCTTATTCATTAAGCAGCAGTCCACTTTGTGCTTTGCCGTTGTCACTTCCAAATAGCAGGCGCCATTCTCCAACTTGAATTCTTTCAACATAACCTCACGAAGTTCCAATCTCGATACGTTCCTCCCAAGATGCAGTTCCTCCGCCTGTTCAGTATCGCTAACCTCCTCGCCCCTACGCTCGCCGTCTTCGTCTCTGGTGAGCAACAAGTTGAGCCCTCTTTGGCGCATATCGCTAACTCCCATCACAGTTACATACAATCCCATCTATGACGAGCTCTCACGCCCCCTCAGCGAAATGGTATGCTGGAACAAGGATACCGGGCTAGGTAGCGACCATGACAAGCGTATCCAGGCCAATGTTCCATGCAGCATGATCATCGCCATCGACACCATCAGTAGCCCAAAATCGACTGGTTGTATGTCTTGTTGGATACTCGAGTATGAGGATAGGGCCAGGCCCTTCCTTGCCCTTTTCCCTTGGTGGAAACAGAATGCATCTCACATTCATGTTAATGAGAGTCATGTATGTTGTCTACCAGAAACTATAAGTCTCTCATCTCTCTCTTGTCCGACTAGCTACCGGTAGGGGCTCAAATGTATCGTCATCGTCTGAGATCTGCTTCAACTTTGTACAGTAGTGAACTTGTAGAAGTCAACAAGACCGCACGGGAGTTTGTGGCTGAACTGCTCGTAGATATCTGACCACGGACGCTTCATCCCCGTTCTTCATTTTAACGAGAGTAGGTGGAGGAATTATGAAAGTCCCTGGATAGGGTTAGTATTGGGAGAAGATATTATGGTAGGAAAGCTTCACTTGATATGGGATTCCAGTAGAACGCAAGTAAAAGTTAGAAGGGCTCTTTATGAAAGCCTTGATATGAACGGCGAAATACTTACGCGTAATTCTACATAAGACGGCATATAACGCAGATTGTGACGTACACACCGAGTCCCAGTCCGAGGCCTATCTCTGCAGTTTCATCCCAAAAGTCAATAAATATCATCAGAAAGCAAATGATGAACCTGCTACAGCTAATAATGAATCCCTGCTTGGAGCCTAAGACCGGGATATTGCGCTTACAAAGATCCTCCCCCATCAAGCATAAAAGAATGCACAAAGCTGAAAGTAGAAGTACTTGAACTGGTAGCCACCTCCAGATATAGATATCAGGGGCCAGGGTTCGTATCAACTCGTTCTCATAAATACCCTGGCTGAAAAGAAGAAAGAGAAGAAACAACTTAAATATATATATAAGAACGAAGAAGACAAAGAATGGAGCCCAGCTAGATAATGAGTAATAATCTCGGTTGGGATGATCTGTTGCAGTCTCAACTGAATCATCAGTATGTAATACCGCGATTTGATGAGATTCGATTTGTCGGGTCGCCGGGTTTGTTTCTTCATCTGCAATTGTTTGCTCATCGAGGCTCGAATGTTGATATTCTGTAGTGGTGCCTGTTGAATCATGAGTACGTACAGCGGCACTCAAGTACGTTTTGTGTACCTACTAGGAAATAGATATTCGCATACAGTGGACAGTGGTGCGAGGAGTAAGATAACAGGAACAACCTGACTAAATGTCCAGTCACTATTCCCGCGTCGGTTGGTGCCGAGAGCAGCGACGAGATTTAAAACACCCCATACAAAGCTAGCCAAAAGCCATCCTATCTACTCAAGTAAGTACCAGGCAAATCAAAAACTATGGGCCTTGACCTTGACGGAGATAGAATACCTCAATTGCCATCGATGACCACATGGTGAGCCCAATCCTCAGGACAAGGAATGTGGCTAACATTGGACGAAAAATGAACATCCGCCGTAGGGATTTTGGTGGCTTCTCGATAGGACACATCTTGTAGATACTGATCAGAAAGTGCTGCCGTAGGACTTCGCTAATAGTGGCCCTCCAACGCCCAACAAGATCAACCGAGAGATTCTTGTGAAGCCGGACGACGCGGACCAAAAATCCCAGAGTAAGTAAAAGTACTGAGAGAACCATGGAAGCGACTGAAGTCGGATCTGCATCTCTTCGTGGTTTGAAATAGCATATTGCAGGCTGGCTTAGAATTTCCTCCGAGTCAAAATTCCCAGTGGGGATCATGGCAACAACAAGGAGTATAACAAGAATTGACATTGCAATTAGCCTTGACACGCGTTCACCTGGCCGGGTGTAAAGATAAGGGCGAAGAAATGTAAGACACGATAGGTGCGTCAAGCTGGAGAACCAAGCAAGGTATACCAGGACCTGCCAGTGATATACAGAGAGGCCGCAGTGTAGTTGTGCGAAGCCGCTAATGAGTATAGAAAGACCGGTGAGGATTTGTAGGTCACTCATGGCTCGGATACACTGCAGATGTCAACAAATGCTGTTCTTGATTTTATAGACGAATAATAGCCACAACTTACACTTATGCTGGCCTCTTGCAACCGACGATTGGGCACTCTTGCCCTTTCCGGCTCGCGAGAGACTGGTCTCCTCAACACTTTGTTGAGTGCTTTCTTGAGTGATGCTGGAATTGTGACAAGGATGATCTTGTCCACTGGATTTGGTCGGTAGCTGGCACTTCTAGTAACGCCTTGTTCTCCAAAGGGGTCAACTGCTGGGTCGTAGTGTGCGAAGTAAGAATAGGTAACAACTATCACGACTATACCAGCCGTCGCGACGTAACCGATGACGACCTAATGTTCTTTTAGAGAAATCCCGGCAGAAACGTGACAAACCTACTCCAATTCCAGAAATGTCAGGATAGGGTGGAACATCGCCTCGGTGGTTCGAGCAGTCATAAGAGCAAAACCCGCCGGACATGCTGTTCAGTTCTTGGCACCTGTCCTGCTCAACCAGAAGGAAATGCTTGCAGGGTTTGGGATCCGTGTATGGCGTGTCAAAGCTGTGAGAAGTGCATGCTTTGCAGGAAAGGAGCGGTCACAAACGGCAGAATCCATGCACAAAGCAGCCTCAGCTTGGCTGAACCAAACAGTGTCATAAGCCAAAAGGCAATACATGAGGCTGAGAACTATATGCTGAGGGGGTGGCGTCTGGATACTTTCCACCCCAGGCAAAAGTAGCTTGTATCTGATCGATTGATTGCTCTCAATAAGAGAAAAGCGGAGTCCAAGCTTGTGGTTAAGATATAACGTTCGTCCAGACATGAAACGAAATCAAGTTAGAATTCGCATGGTTCAAACTCCTAACACCCCTAGAAAGTTGCTGATTCTCAAGTACATGCAGAAGATTAAGGACATCGAGGGCCAGGTTCGGCACATTGATGATGATGGAAGACGGAGCCAAGGAGCGCAAGGTCAGTATCAGCTCTTAATGCAATGGCTGGTTGATGATGTCCCCAAGTACTGGTGAAGTCCCTGGCGTTAGATGGACAGATCAGTACACCCAAGAGATTAAAGACGTTGGATTCAATATGAACGGAGATGTAAAACCAGGTTGAAAATGGATGGCAAGTGCGGCATCACAATCGGAGATGCAGACAGAAGCTCGGGATAATCTGACTGTAAGATCAAGTTGTACACCAGAGGTAAAAGGTTCCATCACTGGGACGAGACCGACGGATTCTGGGATCCTTCGCTGAGAGCTATCTGGTCCCACTTGTCGTCCATGGACCGACTGGATTGCATCTTACGGATTGCAGTCCCAAGACAACACAAGCCACTGACAAGCCAGCTTCTTCAATTCTCCCGGAAAATGATCCCCTGGGATCTGCGCAGTCTGCCTCTGCTTGAAGACTTGGTAAAACCTTCGCAAACTAGTGAGCTCCGGGTCAGATAACAAGTCCATCCCGTAAAAGCCACTCGAAAATTCCAACAGCGAGTACAACACGCAGTCTGCAATTGTAACTGATCCACTATCCTTCTCGAAGCGCGAGTCCCCAGCGTAATATTCTTCCAGTAACTTCAGAGGCCTCTGGACCCAGTCGAGGATGAGCTTAGCTGCGAGGGCACTCGTCGGCTCCACCGGCACATATAGTTCGGATCCCTTGTGGCATGCCAGTCCAAAGTAGCCCGTAGTCTCGTCGGCAAGGAGAAGCATCTCGCGAGTGCGAGCTCTCTCCTCAGCAGTAGTCCCGCGCATGCTACGTTTGGCACCCGCGCTTTGAGCAAGCTCGACCTGCCAAGGCTGCTTCGGATCAGGATTATTACAGAGATCTTCCAGGTAGTCGAGGATGGCAATGGACTGCTTGATAAAGGTCCCGTCTGGGAGCCGGAGCATTGGTACGCTGCCGGGGGGCCTTTCTGGTGCGAGAAGCTCCCATTGGGCGCTTATGGTAACCTCGGTGATTTTGATCTGGGGAGAGGACAGGAGACCTTTTTCTGCGAGGTACAGTAGGACTCAACGATGGCTGACTCCCCAAGAGAAGACGAACAGTTCAAGAGATGCAGCCATGACAATGATGGGTGGATGGTTGAGAATGGTATTCTGTATTTCGTATGTGATTCGATTCCTGCCTTTGTCTGCGTGCTTTAACGCAGGTATGTGACTCCTTTTATACTGCTTTGTCTTCGGAGACTTTAGAAAGAGATTATGAAAGAAGTTCGTGAGGTGGGAAATTGTCGGGCAGGGTTGCGGGTAAAGTATCCAATATGTCGCTGACAAGTTTCCAATAATGTTCCCGATAAGTTTCCATCCAATAACAGAAACAAATACATTACAGGGACCGTTTGTCGTTTCTGTTACAGGTAATAGACGTTCAAGAAAGCCGCGTTTAAGGTGTTGAATTGCACTAGGTTAGAACCGAAGACAGATGAAAGACAACGTCATCAATGCTTCTTGATACTTCCCTGATAACTGAGTATTGTTATGCACTCGACAATTATGGTAAAAGGTAAACAAAACGGATATTAATTAGCGACTAATTACACTAGGATAGCAGGATATTGTTACACTCCACATCTAGGAGAAGATTCCCTTCTTGCCATCACCATCGGCATCCTTGAAGGGGTTCAACTTATCCTTCAAAGAAGGCTTCGACGCAGTGGTGCTAGTCGACGAAGCAGTCTGTTGGCTGCTTAGGGTATTGTCTCGGTTACCAAGGGTCTTATAATCACTGTCGCCAAGGGCAGTGTTATTGCCACCGACACGGGACTAAGGGAGGGGTGTTAGCAAACTATTCAGGACGAGGAGAAGAGGCTGGAACGTACCTGGTTGCCGGTGGCGGAAGAGTTGTTGTGTGCCGTCTTGGCAGCGGCAGCAGCAACGCCAGCTGCACCAACAGCTCCAGCACCAGGGGCGCCAACAGAGCCAGTGTTGCCATGGGAGCGTCCAGAGTGTTGGCCGAGTTGACCTTCCTTGAACTGGCCAAGCTGGCCTGGCTGACCGGTTCGACCTGTCTGACCAAGTTGGCCAGTCTGACCGACTTGACCTTCACGGCCGACTTGGCCTTCTCGACCGAGCTGACCACGCTCACCGAGCTGACCTTCTCGCCCAAGCTGACCTTCTCGCCCAAGCTGACCGGTCTGGCCGAGCTGGCCTTCACGACCAACGTGACCCTCACGTCCGAGCTGGCCGTGCTCAGCGACCTGGCCTTCACGGCCTAAATGTCCCTCACGACCAAGTTGACCTTCACGACCGACTTGACCCTCACGGCCAAGCTGACCTTCTCGGCCAAGTTGACCGCGTTCACCGACTTGGCCTTCTCGGCCGAATTGACCCCCTCGACCGATCTGACCCTCTCGACCAATCTGACCTTCACGACCGATCTGACCTTCACGACCGAGCTGACCCTGCTCGCCAATGTGGCCATGTTGACCATGCTTACCGTGCAGGTGGCTGTGCTCACCGTGCAACTTATCCGACTCTAGCTCGCCAGATGCGAGGTTCTGAGGGCAGCCTTCAGCCGTACCAACATGGGTGGCCTCCCGACCGTGCAGCGTGCCAGTACCCTTCTCGAATTCTGCCAAAGTCTTGGTGGGTAGGACTGAAGTCTCGTGGTGGACTGGCGCAACATGGTGTGTCTCGTGGATGGGCACCGTGGTGTGAACGACGTGTGGCTGAACAACTTCCTTGTGGAGGACGGGTTGGATGTGCTCGTGGACGTGGTGGTGCACACGCTCTGTCTCAATTGTAGGGGCAGTGGTGCTCGAGTGGGTGGAGTGATGAGTCGTAGTAGTGTCCTTGTACTGGCCAGCGTCACGGTCAAGAGTCTGCCTGAGCTCCTCCTCATTGCCATGGCGGATAGTCTTATGCTCGACATCGGCCACGCGGTGCGAGTGCTTCTCGGGACTATTGTTCACAATTAGCTTCGTAGCCAAGGGAAAGGTGAGGGGAGTGCCGTACAGGGTCTCCTTGTGTTCCAGCGGCTGGACAACGGTGTGGTGGTGGTCCTTGTGGATATCTCGGTCGACAGCAGTCGTCACATTTTCGTGCTCGTGGGGCTTGACGTGCTCTTCGGTAACAGCGTGTCGAACATCTTCATGCACGGTCGTCTTGTGTTGGCCGTCATGGGACGTGAAGTCAGAGAGAACTTGCTTAGCCTTCTCCATGATGAATTGTTGTAGTTTAGGATGTTGGTTGGGATTGTTGTGTAGTGTGTAGTGTGTAGTGTAGTAGAGTCAATTGCTTGATGATAAGAAATAAACATCTGTACTTCGTCGCAGGAGAAGGTTTTATATATGATGCTGGTCATCGTCGTCTCATCCCTTCGCAGGTGCGTAAGCTCCGTGGAAGTCACCGCAAGCAGGGATGTCTAGCCAATGGTACGGCAGAGTCCATAGATCCACAGTCGAATTGGGAAGTGATGGAAGCACCACGATGGCTTACCGGGGGACCCCGTTCTGTCAAGACTGCTCATGCCGATCTTGCGGGGAGGAAGCTCCCGGAAGTGTTGGTGATAGTGCAGTACATCCTCCCACATAGAAAGTAGAGCTGAGCTTCAAGTATCGCCAATCGCAGCTACTACTTCCAGGTACTGCTTTCGGAGCAGACACAGCTCCCGCGATCTGGTCTGATGGACGCATCATGGAGAAGATATGGAGTCCGCATTGCGTAAGAGGCTTAACCGCGTGCGCCATGCGCGTCATGGACTGGGAATCTCAGCTGCGACGGCCACATCGCCAGCGCTAAGCTTTGATGGCCCAGCATGTGAAATATGCTAACTTGGCCGGATGCAATCTTAGCCGACAAAAACGAAGCTGCTCGCGTTGTCCGCAACCGGCAAGGTGCCGGAACAGTCCGCAGCGCTGCATTGCCTGAGACACGCCCGCCATCGTGTCTGCCGGAGTCTACGGAATACCTAAGCAGATAGTCTAGTTGCAAGATGGCTAGCGAGTCACTCCTCCCAGCGGGGAGTGGATCTTTCGGCCAGTAAGGCTCGGTAGACGGAGAGTAATGCGTCATAGAGTATGCCCGCCCCTTGAAGCGGCTGATTCTGCATTCCAGCCTAATCGCAATAAACGTACGAGTAGGCAAGCCTCCATGACCATCGATACCCCTCACAAATGGGTTCCCCCACAGATCAAAAGCCTCCTCGTGGTGGTGTAAACTGTACGCACTATTGCCAATTCCGGTCTAAGGGTTTAGCTTGGCGAACCGGACCATCGGTAACATCCCAGTGACCCCTCGTACCCTGCACCTCTAGTATGCAACTCGTCCCGGGTGTGGCGATCATGATGAGGACCCCGGTGGCTTTGTTTCCTACCCTGCTGCATGGAATACTGCACTGCCACGTCGTAGAGATGCTTTCCAACGGGCAGAACAAGCTGGATGTCAAACGTTGATGGAAGGCGAAAGCGTAATAACTTGGAACTCCCCGAACGTTACTGACACTAGCTCTTGAAACTTTCCTTGGAAACATGTTTCTGTCGATCAACGTCACACTTGGTAGACAATCCCGTTTGCCCACTCAGCCCTGTAGTGTAGTCCATCTGGCTTCCATGCTGACGTACCCCCTGAGATGATGCCATTGACGGACCATTTGTTTACCTGTTGCTTGCTCTAGGACCCAATGGCCTGTGCAATAATCATCCCGTATCCCTTGCGCGAGTAGGGATAATTGAACTACGTTTTCATCCCTAGCTGAAGTCAACAACAGCAATCACCGGACACGTGCGGGTGTGTTGTCACGACATCATCCATCTCGTTGAAGGAGGTGATGTCAGTACAGAGATACTAGGCCGGTATTAGCTAGTCCAGTGGGGATAACGCGGGCTGAACTCCTAAGGCTTATCTTAGGGTTTCCACTAAAATGAGCCGCTTTCAGTGCTTTGAGCTGGTGACGGAATGGACATTGGAGGGGAAAAGGTTGAGGGGAAATTACTCCAATCTCGAACCAACACTGGCTGACACAGACCCGAATCGAGCCTTTTAATGCAAGCAATGAGAGTTCCCAAATATCGATGTGCATTTCCCATCTCATTGCAACTCTCTCCACCCTCTCAGTATCAAAAAGCCATGTGATGCACAGGAATGCATCGTCCGTCGCGTGATCGTTACTAGATTACATCTACCCAGTCGTTGCCTAGCTGTTGCCTTTGATTATCATACCAAACTGTTCTGGATTTTGCCTCATTTCCCCTCACTCAACACGACCTCCGCTTTAACTTGACCATAATGATCTGCTTCCTACTTGCATCGACAAAACGTTGTCGAAACAATACGCCTTCCACTGAGTATCGCAGAGCGCTTCAAACAACCCAACGTACAGCAACACTACAAATAACTCGCCGGAAACGCTCATCTTGGGGAAAGTATCTGTAGATAAGGACATTTAAATACGAGTTCAAATCGCTAACTTGCTTCTTAAGCCATATGGCTAGCTTCAGCTTCTATAATTTCTCCACGATGCCTCTCAACACCTGGAGACGATCTTGCGTCGAGTTTCTCAGATGACCACAAATCGTCGTGACCACAGATCGTCAGTCACCTCAGCACCTTGTCACAAGCGAGAATGTCAGAATGCACAATGGGTCGTTCTCAACACACCCACAATCAGGCTATGCAGATTAGACATCAGGCCTTAGAATCTGCGAACGTCAAAAATATACCAGGAGGATCAATCAGAAACTTACTTTAGGTACTGGAGATTATGAGCAACGCATTGTTCCGTCGCAACCGGCTCTCTCGGAACTCTAGAAATATCAATACGGCAGTCATATACACGATACTTGTACATATTGGGACATTTACAAACTATTCATCTGCATTTTAGAGCGAGCTGGATTTATGACCTCGAAATACAGCTCAGTAATTTGGCCCTGGTTCTCCTCTACGTCTCGAGGGAGCAAGGACTTACGAGGCCTTATCTTATACCTCACTACTCAGAAAGCCGCCCTCAATGCACTAGTTAGTCTGTAAGAGAAGCAGGGTTTGCGCTTGCAAGTCATCACGAACGCGATTAAGAATGGTCGATCGATGTCCAGACGAAATACTGAGAATTGTAGACGCAGGCTCCGTCGTCGAGGGCATAAGCGGATTGGGGAAACGTACTATGTTGTGAATTTTGGTCGCACATTCATTATTGATTCTGCCTCCAAAAGCAGCGTCTAGGTCTTTGGTGGCTTGATGAAAGCTATGTTGGGGAATGACCCAACCAAGCCTGTGCAAAATACATTCGTCACCGTAGAAGTACCAAGAGCAGAGCAAGCCGTCAAACAGGTCCAATCGGAAGAAAGAAATTCTAACATACATGTGTGTCACACGTTTCCGGATCTTTCGAAGCCGCTACAACCGTCCGGGGACTCTAGGTTAACGGCAAGATTTAGTTATGTGCCATTTGGCAACCTTTCCCAGCTCTAGAGACACTGCCCTATTCGCTTCAAAATTGTTTATACAATCAAGACAAGAGCGGGAACATAATCATCAACCGTAGGCCGTTGATAAACATGTTCAGGGAACCCATATTGGTACTGGTACACCCTCAACCCGAAAGAAGGCTATGCGAGTAGACTATGGGTTGAAGCACGTCGGCGATCGGAGAATCCTCACAACCAAGAAATACCACCAGTCACCCCGAAAGGCTTAGGAAGAGGAAGTTGAATATTATCTCGAGGAACTCCTTCGAGATCGTGGGTGCTCGGCCCGCGGGCTACAAGGGCAGCTTGTCAACGCGATACTAATCAAGTCATGTTTGAATAATTGTAGCCACAACCACGGTTCCGCTTGCAACCACTCAAAACCGGAAACGTGGACGGGTAACGGCATTCCTTTAATCTTCTGATTTCATCCACGAATGCTTAATCGCTGTAATTAGCACCGCTTCAAAATACTTTTATCTGAGCCCTTCATCGGACTGCCAGGAAATTTTCAGGCATGCACTTCTTTAAATACCTGCCAGTTGTTTCCCGGGAGCAAGCTCTGTGTCCAAATCCCGGGTTGGTCCGGGAAGGAAGTGCAACTACCGATTTTGATACTGAGGCGGCTCCAGATTCGAAAGTACTCATGGCCAAAAGATATCAAATCAATGAAGATATCTAGGATTAATGAGCGATAGGAACTGCGTGGATTGCGGGGCTAGATAAGCTTTGAGTTATACCGCGGCCAAGACAAGGCGCGGATCAACATGGAATGATCCGGATACGTGGATGGCACAAATAGTGCCAAGTGCAGCTGGCAGGGATTGTGCATAGGCGAAAGGTCAAATCAGCCCAGGATTGGGCCATGAACCAACCGAACCGTCTCGGCCAGTTGAGGGGTATTCACCGTCTCGTTCGTTACACGTGCATGCGCCAATCCGTATAAAATCCTGGGCGTCGTCGTCGTCGTCGTCGTCAACGTAAGACCGCCTCTCCTCCGCATTACAACATCCCAGGGTCCTCCCTGTCGCTTGCCATCATGTCTGAAGCAGCAGCTCCGCGCATCGAGGCTGTGAGTGTGCTCGCCGCGTGAACCTCACGCCACTTTTCGCAGACTTGACGCGTTCCACGTGCCGTCGTCTGTAATTGCCTCACACTAGACTAACTGCAGCCAGGACCCCGAACTTGTCGACGTTAATGACACCGACTCGGCGGTTGATTCTGAAAGGCGAGTTTCGTCCTGCGAGCGACCTTGGTCAAATTGCTAAACATTGCTATGTAGTGTTCATGAGTCAACTGCATCCGTCACATCCAGCATTTGGGAGTATCGCAACATCCAGGGCAGAACATTCCAATCGTCCAAGACGACGGAATACTGGTAAGCACTGCTTTCCTTCGAATGCCTCGCGTCAGAAGCTGATTTCATATAGGGCTCCCAACGATGAGAAGCACATTGAGGCCTTTGATGTGGGGTAAGCAAACATTCAATCACCCATGGCTTTGAGCGGTGCATTGGTACTGACTGTAATCGCAGACATCAATGGCTCACTATGATGCTCGATGACAAACTGTACGCTGCTCCCATAGGAGACAATCCCCAGGTTAGACTGTCTATTCTCTATGCGGTGACCTGTGCTGATCGCGAGGTAGCGCATCCTGGATGTAGGAACCGGAACGGGTATCTGGGCCATGTCAGTATTTATGCTCGCACATCTGTCTTATTTCACTTCTAACTAGAGCAGCGACATGGCGGATGAGTTCCCTTCTGCCGAGGTCATTGGCACAGACATCTCCCCGACGCAACCCGCCTGGGTACCACCAAACCTGAACTTTCAAATCGACGATGCACAGCTGGACTGGACGTTCGAGCCTGAGTCATTCGACTTCATTCACGTCCGTTATATGCACGGCGCTATTGACGACTGGCCGAAACTGTACAGGCAAATGTTCCAGTTCCTCAAGCCGGGTGGTTGGTTCCAGCACATTGAGCCGGACATCCATCTGCGCTGTGACAATCCCGAATGCAAGGCCGAGAATGAGTAAGTCGCGAGTCTATACACGAGATTGAGGCAGACATTGCTATCATCGCATGCTCCCAGACGTTATAAAGCTAACTTTACCAGAACCTTCACACAATGGGCGCAGCTATTCTACGACGCCGGCGACAAGTTTGGACGAACATTCAGGATCACCGATGGAACCATGGAGCAGTCAGCCCACCAAGCGGGCTTCGTGGATATCGTCAAGAAGGTCTTCACCATCCCGCACAGCCCGTGGCCGAGAGACAAGAAGCTCAAGCAACAGGGCCAGTACGTGGGCTTGTACATGGACCTGAGCCTGGATGGCTTCGCTCTGTATCCCATCGGCCAGGTCCTCGGCTGGACCCTTGAGGAGGTGCAGGTTCTGGTTGCGAAGATGCGTGCTGCTATCCGTAACCCCAAGAACTTGACCAATAGTGATATGTAAGCGCGGCTAGAGGTGGTGTGGTGTGATGTGATCTTTGCTAATTCTTGCCTAGGCACATGGTGTATGGACGAAAGCCATTGAAGCCAGTGACTGAGCCGGCAACTGAGCCTGTTACGGAGCCTGTTACTCAGCCTGCGACTACGGCTGGGACTACTACTGCGACTGAGCCTGCAACTACGGCTACGACTACGGCTGCTACATCTTCTGGCTAAACCGAATACCTTGCATGGATTCCAGATCTTGAACGAGGCTGTCTTCTTTACTATAACTACCAACAGACCATCCGTTGTAATCTCATTACCCACTAGTCTTCGTAGCGCTGTCGAGAATAGGCCGGTGGCAGAACACCCTCCAGCGCCGCCTTGATCTGCAATGCCAGCGTGCGTGAATGCCATCGATGCTGTTGCGTGTATCCGCCCATGACCCAGTAGTTGTCGAGGCGAGAATGCCGCTTCCACATGCCGCGGATTTCGCCCTCGGAATCGACGCCCCAAGTGGAGTCGACACGGGCTGCGATATCCCGAGGACCCAAGACGCTCTTGTTATGGATGTCTTTGTTCTTCGATTTTTCACCTCCGAGGACATTCGCAACAGTGTCACGGGCGTTCTTGCCAGCGAATCCCGTACACCACACAATAGCATCTGCGTTGGCGGTGGTGCCATCCGAGAACCGCAGTCCCGTAGCCGTGTAAGCTACAGCCTCGACTCCCGCCTTGATGCCGACCTTGCCCTGCGCGATCAGGCTAGTACTACCCATATCGACGTAGTGTCCTCCCGCCCGCTCGAGCAGGTTGTGCATCAAGACAGAGTCGGGGTTCATGCTGTCGACGACAGGGAATCCTGCTGCAGCGAGCGCAGCGTAGCGATCTGGCTCCTTGGATGCGAACATGGCAAGGAGATCTCGACTCAGCTGGCTGTCCACGCAGGTTGGTAGCGTCAGGAAGAGTCGGTCAGCCGCATCGACGCCAGAGTCATACACGCCCAGGCTGAGTTTATCGCAGATGTATTCGATTGGGACGATGTAGGTCGGGGAGCGGACGACCATGGTTGATTGGAGGTTGGCAGAGTGGCAGTCTTCGATAATGTCGAAGGCAGTGTTGGCGGAACCAACGACGAGAACGGACTATTGAGTCAGAGAGTCAGGGTTAATCGCCGGAAGCTTCAATCTTCTAGCCAAACTCACCTTGGCGCCATGTTCCTTGAGATGTTTGGCATTCGTGTATTGCGCCGAGTGGACACTGATGCCCTTGTACAGTTGCGTATCCTCCATCTCTGGAAGATACAACTCCTGCGACGCGATGCCAGTTGCCTGGACGAGATGCCTGCAAACGGCTGTACGTAGGCCAGCGGGAGTCCAGAACCCGAGAGTCCATCGCTTGCTCGACAGATCATACGTCGTTGACTGGATCTTGGCCGAGGTGATAATGTTGAGATGGAAGGCCGCCACGTATCGTCGTACTTGGTCTGCGAGTCCATCGCGGGAGAGGAGATGGGGTGCTTGGAACTCTTGGTCGTAAGCTGTCACGGATTCCGATTAGTATGTCCTGTTCCGGTTGGTTTGTGCCGGTTGGGTTCGAAGCTTGCTTACACATGTAGGGCAACTCGCAGAACGATGTCGGGAGGTGGAAGCGCATGCACTCATACCGGAGAGCCCAGTTATCGCCAACCCGCGCATTTCGCTCGACCATGACACTTTCCACGCCCAGGGCCTTGAGACGCGCAGCGAGAGCGACGGCACTATATAGAGTCAGCCAGGGTATCCGAGCAAACAGCTATCTTGCGGTGACTTGCGCGTTTCCAGCTCCGATAATAAAGACCTCCGTTGCAAACGTCTCTACATCGTCGAGCTTCTTGGCCGGGGACTGCAGTAAGGTCTCGTCCTCGGACTGGATGTCTAGGCTCTCGAGTTTGGTGCTGAGGATCCAGATCTTCCACTGGACCGCGGCGTTGGTTTTGACGGGGAGAAGTAGTATCCGTCCGCTGCAGACGGCGGCTGGGGCGCGAGTCCTGAATGTAAAGCCGCAATCTATGAATTGCTGAAACCACGTTTAGAACGTGTTTTCCTTCAGAGCCGAGGGCAGTTACTTACCAGAGTCGGGGTGGCGGGAACGAACACAGCTGCGCCCTCGAGCTTCATCGCCCCAGAGACATCCCTCAGCGCTTTGGTCTCCAAGAAACTCGCAGCAATGACGTCGGGAGTGGTAAAGGTGCGCAAGTGGTACGTCAGAGCCAGCTGGTCCTTCCAGTATGCCTGACTAGGGAAAAAGCAGCTCTGCAGCGCGTCAGAATCATTCGCGGCGAGAGCAGCGTTAAACACGCCCAGCATGGCGACAACCTGCTTGGTCGCCTCTTGGCCGGCCATGGACGCAGCATCTACTGTCCCCGGAGCGATAGCTGGCAGGGGATTCTGAGCCAGCATGCGTCGCAGGTCGGCCGCTGGAGGATGCTCATCCTGCAGCGAGAGGGTGTTGGAGTCTAGTCCTGGCGTCAGTGTACCGGAGTGAAGACAGGCCACTGCCATGCCGGGAGCTTACTAGCAGTCATGTTTGGAAGGGTTTGGTGATGCCGGGAGCTTACTAGCAGTCATGTTTGGAAGGGTTTGGTGATGCCGGGAGCTTACTAGCAGTCATGTTTGGAAGGGTTTGGTGATGCCGGAGGAATACGACAGTGCAGCCTGGTGGGTGAACAAGACGTCTCCCCAGATCTACACTCTAAGGGGATGCAGTGTAAAGAGGGGTATGCATGAAGGAGTCGCAACTCGGCTGCCGAAGTCGGCTCGTAAGTGCTGTTGCTGACATGTGCAGCTGGATCTCTTGCATACCATGGATCCAGCCCTGTCCTTGGAGAGCGTCACGCCTCAAGGGGAAACGATCTGGCACTAGACCGGTGGGAAGATAATATCGTGTCTTAGTTCTTGCTTGACACAACTTTGAGAGCAAGCCATATTCAAGGTTAATTAGCTTAGTACTCGACTTTTGTTCGTTCAGCTAGCTGTTACTCGCCGATGGTCTCGCTTCAAAGTGCTGCTTGGCTCTCAGGACTATGCAGTTAGTTTCAACATCTCATGACTGCTTTGAAATCTCACTCGTCGCGTCGGCAAAGGTTAGAACTAAGGACACTAAATATAAACCATCTTCCCGGGGAACAGTCCCGACTATCTAGATCGTTAGTGATCCAAGTCCCACTTCTGGAGTAACCGTTACAACGGTTCCGCCAGCCCACACAGCCTTAGCATGAAACGGTAAGCAAGAAATCATTGCGTAAAACTTTAATTGAACGAGTGTGGAGTACATAGATAATACAAGGCGATCCAATGATAAAATCTTTCGAGACAGCTGATTTGTGGGGATCCTGCGTTGGCAAGACTCGGATCCTGGATGCATGGCGATTTCTTCAACTGTTGTTGCTACCCAAACGGGCTTCATGAAATCTGAAGGGTTTTCAGAAAGACATTAATCATCTGGATCGAGCTTAGTTGCTAAACTGAATAAAAATATTCTCTTCTTCAGACGTCGAATCCAGACGAAGGCTCCTGCTAGACACTTTGCCGACGCGATCCCCCAAGTCAATGCCGAATACTGGAAACCGGGATTTGACTCGAGTCAATTACTTAGTCGGTGCGAGGGCTGCGGAGTAACAGGAGCCGTAGATGAGGATGAATTGGTATATATTTTTACTTCTTTGTGACGGCTCACATCGTATGTGAGTGGTCTTTAAGTTCTGATATCCCGTTTTCCCTTTGGCTAGCCTACCTAAGGCTGCATATTAATATTAATTCCCTCCGAAGCAAGCACGTTTTGCACAGCCAGAGGCATATTATAGGGTATCGGATCCAGCGCGACCAAGAAACATAATTCCTCAGCCTGTTCCCGTTTCCGGACGGTTACTCCTCGTTCCCCTCCTCTCCATACCGGAATCACGTACGGGGGTTCGATCCATTCGTAATATCGCCACCAGGCAAACGCAACCTCGTCGAGAATATTATCCCAATCTTCAACATCATGACCACCCAGACTCGGCACCACGTCCGTCTTCATCCTCTTCATGTCATTGCGCAGCCGATGGTTCTCCCAGATACCCAGTTCGAACGCGTTATCGTGGAAACACCCGCTGCAGACTCCTCGCCCGGCATTTTGCTTTCCCCATCGGTTGAAGTGGTTGTGACACCATTGGCAAATTGCCGTCTCGATGTGGTCCACTTTGAGCTTCCTGTGCTCATCAGTGAACCGGGTCCGATGGTGGTTCTTCGGCACGCTCCAGGACCACCTGGTAAAATCATTGTCACCAGGATCTAGATCCAGTTGCTGACACTCGTAACACGAGCGATACTCTGGCTTGTCGGCTTTTTGCTTCTCGGTAAAGGCAGATGCGTGGCGCATGCGTGCGCAGTACACGCAGGTGAGGCGGCACCGGTTCACGGCCCAGACCGAGTCCTCGGCGGCTATGAGGTCGACATAGTTTGACGATTGAGTGGGTATGAGGGATGCGAAGAAGCGGCAGGTCGCTCGGAGGTGAGCTGTGTCGGGAAAGGCGAGGTGGTCGATAATGAGGTGATGTAGCTCTAGCGGAAGGCGGGAAATCGGTGAAGAGGGCATCATGGAGCTTCCTTTGACGGAGTCACGATGATTTGAAGCCGTTCATTTACAGAGCGTGATCTTCTTTTATATATTTTTCCTTCAGTGGTCACTTATGGCTGCTCCAGCATAGCCGCTGAGGCGCAGACATTATTATTTATGCCACATCCTGAACCGTGGGAAGTGGCGTAGTTCCCCTGTAAGCCGTCGTGACTCAGTCGGCGACACGGCGTGTCCTAAATCGTCGTTGCTGACGGGCCACTTTATTATCTCGCCTTGCGGTAATGATTTGCTATAAGTTGCTCTAAATCTGGGGAAATTTAATCCGAAGGTGAACTGGGATCAAATTATGTGCTGCATTTTCTTGATAGATACTGCTTCATTTTCTTGACAATAATTTATTTACGAAGACGACTGGCAGAATCGTGAAGGTAGCAATTCAGAACCAATGCATCTGCACTGCCTCACCCAAGCCCCCACCTCAATCAACGCTCAATTATAGGAGTACAAGCCGAGATTCGGAGGCTTAGCAGCCTTATCCAATCCGATGAGCGCTCAATATACTATATGCCTCAAGCAGCTGGCGTGCTCATCCACAGCTTTCATAATCTTGATGTGGTGCGCCAGAACCATGTCGACTACACATCCTGTGGTCTATCACAAGTCACATTCGGTTGATCCTCAAGCAGAACAAGATGTTAGTTATACTTGTTGCTTAGAAAAATTGAGTATTGATATTAACTGACTATTGAGCCAAAGTCCCTCGCCCGGTAACCCGCACTCCGAACCTTGTTACTTCTTTACGACATGATTAGGTAGCTTCAGTCTGCCCTCTGTCGCGATATTCCTCATCTGCCCGCATTTGAACCTCAGTGACGTAATGCTTAAAGTGACGAAGATTGACCTTCATCTCAAACCTATTGTTTCCTAAAGTTAGCTGAGTGATCATTAGGGTGGAGGGCTACTTACATTTCATCAATTTCACCAGGCGTTCGACGAGCGACTTCGGGAAGGATGAACCACGCGATGATAACTGACACAGTACCAGTACCAGCAAAGCTACGCGTAAACATGGTAATTAGCCACCTGCTTGTTCCAAATCGCAGAGTACGACTTACAAGAACCCCGTCTTGACGCCCCATTTTGTCACGGTCCCGTTGATCATCAGAGGGGTGCAGAAGCTGAACATGATGGCAATCATATTGGACAGTGCCAGTGCCCAGCCGGCCGTCTGTGCTCGCAGCCGCTGCTGGGGCAGTTCAGCCGAGTAGGCGTATCCGATGGCTGAGGCACCCGTGGTTGAGAAGGTAGCCAGACAAGCAAAGAAGATCTTAACGTATGGTCAGTCGGGAATTTAAAAGGCACTGGTAACTTTGAGCTTACGAGAAGAGAGCTTGTCGCTCTCTGAGTATAGTCAAAGCATCCAATAATGCCCAAGCATAGTACGGACACAACGGTAACTGCGTAAGGATAGACTGTCAGAGGTCGACGACCAAACTGATCGGTGAGCGTGGCTGTAAGGATCATTGAGAGAAGCTGGACGCTGGACAGAATTAGAGTGACAAGGAAGGGGTTCTTGTTGCCAGCGTATTGGACTACGACGAAAGTCAGTGCTCGTCGACAGCCTCACAACAGACACAGTTGCTCACAAAAGTAAGTGGCATAGGTGTTGAACACAGCCAGGCCTACAAGTTGCTGCGTAATCTTGGGCCACGCCGAGATGATGAACCGGACGAGGTTTCGGCCCTGGAACACGGCCCAAATGCCCTCCTTGGAGTCTCGCTTGGCAATGTGACGCTCCATCATCACCGTGGCGTTCATGATGCCCTACGCAGTTAGTGAGTAATCAAGCGGCTTCGGTGAAATAGAGAGACCAACGATTTGTTCCTGGACATCATAGCCTTCAAGATGGCCGTTGCAAAGGTGCAGAACTTTGGCTGCCTTGTCTAGCTTTCCCTTGCTTACCAGCCACCACGGGGTTTCGGGTACAAGGATGAAGATGATTGCGGCCAGGCCGATCATCGCCCACTTGGAGGCACGAGTCAGCACACTGTTCATGCAGACACCATCCGTTTATCAACCCGGTCTATCATCATACCTGAGAATAAATAGGAGTTCGGAAGTCGAAAGGATCCGTGGCATTCAGCCTGTTGAGCGCAACGGAGGCAAAGAGTTGGCCCAGGACGAACCAGCTAATACCTAGTGTCAGAAGCAGTCCAACATGTTTGGAGTGTATTTTCTTCAAGGGGACAAGATGACTTGTAGCGTAGGAGAACTCACAAGGTGTATGCGTTGATGTAGAAGCCTCGTAGCTGGGTTGGAGCAATTTCGGAGAGGTACAGAGGCAGCGTAGCTTGCAGCATGCCAACGCCCATGCCCGAGAAGAGCTTTGCAACAAGCCAGTGATCCCATTGGGTCGCAAACGTCTCGATAAATATGCTCTATTCCAGCATTAGAGGTCAGCTCTTTACGTCTAAGAACGTTTGAGGGTTCAAGGGAATGAGGACCACTTACGGCAACGAGAACCAGCCAGATGATGTAAAGGGCCACCTTGCGACCGAACCGCTCCGTGGCGAATTGAAGGAGCTAAAGGCGGAACACAAGGTCAGAAATCTTTTCTTTGAGGGAGGATAGAGTCCCACTGAACAGAAAGACATACGATTTGACCAATTGTCTGGCCGGCAGATTGGATTCCTCCCCACGCTGAGATGTATTTCCCCTCGATGATTGTCGTTCCTTTACTGGCCATTTGTTGGATGAATCCTTTGTTCGAGACAATACCGCCGTTGAGGTTGATCTCTATTTGACACACGCCGTCAGCAACCCTCGTTTCTACTGCGTGTATTGAGACATCTCACGGTATCCATCCAATGCTGCACTAAACGCCGCAGACATGGCAATGGCGCCCACCATCTTGTATCGCCAGATGGTCGTCCAGACGCCGAGGTCGTCTTCCCGCGATCGCATCAGGGGCACGCCCCCTTTGTCGATGGTCTGCTGCATCTCCTCGGCCGTGACATGTTCGACCGTGGCGATTTCGCCTTTTCCCTGGTCCGGTTTCGACATGTTGTGGTGCCTGTATCGCAGTGCACGAAAGCGGAAAGCGTTGACAAGAGTGCCAAGGAGATAAGTATACGGGGGGTATCGCCCGACTTGGGCGGCATGAGAGTCGCGACCTTTATATCTGTTGCCGAGTTCAGGAGTATTCCCTCGGTTGCATACTAACTATGTAACTAAAGCCACCTGGGACTATCCCCGTTTCTCGTTCCCCCAGAGTAGGCTGCTCCGTCCGGGGACCCCATACTCTTCGACAAAGGAACCATACCAAATGCAAAAACCCCGTGTTTCCCTAGCACCAACTAAGCATCTGCCTATAGTGCTGTGTGCGGGGTCAATAAGATGCGTGCCGCTTGAGCCGTCGACCTCGATCAAGCCGGTTAGTGTACTATATCATTTCATGCTCGCGTGATATAGGTCGATGTCCGTTAAGCGCCAGAGATCTATTGGAGCATACTGCCTGGTTCGGGGTAAGACCAACCGAGGCCGCTCCGTTACCCTGGATCATCGAGCTCAGATCTCCCGTTTCCACGTGTCAGGGTCGAGAGTTTTACTGGTACGTGGAATACGGGATGTGGAGATTGGCCGCCTGCAAAACGGGGCGCTGGGCCTGGAGATCCCAATTAAGCGGCGAATAATTATAAAAGTCTATGCTAACCGACATGGAGACGGATTGGACACGGAACATAGTCATGGCTCCTTGGGGAAACTCTCCGTCATTGCAGCTCTTGGCATGCTGTCTGGGGAGTTGAGGGATAGATATAAAGTGTCGACAAACCCAGAGCAAATAATACCCTGGTTCTCGCTGCATTGATTGATCCAGCCATACATATTCTTATTAATTCGCGAATTGGTCCCAAGATAGATCGATCGCCTGCAATGCCTGGACTTTTGCAATCTGCGTGGCTCTTCAGCCACGTACTCATGGCTTCCGGCTTGACATTCAATGTCCCCGCAACACCGCCCTCTCATAGCAGCGGCAAGCTCCCTGTAGCACCAGTTGGCGTCTCGTGAGTCTACTTGTTGGGACATCCCAAATGTCGCTGACAATCCAGTCTCGAGTTCTTCACTTTTCCAGGGTACATGAACGACGTCGCTTCGACCTCGACTTGTCTGCAGAACCTGAAAGATCTCACTGGATCGTGGCCGCCGATGCGAATTGGGGGAACTACCCAGTACGTTAATTTTTCCCACCTCAACGTGACTGACGTCTCATTAATGACTGAAATCAGGGATCGTGCCACATACGACGCCTCTTCTTCCAATGCCGTCACCTACACAGTCGCTAACCCTGGGGATGCTCCATCAACTCTCACCTTTGGGCCTTCGTTCTTTTCGCTAGCCGCCAAGTATGGAGGTGCCGTGACTATTGGGCTCAATCGTCGCCTCAACAACATTGCCAACACGATTGCCGCTGCGACTGTGGCAAAGGCTCGGATAGGCAATTTGAATGCCATCGAGCTTGGCAACGAACCAACCTGTGCGAAGCCCTCTCCCACTCCTGTTTCTGAACTTGGCCATCTTGCTAACTGCTTGTCCATCTTCAGTCTTCACCGGTTCAGATCCCATTGCCAAGGGCCAAGCCTGGAATGCCGCTGCCGACTACGCGTCGCAGGTAGCGTGGCAGGATGCAGTTTGCGGAAACCTGTCCACCTCAAACATCATCTCGGCCGGTGTCTACTTCCACACTTCGCCCATGAACCTTGCAGGACTGACTGCCGTTGAGGGTAGCGCAAATGCCTACGTCAAAGACTACTGCTCGCACAACTATCCTCAGTCCTCGCCCAATTTTAATCTAGCTGCGTTGATGAGCCATAGTGGTATTGCTACACAGATCAAGCCTTTCGCGTCTGAGGTGGCGGCTGCCAAAGCTAAAGGCAAACCGCATGTCATCGGAGAGACGAACTCAGGTACTATCTAAGTCTATGCTTTGTTACTCGTTCTCTAATGTTTGTGTAGCTACACAAGGAGGAGGTGGAATCAGCCCTACTTTTGGTGCTGCTCTTTGGATTCTCGACTACGTTATGCAGTCCTTGCTCATGGGCACACAGGTACCAATTCATTCCACCACTTTCCGTTGAAGACAGAGCTAATCTTTGTCACTCATCCAGGCACTTTACTTCCACCAAGGAACCATCGGCAACTGTAAGCAAGGTTTCATATTAACAGGAGCTATGCTAAAGCTGCTTAACAGGTCAATATTGCTGGTGGGGACGTTATTCCATGGGAGCCCCGTACTTTGGAGCCTACTTTGCCACCATGGCTCTTGCGGACGCCGACCAGATCGCGCCTTTGGATGACCAGACCACCGCATACGCCGCCTACGCCATCTACAAGTCTGGAGTCCCCGTCAAAGTCCTGTTGTACAACTCCGACTACTACACCAGCGGCACTCGACCGTCGCAGACCTTCACCTTGACTGGCCTGAAGTCGTCCAGCGTCACTGCCAAACGCCTGACGGCTCCGCACTCGACCTCTCGTATTGATCGCGGCGAGAACCCGACTGTGGCTGGGCAGACGTTTACCGATGGCACTTGCAAGATCCAGGGAGCTGCGGTTAAGGAAACCAACACGGTCTCCGGTGGAGCAGCAACCTTTACTCTTGGTGCCTCGGAGGCTTTGTTGGTCTATCTGTGAGGAGAGACCGGAATGGGTGTTGACTTGGTTCTTTGGCCAGCTTGATGTTGAAGGATATCTACGTGCTGGGTTGGTATTGAGCTCATGTTGCATTCTATTTCCGCAGATTGCCACATCTTAGTCAAATTGGCTGCGATCCCAAGCACTAACTATGGCCAAGACACAGTAGCACGAAGCTTGCCTCGGTAATACTAAGTCCATTTAACGGCCCAATAGAGTTTCGATTTAAGTTCCCAGCGCGAGGTATGAAACGCACGAGCGAATTAGAGTTGGAAGAATATATCTCAGGGCTCGGTAATATGCAGCCGTTAACTGATCGGGCGGGATCGACAAGCCTTTAGCTTTAGAACCAGTTTTGCCTCGGCAACGCAGCTGCACAAAGCAGAAACACGCTTTCCCCTCAACTGTGCGGATAAATTGGTACCAACGTCGAGTCTCGTGCGAGTTGTCGGTGCTAAATAACCCGGCTATCGACCTCGCAGGCGTGACGCGAGCGGGGAAGCATGCAAGCATGTCCACTCTACGCGCTCCAATGTGAACGTTGTAGTAAATGTGACCTTATTAATGCTTGGAATTAATGCCTAAGCTCAGTAGCCGATACCGCGTCGCATTGTTTTTCGCATTACGGGCTCGACTGTGTAACTACCACGAAAGCGCCTGGTCTCTTGGCACTGTTCCTCCTACTCTTCATTAACATCGTGTAAAACACCATTGAGTTCACAGAAAATGGTGTTGTCCACGGAGCAAAAGGTACAGTGCAATCCGCCCAGGATTTCGCCTCTGGCATTATCTCAAGCTAACCAGCTCGTAGACCATCAATGAGCTCCAGGCCAATTGGATCTGGACTCCCAACTGGGTCGATTCTTCGACTGAGAATACAGCGGGTAGAGTCGTCGCTTTTACGCGCGAGTTTAGCCTCTCCTCTCTTCCATCGACTGCCGTGCTGCATTTCTCTGCAGACACGCGGTACAAGCTTTACGTCAATGGAGTTCGAGCTGCTGTCGGGCCGAGTAGGAGTAGTCCGCTGATTTGGTACTATGACACGCTTGATATCGCACCGCTTCTTCGGTCTGGGAACAATGAGATCAAGTTCCTTGTAGTTCGCTACTTTGCATCTTCTCGGGCCGCCATGCCGTTCCAGAGAACAGCATTGCCTGGTTTGACAGTCATCGGCAAGGTCGAAGCAGATACGAACGTCATCGATGTCAGCTCTTGCAACGGCTGGCACGCCCAGGTGGATGAGAGCATTGTCTTTCCCACCGGTCTGATCGACGACGTATTTCTCCATGTAAGATACCGTGTCAAAGACAGTCAGACAAGTGTCCTAACAAAACTTGGACAGATAAGCGAACGTGTCACGCCAACACACCTACTTCCACCGGCCACACCCGTGATACATGGAATCAGGACGTTGAATGGAGACATATCTCCCTGGCGCCTACGTCCGCGATCTATCCCAACGCCCGAAGAAAGCCATGTCAATGTCAACACCGTGCGGGCATGTGAGAGTGCAGCAGCCATTGATGATTGGACTGCTTACTTATCGGGGAGCAAGTCACTGATCCTTCCTGCAAGCTCCTCCCACACGCTGGATATACAGGCAGACGTACATTCAACAGCATTCTTGCGATGGGCCTTCAAGTCTGAAAAGAAGTCCCGGATCCACCTCAAAGTCACTTACTCGGAAGGATACGAATTCGAGCCTCGCTCGTATCCCTTCTTCCGAACTAAAGCAGATCGGTTGGACGCCAAGGCCGGGCATCTCATCGGACCGTATGACGATGCTACGCTGGCCATTCCCGAAACCCAGACTGTGGTGTATGAGCCATTTTGGTTCCGGACGTTTCGCCTTCTGCGACTTGAACTAACCGTTGGCCCTGAACCAGTGGAGTTAGTATCGTTTGACGCCACTCAGGTCAACTATCCTTTGGCGGTCAAGGCGAGCTGGGATAACCTTGGAGACCCGCAGAGTAAGGAGGTATGGGACGTATCGATCAGAACGATGCGGAACTGCATGTTCGACGGGTACTCTGACTGTCCATTCTACGAGCAGCTCCAGTGAGTATTGTCCGAATGATTTTTGTGAAGAAAATCGGTTACTAACATTAGCAGATACTCCGGAGACTCTCGTTCCGTGGGTCTGTTCCACTATCTGCTCTCAGGCGACGACCGCCTAATGCGACAAGCCATCACCAACTTCGCCGCTTCAGTCGGAACTGAGGGACTCACACAATCCCGATTTCCATCACACGTGCCCCAGCTCATCGCTGGTTTCTCCCTGTACTGGATCCTCCAAGTATGCGACCACCATCTCTTCTTTGGCGATACGCCGTACTCCCGCTCATTTATACCACGCATCGACGGTGTCTTCGAGTTCTTCCACTCGCATATCGATAGTCTTGGCCTTGTGAGCGGCCTTCCGGAGGATGTCTGGCAGTACGTTGACTGGGTTACGACCTGGGGCGCTACCGAGGAGCATCCGGACAAGGGTGTTCCTACATCTGGCCGCAAATCAAACAGACATACTTACTTCAGCATGCTCTACGCGTATGTTCTTAAGCAGGCTTCGCGACTACTACGCGAAACTGGAAGACCTGGTAATGCAGACGAGTACGAGCTGCGGGCCGAGTCTCTCCAAGAAGCAATCCGGACTCACTGCTACGACGGGCGCTTCTTCACGGACTCCACAGCCGACGTTGCAGACAACCTTTCCTACTCCCAACACTGCCAGGTCTTTGCGGTTCTTTGCGGCGCCGCACGCCCCGAGGATCAAGCCCGTCTCGTAACCGAGGCCTTCGCGAACCCGGATTTCTCAAAATGCTCGTACATGATGCAGTTCTACGCGCTTCGTGCATTCTCCATCGCCGGAGACGACGTCTACGAGGCGTACTGGGCGCACGTGTGGAATCCGTGGCGTCGGATGCTGGCGAATAATCTTTCCACCTGGGAAGAGGACGATGTCCGGCAGCGGTCCGACTGCCATGCGTGGGGAAGCGTGCCCGTGTACGAGTACTGCACCGAGCTGGCTGGTATTCGTCCTCTGGCCCCGGGCTTTCAGAAGGTGCTGTTTAAGCCGCGGTTGTGTCTAAGCGAGGCTGTGTCTGCGAGGGTGGCGGTGGGTGAAGATAACCTCGCGACGGTGTCCTGGAGAACAGAGGCCAGTGGAGAAATGGTCGTGGAGCTCCAGCTGGATAAGGCTGTACGGGTTAGGAGCCAGCTGCCTGGTGGCGAAGAGGAGGAACATGGTCTTATTCAGCATCTTTCTTTGAAGTATAGATCGCTATCAGAGTAATACACAAGGTGTGAATTCTTGGCAATGCTGACGCGGTTCACATATTCTAATAGCATGCTATTGGTAATACAAACATTATTCTACCGCCACTTAACCATTAAAAGTATATTTCTCTTCGAGACTGTAGAAACTTGATACGGCTCAAAATATCTTTAAAGACCCCGGATATTGGTTGGTGCATGCTAATGAACATCCTTCCGCATGCTGGTGGCAGGGTTTTCAAGGTGTGAAATGGTTGATTGTAAGGATAGCTTGGGATTCAGCTCTCTATTTAGTCTTATCCCATGGTAATAAATCCTAAAGCACACAGTAAGTCCATTACTTGATTTAGTATTGAAATATGGATACAAAGGGTTCAGTACTTTATACTATATTTTCTTAAGACAAGCTCATAATAATCCCTAACTTGTATTTTGCTCCAGGGTAGTTATGAGGTTCATGATGTTCTAGGTTAGTATATTAATAGGTGCATACCCTCGCCCCTTATTAATGACACTAAAATATCGGTATATTTAGCCCTATTTAGCCCAAAAATTCGGTTACAGCCCTAACGAACTCAAATTTCGTCAACGTCAATGGGGAACTTGTCCTCTCATTTCTCCTGAAGGAAGGATGAAGTGATTGACATGTGTTTGAGGCTGAGCAGTAAGAACTAAATCTTACTGGCCAATTCGGCCGATCCACACGCTTCCAACCAATAGGAAGATTCATAACACGTCAGCCGGCATCTAAGCCCCAATCCTTGAACGTAACATTACCAAAATATAGCCGAGGAATTTCCATTAACAAAAATAAGCCGAGTGGACTGTAAGACGCGACAAACTACAGACCGCGAGTGCCCCAGTTCTATCCGACATCTATCTGCCGTCGACTAGAGCCCAATCAGTTTCTAGGGAATCGAGCACTCCTGCTCATTGTGTCTTCAATATGGCGTCGCGGGAGACCAGGACTGCCTCACAGAGCCGCTCGGTACGCACCTGTACTGAGTGTAAGCAGGCAAAGGTAATCCCAAGCACCGCTACTTATCCTTGTTACCGAGTCTCATACGACATCAGCTCCGATGCGATTCCAAACACACCTTTCCAAATCCGTGCTCGAGATGCCAGTCAAGACAGCTTTTCTGCACCGTGGACGCCGCCTTCCAGAGGACGCCGGCTAGAAAGTACGGGCCCTATACAACCCTGATAGAAATGCACTGACTGGGATCTTAGACGCATAGAGGCAATGAGCAGAGAGATTCAGGAGTTGCGAAGTCGACGGGAAGCGGATACTGCATCCTCAGGCTCGGATCCTGCTGCCACTAGCCGCCTGTCCGAGGAAGCCTCGGGACTCTCGACAGAAGACAACTTTGACTTGCCCGAAGCGACTGTCTCGTTGAACGGCGTACTGGTGGATTCCCAGTTAGCCATTGAAGCTTTCAAAGTGTATGTCCTTTGATACATCCTCTTCAGTCCTTGCGCTCACCACTCTTTAGCTACGCAGAGTTCTTCCGTCCCCAGCTACCGCTCCTGGAACCCATCTCTCTGCACCAGATCTATGGCTCCCAACCCTTTCTCTTCTGGACCATCATGGTGATAGTCTCGTCCCACCTCCCCGAAACTCCCTTTGTCGAGCTATTCGCCCGTCTCCATGAACCGTACGTGCGACTGCTGAAGGAAGAGGCCTTGGGAGCGCCGCTGCCCCTGCACAAGATCCAGGCCCTCCTGTACATCTGCGCGTGGCCGCTTCCGATAGAAGTCCAGGTCAAGGACCCGAGTTGGCTGTACTGCGGAGTCGCAATCCAGGCCGCGCGGTATATGGGCTTGGATCGGGAGCAGCCTCTTCCATCACCGCGGACCATGGGCGTGCTGCCGGGCACGGCGCGGGCTAGGATAAACACCTGGCTGGGATGTTTCTATGTGAGCACATCGCAAGTCTCACCCATAAGAGCTCGCAAGTTCCTGGAATGTACGTACTAACCTAGTTAGACTGAGCCTTCATCTCGGCCTCCAACCACCCATCAACTCGGACCTCGATTTCGCAGCCATCCACAACTTCCTGAGCCAGAAAACACTGCCATTTGAAATCGCCACCCAGGTTCGAATCCATCTCGTGGTGGCAAAGTTCATCAACCTCCTGCTGCAAAACACAAACGAATCTGTCGGTTCAAGTCTGATCCGAGTCATAAGCAACGAGCTCGACGCCCTCAAGTTGGCTCTTCCCGAAAGGGAACCAGGCATTCTCAAGATGGAGTTCAGCATCTTGGTCACCAAGATTCACTTTTACGCGCTCGAGATCACAAAGTCGCCGCTGGATAGTCCATCCCGCGACCTCATGCTGCAAACGGCACTTGTGGCAGCGATGCGGATTATACAAATATCAGCCACCCCTCGCGTTAGTACTCCAGATGGTGTACCCTCACTACGCAGAGAAAGATCTCTGCCCAAGACCTATTACCGGGGTCTTGCGCTGGCGACGTTCTTCCTCATCACCTTCTTCCACCTTAACACCAACGTGTCTCCGGAAGAGCGGCAATCCGCTGCGACGCATATCTCGCTGGCCCAAGGCGTCTTTAGATTCTGCTCCATCGACCCTCGAGACGAATACGCCAGAGTGGCAAAGATGTTTGAGGTTCTCGCGCGGCTACCGCCCGGCGCCGCAGACCCGACGAAGATGCGATTCACACATCGCATGGGCGTTTCGATCTTGATGAATGCCACGAGGATTGCGGATGAGGCGCGTGGTCGGCCGACTGAGATTCCTAGGGATCATAGTGTGGAGGAACCTAGACCGATATATGAGGCCGACTTGCGAAATCACGAGCTGCAGCAAGAAATGGTCTATAACACAGAGCAGGCGGCCTCCGATGTCGAGTTTCTCAGAGAGTTCTGGGATGATCCGATCATGAGCATGATCAACCTTGATGCCGTGTATCTTCCTCAAGAGGACCAAACAAATAACCACGGCACGTATTAGTTTTGACTAGATTGTATGTAAATAATCGTAACAGCTCACAATAGTATTGATTTGACAAACTAACCTCCGTAGCATTATATTAACTTTCCAGATACCCAAGTCCGTGTACAGAATTTCAGCCTTCCTCTGATAATCTTACAAAACACCCAAACCCTTAGCTAGCAAATTAGACTAATTTCTCCTTCGCAAGATACTTTGCCAACGCAATCGTGCTCATCCCGCAAATCGCAGCTGCAGAAACCACCAGACTATGCCAAGGCTGGCTCAAGACAAACTTGACCGGCGAAGAAACCGCCGGCGTCGGCAGCTTGAGAGTCGCGAGGCCAAGATGCTGCTGCGACCCGTGGACGTCGTTCTCCATGAAGCTCCCCGCGGGCGCCTTCTTGCCTCCGCGGAACCTGGGGATAGTAACCTTGAAGGCGAGGGCCGGCTTGAAGAACCCCATCCACACGATGTCTTCCTTGGCGATGCCCAGGGCTCTCGCCACGGTGTCGGGCGAGAGGAGGTTGGACTTCATGATGGAGTGGAACATGGCCTCCGAGGTGAAGATGACGTCGATGGTGATATCGAAGGGCCCGGCGTTCTTGGAGCGAAGGGTTTGTGCCACGTCTGAGAGCGTCTTTGGCGAGACGACAGGGCCGGTCTTCTGAGCGCATGGCACAACGAATGTCGCGCCTGAGATCTTGGGCTCGGGGAGTGTGTCGCGAAGCTGAGAGATGCTGGCTCGGAACTCGGCAGTACGTCGTGCTAGAGGTTGTCCCTTGCCAATGATGGAGACGCTGCCGTGGATGAGTCGGTCGTCGAACTTGACTCTGCCGCTTGTATCGTTGAGTGCAAGTCGCTCCTCGCCGGGCTCAAGATCCATAAGATGGTACACGGAGAATTTGGCACACGGCCCAAGCTCGATCTCCATGCGGCCGCCGATGCCAAAGGCAAAGTTTCCTGCGGTTGCCTTCATTCCCGGGTACGGTCCATGCTGGGAGGTTCGTTAGAAGAATGACAGATGACTAGGTGGTTAAAGACTTACAATCATGGCCACTCGGGCCTTGGCAGCTAGGCTTGTTGCCAGAGCTTGGGATCGTGCGAGAACCTCACAGATGACGAATAACTCGCCGGGTCCTTGTGCTGTGCTCTGGCCCTTTCCATACAGATGGAAGTCCAGCTCCCATTTTCCAGCATCTTCTGGGTGTTGCTCCGTCACGTACCGCTTTATCCGTGGGAGCAAGTTGTCAATCTGGCTGATTAGAATGTCTGGTTGACTGAGTTAGCGGACGACTCTTAGCTTGACGAGACTGAGTATGTGGGCAATTCTTACGATCTCGGACGCTTCCCATGAACATTGAGCGATATCCCACCACGCGAGCAGCCTCGAGCTTGAACTGGTAGGGCAGTCCTGCCGCCTTGGAAGACTGATACCGGGATCCGCTGACTCGGACAGTTCGGCCGTCTTCTAGCTGATCATACTTGGTCTTCTGCAAATGAAGAGCACCTCCTGGTCCACGCAGGATATCCGGTCGAGCATTCTCATACAACGCATGGGCGGCTACCGAGAAGGGTGTGCAGCGAGAACTAGGCGACATGGGCCTGATATCGAAGACTCCGGTAGGATAGACGGTGGCAACTGCACCGGGAGACTTGGGCGTCGAGCACTGCCCACCACACTCCATAATCTTGCCCATGTGCAGAAAGCCTCCGTACCGCTCTTGGATATCTGACGAGCTGACGTCTTCGTGCTGTTGCTTTAGCTGGAACGCGGCGTAGGCTGCGTAAGGGGCGGGATCGTATGCGCGGCCGCCGATGATGACGTTGAAGTCGGGATGGGCCTCCATGGCGTCGATGAAGGGCTCGGGGCCGACCTGGACGACGACTCGCGGTGATTCCTCAACTGCCGAGGCTGTTAGGGGAGGGACACATGGGCCACAGCCGCTGATACGACCGGCGTGGAGTCTTTGGAGGATGGTTGTTTTGTTGATGGCGGAGAAGATGGAGATGGCCTTGATGTGGTAGTCCCTGTTGTGGTTAGTAAGAGATGATGACATTGTTGACGGTTGGTTGCTTACTTGTTCTCCTCCTTGGCCGCAATCTCTTCGATGATCTCGCCCATAAGCTTGACATGCTCGTCCGTCCCATCTCCGCCCGCGGACCCAAAGATCAACGGAACGCGAAAGGTGTGGACAAGTCTGAGTAGCTTTGACAGGTCCTTAACGTAAGCTGATCTCGGGCAAGTTGTGACGCCGAGGGCCAGCTTCTCTGGACCGCTGTCGGTTGAGCCTGAGTCTAGAATGATGGCGGTAGGAATACCAGTGGGAACTAGTTTTGCCAGCTCGTAGGCTGTGGGGGCCTCGTCAAAGCCGTATCCAAGCATTCCAACGGGTGTCACGATGTGGCAGATTGGCGTTGAAGCCATGGCTGCTTGGTCGGTCTCAGTACTGGGCATGCTGGGGTAGACTCCTGGATGTGATGGAAGAGAGGTGAATGTCTAAACTTGATAACAGAGGTAGAAATGATATGATAGGTAGCGGAATAGTTAATGGCGAGTGGTGTATACTGCTTCTTCAACGATAGTGAGCTGTGGGTTTATAACTCTCTGCAACGCCAAGGACAAGGAGTGCACTAACCTTGAAAGCCGGCGGGGGTCGCCTGCTACGCCGCCCGAAAGCCGCACTGGGGAATGGGGTAATCGATATTAGCCAAGGGCCAAGTTACGAGTATGTGGCTGTATTCCTCCCGTGGCAATGTTGTGTTAAGCCGCGTTTCGCTTGTCGACGCGAAATGCGGCACCGGACTTTACGACAAAAGGCCGTGGTGCCAAAGAGGCATTCCCCCGCCATCTTGCTTCCAAGAACTGCTCTGGGGTTGCATTGTTTGACTCCGCCAAGAAAGCAGGAAGATCTTGCCCGTGTTGGAGTCTGGGTTGTCGGGCAGTTTTAGTCTCATGTTTTAAGGGCTGGGGCCCGGTCGACTGATGAACGACGTTGGTCCTCTCGGCCGAGCCAGGGGTGAGGCAATCTGAGCGTGTATCTGTCTAACTGCGTGCCTGGCTAGTGGGACACACTGCGGGATTGCTATTCGGCTTGGGGGAGTTAAGGTGGCAGAAGCGAAATGCGCTCGCGGAGCCGAAGATCGCTTTTCGTCACGACTGGCCTGGACGACTACAATGCGGATAGGTGGGACTCGACTGGGGAGATGCTGGGAAGATGCTTCTTTCTGTGCGTAATACTTCGAGGCTTGGTCTTTCTCCTAAGCCACTGGCAATGGCACCCGCGGCGTGCGCTGCCTTGCCCGAACATCGCTTCCCGCACTGATTGGCCGGGTTTGTCGATGCATCTATTTACGGCAGCTCGTTGTATGTCCTGTGTCGTAGCAAACTCCAGTTCCGTCCGTTGTGACGCAAGAAATACAGCCATGAGCTCCGTTCAATCGAGCTTGATGACTTGGTATATCTATGCCATTAGTCCTGGTTCAATAACCCTTACTCATCAACTCCAATCAACATTTACAACTCGCATTCCTTGATACTTATACAGCATCATCCGCTGCCACTTACACAGGGTCAATCCGACAACCGCTCAAACGCATTCCTCTCGCCATAACTATGGGCGAGCCCAACACTAAAAGTACCGGGAGTCTCAGCCAAACCAACGTCGACTACGTCGAACTAGAAGCGACCCGCTCTTCGCACATATTCCTCGACAATAGACTGCGTCCTATCGGCTCACATGACTCGTCCATGAATGGCGCTGCACCAGATGAGGATGAGAAACTCCCCCTCGGCCAGTCCATCAAGCGATACCCTAAGATCGTAGGGTACTGTCTCGGCCTCACCACTGTTGTCATCGGCTGGGGATATGACCTCGTCGTTGTCGGCTCCATCACCGGCGTCGATCCGTTCCAGGAGGACTATGGCGAGATATATAAGGGTGACTTGATCATCCCGTCTATGTGGCTATCGCTCTGGCTCGCTTCCACGCCGCTAGGAATGGCCATCGGCTCCGTCTTCGGCGGTTGGTTTCAGGATCGCTTCGGCCGCAAGAAGAGTCTTCTGGCTGGCAGCATCATCTCGACAATCGGCGTGGCCATCATCTTTTTCTCCTACCTACCCCCGGACATCGAAATCAAACGCGCCATGTTTTTTATCGGCAAAGTCATCCAGGGATTCTCAGTTGGCCTTTTGAAGATCACGGCTATGACGTACATCTCAGAGACGGCGCCTGTAGCTCTTCGAGGATCTGCCATGGCGTTGGTCCCGACGGGAAATCTTACTGGACAGCTTATTGGGTCAATTGTCGTCTTCCTGGTCAACAATGTCAAGGGAAAGACTGGCTATCTAGCCGCATTCGGCTCTCAGTTCGCCTTCGCCATCCCTCCCTTACTCCTGTCCATCTTCATGCCCGAGAGCCCGGCGTACCTGGAAGAAATCGGCGAGACAGACAAGGCAATCAAGGCTGTGGAGAGACTCTATGCGCCTCGAGCTGATCCCCACAAGGCGCTGCAAAGGATGCGGGAGAACATCGCCGAGGAGAAGGCCTTGGTGGCCGACGCTAGCTACATTGCCTGCTTCAAAGGCAGTCATGCTAGAAGAACTTGGATCGTCATCATGGCCAACCTCTTCCCAGCCATGTTCGGCTTGGATCTTCTGGCCAAGTCGAGTTACTTTCTTCAGACCATTGGTGTGGCCTCTAGTACGAGTCTTATGATCCTCATCGGCGGCATTGTAGCCGGAATTGCGGCAAACGCTATGGGTATCTGGATCATGTCTCGTGTTGGCCGACGGCCATCGACAATTACTTCATTGACTGGTGCAACCATCCTGTGGACGGCAATCGGTGTTTCGGGGTTTTGGAAAGGGGATGTAGCCGCCTACTTCACTGGCGGCACCATGGTTGTCATCATCGTGGTCTGCGGAATGGGCTGTTGGCCTTCGGGCTACGCCATCATGGGAGAGACCAGCTCATTGAGACTGCGTGCAAAGACGCAAGCCATCGGCGGCGTAGCTCAGCAAAGCTCGTCCGTGGTGATGAGTTTCGTCCTGCCCCAGGTCTTCAACACGGATGCAGGCAACCTTGGTGCAAAGACTGGCTTTATGTACACTGGCATGTGTACGATGGCGGTTGTTATTTGTTGGTTCTTCCTGCCGGAGATGAAGGGGAGGTCCCAGATGGAGATTGATGAGATGTTTACCGAGAAGGTGCCTGCTCGGCGGTTCAAGAAGTGGAGTGGTCAGGTGGCTGTTTCTGCTTGAAAATTACATGTATAATCTTGTTTGGTTCTTTATGATAGTTTTAGTGACTTTGGGCGTTGGGACTTAGACTGCTGGCGTGTTGGAATATAAAATAGGCTAATACAGAATGCGAATATCGGTCTGCACTCTTTCCTTTCTCGCCCACCATCCTGATTATTCACTGCTTTGCAAGATAAAGTAGGTCAAGTCAGGGCCGCAAAAATGCAATTGATAATCGAGACGGTAGCTATCGACCGTTTTCAACATGATTGAACATCGTCAATCGCCGGAAGTGACCAGGTTCAGACCGAAGGCTGAGTGAGGGATGATATTTCTTGACTTTCTCGTGCAGAATTGCAGCAATGCCATACTATATAACGTAGTTAATTGATTGGGAACATCTATACTCCTGCCGGTTGCTATAAGCTTGCTGCCCTTCTCCGTCACTTGGATATCTGGATCCACACTATGCATCAAGATCTCACTTCTGGATAATATCTCGGCCATGGGAGACTAAATGTGTTTTGGTCGTTATGCATGACTCCTCTGTACAATGAATACATAATGCCTCTTACTAAGGCAGCTGAGCAATAACTTTGATGCTATCTATCATGTTGTAAACAGTTCGGAACGGGTCCGTTTCTAGATCGATCTTATTTACAGAAATGAGCAATAGGGCCCATTCGGTAGGGTAGGTATTGAGGTCCTCTGGCTAGCTTGGCCATCATTAAAGTTAGTGTACCAAGCGCGTACAAGTTGAATCACTGTTCTGAATATAGTATTAAATTCCAATATATAATTATAAGTTCTCTGGGTCCTTAGCAAGTAAATCCTTTCGCTCAGCTATCAACTATCGCTCTCTACCTTAATTTCATTCCCTTTGTCTAAATAGATAGCTACTCCCTCTCTGCGTGATGATGACTGATCGAGTTGGCGTGGAATGCTAGAAAAGAGAGTTCTGATATGACGTCTCTCTTTACCGGGCACAAATGCGGTGAACTTTAGGGTAGTACAACGGCATGTACTCCGTGGAGTGGGGATGGGGGAGAAAGACTGGAAGGATTAAGTAATTGATGATGCAAGCAGATTATCATGATACTGTTGGTTTCCTCTAGTCGATCCAGCTCTAGATGGATGTCAGGGGGATGTCGTGCAACTAACTGCTACATGAAACGTGAAAGGCAGGTGGCAACACCGTCATCAGCCTTGGATAATCACACAATTTAACGTTTACAAGGCCCTCGATTATGCCCGGATGGAAGAGTTACAAGTCTCCTTACACTGATCAAAGCTCGTAGGGACCTGTCAAGTACCAAGGAAGTGAAGCTTGTCATCGAGTATGTGCAATGACATCATCCAAGGCCACTCAATACCATTATCTCCGCCATCATGAACTTTCAATCAATTGCCGAGGGTTTCCGTTGGCTCTCCCAAACGCGGGCTGAAGCAGAGAACCCAAAGCAGCAAAACGGGCTTGCCGCGGTTGCCGCGTCCCCATACATAGCTTCCCGTTATCATCCCTACGCAAATTGCCGCAGCTGAAAGCATTGCTCGTTTTAGCTGCTTGCAGGCACCAATTCAGCTGTCAAAATCCTTGGGATGTGCCTGCACTAATACCCAATTCAGTGGTGAATGTCTCGGAACCCCGCAACGCGTCTTCCCGGTACCCAGTTTTGTATGATCGACATCCAAGGAATAAGGGCTGATCTTCAACCCACACGTCATTCAGCTGGCGCCAGAGGTCAGACCCGCAAGATAAGGGAGGCTTGATGAAACCACGGGATTCAGCCATGCAGTTTGGTTGGCTTTCTGGATTCGGCCCAACACTAGTTCGGCAGCTAAAACGTGATATTGGATGTTCAGGCCAGATATGTTTCAATATTACGACGCTTGGACATGTAGGGAATATGAGATATGACTGGAAACTCATTTGAGGTGCATAATCACACAATTGGCGAGAAACAAGCTTGTTGCAGCTACCTCCCCGCCTTCACCACCCGGGTTGCAGTGACATGCGTCAGACTATTGAGTCCGCGATGGTTCATTCGCATTCATGTTCAAGCAGCCCAATTCTAAGATACAACTCGGCCAGTATCAGCCTGTCGATCTAAATTGCGTCAAGATCAAGCTCTGACATCCCCTTTTCTTCCATAGTTGACACAATAGCCTGAAGATCCACACCCCCTTTGATCATGTATAGGGAACAGTCAATGGCGTTGTAGAAGTAGAATGTTCCAGTCCCGACCTCGAACAGGAACATGGCCTCCCCTGTATAGGGTGCCATGCCGTAGAGCGGCTTGATATCACCTTCAATACCACGTCCCCTGACCTCCTCTTCGATTTCGCCACCTTCACTCCACCGCATGTCTCCGCCGATTTCCTCGTAATCGTTGGTCCAGTCCATGGGGGCCGGGATCTGTATTCAGCTGGTCAGTCACATGGTGGCGTTGGGAAAGGATTAGACGGGAAAAGATTTACATCGGTGTCAGTCACGACTACGCCATCGGCGAGCTTTGTGTGATTGCTCATATTGGGAAGCGGTGGTGTGAATAGCTTGAGTGAGAGCAGAGAGATGTGATGGGATGATTGAGGTGTTGAGCGGGGTTGGGAAAGGTGTTGAGGATGGCTGAGAATGGACTTGCTGGACGGGTACATTTATATACAGCACTAGGCTCCACTGAAGACGTCATTGACACTCTGGCTAGAGCTGAAGCAGTACAAGCAGGTACATCGGAGGTTGAGAAGCCGATCGTCAGCTGACCATGCCCAAACAAGATTATTGGAGTACTAGTATTGTCTGAGCGGACAAAAACGCCCGTGATCCAGCATATATACTATCTGATAAAGTGTCTCGAAAATAAATCAACTGAGCTTTTCTATTGCACCCTCTCATGCCTCATCATCTCAATTGAAAGCACTATGGCAGTTGGTCACTTCACGTTCTGCAACCAGAAGTTGACAGACCTATTCAAGTATGACTTGAAAAAGGTCCGGACTGCCATACATAGTTTGCTTACCATGTGCTGACTTGAATTCTTTGATGTTTAGATCTACGACTTCCTCGAGGATGTCAGCGAGAACCCACAGAACTATGGCAAAGATCCGAAATTGAAGACAGAATTGCAAGCGATTTACAAGCAGTTTCTCTCGCTCTGGTGAGTTTTCTTTTGATATTCAAGCGGTGATGAAAGGCCTGCTAATAGGAGCTGGACTCAAAGCCCTCTGGATAAAAAGGACTACATTCCCAAGGATAAAAACATCGAAGAAAACTTCGAACCCTTGGCTGCAAATGGCAAGCAGGCGTCAAAAGATCACGCACCAAAACAACACATTTATCGCCAACCAACGAAGGAAACGCAAGTGAATAACCCCGAATTCTCCAAGCTTAAGGTCCATCTCGACCCCGATTGGGAATATGTTCACCCGCATCCTAAAGACATCCCCAGCACCAGCACCAACACTGATCCTGGTCCTAAGAGTTTGCCATACTGGTCACATTACGACTTGCTTGGTCTTTTTCTCTCCCTTTTGGGCCCTGCGCAATTAAATGCGAATAAGCTCAACTTCTTCCTTCCTTTGACAGCCGTGTATTGCCGCTGGTGTTTCACCATTGGAGGCAACAGAAAAAGACCGAAACCACCGAAACCACCGAAACCACCAAAGAGTGAACTTTTCACTGCAGCTGCCGAGACGAAAAAGGAACAGCCTGGCATCGGTTCAGTCCCCTCAATCTTCCAATGCACATGGGCCCCGGGTGCCGAGGGCGTTTACTTCTCTCTAGGATCCTCGCTAGCTGGGCAGGACAGCAAGGATTTGGCTAAGTTGGGTCAATGGGGAACAAGGCTCCAAATGGCCCGTTTCAATCTACTCACAGGCTGGAATAATATCGAAAATAGGAAATGGGATGAGAACAAAGCCTGGGATTACAACAATTCACCAATCAGAGACGAGAAAGGCGACACAGGGACTCACTTTGGCAACTGCGGGGAAACCTACCCTTTCATCCAGCTACTGTGAGTACGAGAAAGAGAACCGTCCGTGAACATCCGACTGACTTGTGTCACCATCTCAGTGACCCATGGAGCAGGAACATCAGGGACAACATCAAAGGCCTTGCCCTCGCCAGCACCTTCATGAGTGACGCACAGATGTTCGACGAGTACTCGGAGGCGGGCATATACAAGAAGAATCCGAGTAATGACAAAGACTTCCCCTTCATGTGGCCGCCTTGTCCAAACTGCAAATACCTACTGAGCGTGGCCGGCGCGACACAAGAAAACTTTCACCCTGCAACAGACCGCCCCCGTACCCCCCCAACCGCTGTATGATGGGCAAGAGATTCGGGCGGGAGCATTTCCAGATTGTTACGTATATGATGTTAGTTTAATAAGATTGTGGTTCCAATTTATGTCCCCGCCAAAGGTGATATAGGACTGAAGGCAGTATAAACAGTTACACAGGCATTATGGTGGAATGTCTGAGCTGTGTGCATTAGATGTGTTTTTTGCAGCTGTTGATGCGACCGAGCAGCTTGCTTACGCGCACGCTAACTTAGTACTGAAGGCAGAGTCATAAGAAGAAGGGAGATATAGGCAGTATCGAATTTACGAGATGACTGCATAAAATAAGCAATGTGCCAGTGTTTATGAAAATATCCTAATGTGAACTTGCATGATCCCTCCTGAGGGAAACATCAAAATTATCCGTGATGGGATCTTTTTCGTGACCCCATTTGTAGTACGCAGATGTGTAGAATGTAAACCACTTATTACCCTCAAAGTCATTCAGCTTAGCCAACGTCAGCATGAAGCTCATCTCCTGAACATGCTCCATTCTGACCCATCCCTTTTGGCTTCGGGGGATTAGCCGCAGCAACAAACATGTGGTGCCTGTGACAGGCATTTTAGTGAAGGACGTGAGCACGTTGAAGCGCAGGTTGCTGAGCATGCGGGCCCCAGGCCCTGTATAAGTCTCCATTATACAGTTGTCATCCCTCGTTGTGCCCAGCTCAATGGCGATGTTAAACTCGGTCAGCTGGTAGCTGCTGTACTCATTGTTTTGGACGAGTACTGAGAAGACCAGGTCCTGAGGCAGGTTGTCCTTGTCTTGTAAGATGAAGTCCTTTTGGAGAGAGTACGCCTCGCACTTGTAGTCTGGGGGACCGGCTGGGCGCGAACTGCGGGAGCTGAGGCTCTGTGTTGCCATCATCATCATGCTGAACTGGCCAGCTTGTGCTCTTCTTGCACCAGCGCGGCTCCTGATCGGAACACCATGCGGCACCTCGGAGCCCATAGCATCGTGGAGATGTTCTGTAATCAGAGCTCGAATATGAGGAGCTCGGTTGATTGGACGAGTTTGGAACCTGAGTGCAAAGCTCTCGTCACGACCCCAGTCCTCAGACTCAGCCTCTGGAGGTTCAGGAGCCGACAAGGCCGAGATAAGCGCGGCTCCGGAGTGCCCTCCCTCCTCACCGCTGTCATCATCTTCGGAATCTGCAACTCGAGGGACCGTGGATGGGGTCATGAGGCGCAAGTTGCGAAGTTCCTGCACTGGCTCCTTCGACTCAGTGTGGAGACTCGCCAGAGCCGACGTAGCGGCTTCATCTCCAGACTTTTTCTCTCCCTCTAGAGAGACGACGAGTTGGTAATAAGGGTCATTGAGTTGCATGGCAAGAAGTGCCGAGTTAGGAGTTTTGTCATCGAAACACCTCTGCTCTTTACCCTCATCATCCGTGAAGTTTCCCATGTTATCGTAGAGAAGCTCGACCTGCTTTTCCGCAAAGAAAGGGAGACGCAAAAGGCGCAAATCCGCATCCGGATCGCCCTTGTCTTCACCCTCAACTTGCGACTTTGGGACAGTGCTCCAGACAAACCAGTTATTATCCTGGCTTGGCAATACAGAAAGCTTTTGCCAGGGCTGTTCGGGCTTGTCATAGTCCTGGTACTTTGACTCGACAGTAAATTGTCTCCCGATGGAAAGCTTCAACATGTCAGCCTCCAGATACCAGCCAGCGGCGAAGCGCTGCTGATGCGGTGGCTGAGTGAAGGTCAATGTTTTGAAGTCTTGACCCGGGATGCAATCAAACAGTCCGAGCATGACACCATCTGCCACGATCTCATGCCGAAGCAAAGGCGCACGCTCAGTATCGACTCCGGTGGTATTCACTCTGAGGTCTGGATACATGGTGACAAGGTCAGACCGAAGATAGAAGCCATATGTGGGAATCTGTGGACGATGGGTCTGCTGTGGAGGAAGATACTCCAAGTAACGATTCAGACCGTGTTTGATGGCAACTCGGTCTAGGTCTTGACCCATGTGGTTTGCCAGACTCAAGGCGCCATCGACCATAGCATCAACCCAGTTCGGGTCAATGTAAAAGAAACGCAGGCTTTCTGGAGGCAAATGGCTTGGATCCGAGATGAGATAGTGCGCGGGCACTCTATCTAGAAACATGCGATCCACGATCCACGCAAGGACGACCATCCAGTCAGTCGAGACAGGATCATTAGTCTCATCGTAGACCTTTTTGTCTTTGCCCATGGAAAGATCCTTGACGACCTGAACGGCGTTTGGTAGATAGTTGGGTTGGATGAGCTTGGAGTCGTACCCAAGTTTGGGATACCCTGCCTTGGAGAGTTCTGGACGATACCACCGCTTCCTTACTCCTCCTGGGAAGAAGTCAGGCCTATCACCGTCGTTTGAATCAGGAGGAATGGAAAGCTGGATCTGCTGAAGCCTTTCTATAGTATCGGGCAGACTCTTTAGCAGGTCACTCCGAGAACGGTAGCTTTGCTCCGTTCCTGCATTCATGACAGCCTCGATCTTGCACGCCTTCATGGTTTTATGGCGAATGATGGAGCGTAGACGAGAAAGAGCGGCGACGTACGCCTTATCTCCAAGTGCAAGAGTTCGGCCAATCTGCCAAGCTATCGAGTAGCTAATGTCCATCATGCCGACCTCTTTGTCGAGAATCTGGAAGTCTTGACCTGAGTTGGAGCACTTGTCAAGCTGAGCATTGCGTGGGACCCTGGTGGGCGTGAAAGGGCCCCGGTACAAGGCGACGGTCTTCTCACCAGTCTGGACTCTGTACCTGACGAGGGAGTAGCCGTCTTTCAGACGGTTTCCAAGGCGGGCAGATACTCTGTCACTAGATGACTGGAGGGGCTTGAAGACAGTCTCCGAGGGGCGTAGAACATCAAGCTCTTTACCAAGATGCTCGAATGCGTCTCTGACATTGAACTGTCCAGGCGGCAGAACTGAGTAGCTCCAGCTATGAAGGGAACACAGTCCAACGCGGTCTTGGTTTGTGCCGGGCCATGCCATCTCTTCCACTCCTTCAATGGAGACAAGATGTACAGAGATGTTGGCGGCGGTGGGATTGTTCAGCGGCCCGCAACGGTTACTGACGACGCAGGAGAAGATGCCGAAATCCTCGACACCAGCGATGGCCATGCCCTTGGTGTTGATCTTGCGGACGTGGGACAGGTACTTGTACTGGTCGGTACTTGGATGTTCCCCCGCTTGACGGTTATTCTTGTCATCAAATGTGGAAAACAGGCTCTTGAAAAGATCCGGCTTGACAAAGATGAACTCCGCAGCGACATCTTTGACATCTTGGGCGGGGTCATCAACGATAGGCGTTGCGATGTTGCCAATGCCCAGAAAATCACCAACTGTCATTTTGATAGACCCAGTTGGACTTTGCTTGAACTGTACATCGCCCAGATCTCCAGGCTGGAGCAACAGTTCGTCATGGCTAAAGGTGAAGAGGGCAAGCCAGGGGACTCTGTTGCGGGTATCATCCGCACCCTCTTCAGACGGGCTTCCGATCCTCTCCCATGGGAGGTGAGGATCGCTCAGAACAATATGGGGAAGAATGCGGCGATCGTCTGGATAGCCCGGGGGCGGGTAGGTGGAATAGACGGAGCCCTCGGGCAGGACAAACTGAGGCGCGTCGACGTAGAAGTTCTGCTTCGCTTCGAGCCGAAGAGTACGCTCATCTGTTGGAGCTTTGATGTCTTGAGTGATGTTGATTTCGTGCTTCTTGCCAGCCTCCAGGCCCGGAGCCCAGTATGAATGCAGTTGCGCCTGGCCCGGCTCCAAAGCTGGAGTTGGGTCTTCGATGGGCTCCCCGGGCTGGGCCTCTGGAGGGGCAACCTTGGGCTGCTTTGCTCGAAGGACGGCTTTTCTGGCATGGCGCAGAGTGAGATGGCGGGGGGAGTTGATGGCGACGCTATTGCCTCCAGTGAAGATGACCATGGTGCAGGGTACAGCTCAATGAAAGTAGAGTAATTGAGAATGTTTCAGCAGGGCAACAGACACAGGTGCAATATGGGCAATAATCTCGTTCGAAATAGGAGGACATTCGATTCGAAGGCGTCCTGGAACGAGATTATCGAACCGACTTGATTGGGAGCTCAGTCTGGTCTGTCTGATGCCCGCGTCTCCGTGATTGCCGAGGGCAAACTGTGAGCTGCAGAATGACGATCATGTCATGGCATCCACGGCAGCCTCCAGAGTCCAGGTATCTCCAAGTTCCTCTGCCAAAATCCGACATGTTGCTTGCATATGCAGCTCGGGAAGAGGCGAGCTGAAGAACGGCGCAGCAGTTAAGACGTAGTGGTTGCAGCGGCCCGGGCCACTTGTTGTTACATCGTGTTCCGCGCGGGGAGGGTGTGTTGATAGTGTTCTCCACAAACGGTGCAGTGTCTCAAGCACGGCATATTAGCAGCACTATTGATGATCGTCCCCTCCACCAAGGATAGTGTCTCAGTTTTATCATTCTGCAACTTGTGACATATCAAGTTTATATGGCTTACTGTGGGTATGAACGTCCTTGGACTTGAACATTTGTCTTCCAATCAAGATTCTCAGTCAGTCCTCGCCATTCCTAGCTAACGTTGTGATTGATGTGACCATGGCCACTTTTTGTCGATCACGACCCTTTTCGACAACTTCAGCTAGTGAGTGAAGCGCCTCTGAAGTCAGATGCTTCGGAGCGCCTCCGGATTGCATGTTCAGCTTACAACGGCTCCGCCACGATGATGAAAGAGGAACTCTTTTGGGGCGAGAAGAGGGGTTTCTCGCAAAGACGGGGAAACCGAATGACGACAGCTACAGCAGTGCATACCAATGTTTCAACGGCAATCATCGGCGCTCATGAGAAGCAAGAACTTTTGGCACGAATGACAACAAAACGTAGCTTTCGAATGCTCTGAAGTCAAGGTGAGCTTTCTTTATGTTCATCACATTAATTATAAATATCTAGTGGTATTGTGCATTCAGTTCTGATCTTCAACGCGCTCAACAATCACTCTGCATCAACCAGACTTGCAAACCTTTTACCAATCTCCCATCTTGAGCCAGATTCTTGAGCATTTATTTCACACCGCCAAAATGGTTGCCGTTGCCGCTATTCAAGACGAAGCTGGTGCTCCCAAGACCAAGATCCACGTCTACTACAACTTGCAGAACAAGAACCTTGGGTTTCAGTTCCGCAACGAGCAAGACAGCGATGACACCAAGATCAACACCTTTGATTCCGATGACAAGGCCCATGAAGGCTACATCATCACCCAGTCCCACCTTGCCACCACCAAGTTCCACAACAAGGAGCTCATCTTTGGTGTGACTGAGAAGAAGGGCTTCACGATCAATAAGGAAGGCCAGCCTTGCCAGCCCGTCCACCAGCAGGACTGCGACTGCCCCAAGGATGCCTACACTGTTGACATTTCGCTCGTCAGCCCCGTCTACAAAGTCGTCTCCAGCGCTTACAGCGACAACTACAAGATTGCAGCTTGCTCGTCCCCCAAGGACACTTGGGTCTACTACTTGAAGTATGCGACTATCCACCTACAAGCTTATCATGGTCTTCCTGACTCGAGGACCGCATAACTAATATCATGGTAGGAAAAACCCCAAGAACCAAGCTCTCAACATCTTCGAGGCGACCATCGGTCCTGCAAACGACACAGCGTTTACCGCCACCACCACCATCCTTCCCGGCTCTGCTCTCGCAGCCTACTATGACCCCAAGAGCAAGACTCAAAACATCATCTATCAGAGTACTTCCGACAATGAGCTGCATGAGTACACTGTCAAATCCAGCGGTAATTCTTCTTTTCTTTCTCTCATCATTTACTTCCTGGCTGATTGTTGTTTCTTCCTCCTCCAGACAGTCGAATCGAGGCCGCCAAGGGCGTCAAGGCCCTGAGCACCTTGGCCGTTGCTGTCAACGATACCACTGTCTTCCTCTACTTCGTCGACGCCAATACCAGTACCATCTCCCGAATTACCAAGAAGCTCGGGGAAAGCAAATGGCGCTCTTTGAACTCCGTCGAAGGCGCCGACAAGATCACGGCCGATAGCCAGTTGACTGTCACGACTGCCGCTGGTGCAAACCACCTCTTCTATGAGGCCGAAGACCAGGCTGAAGTGAACGGACTCACCCATGTCATCAATGCTTGGGAAGACGAGTAAGCTGCACTGCCAGCTGGCACGCACCTTGGCAATAAGGCCCTGTCTTGGCTATGGATAGCTGCAGAGGGAGAAAGACATTATCACAACCACTATAGTCTATAGCCATAATCGATTGTGTTTCTTTTACTGACTTGAGACTGAACCCTGGGACTTTGGGATGCGGCAAAACTCCAATTGCTATCCGCATCCATTATGCCGACGTTCTTTATCACCAACATTCTCATTTCTTGAGCAGCTGATAGCTAGGGCACTTGGAAGTAGGGTACTGACTACAAGTAGCTGTCGAAAGTTGGGTTGTGGTACACATAATTTCTGATACCCTTAAGATTGGGTATGGGCGAGTTGACAGGAGATTCAGTAACACCAGGTTGTACACAGCAGTAAGAGGCATGGCCTTGGGAGGGAAGAACGCCTGGTAATAGCCGATGGACTATCAGTGAAACCCTAAAAAGTCTTACCGAATTCGGGGTAATACCTAATTGTTGTGGCATTTCACGTGATAGAACAAGAGGATCGACAGGGTAATTATGTACCAGTTGACAATCATCATTAACATAGTATCTGCCCTGCCACCCAAGCTCAACCATGATTTATCACTTCTCCTCCACCCTTTTCGCCTTATCCTTCAGAATGGGTTGTCTAAGCTGCAAGAACCCCTCAATGGCCGTGTACGGACCCTGTTCAAACCCAGGGGTCAGTGGGTTACCCTTGGCTTCGATGCCAAACGCATTATACAGAGGAAGATCAGCTCCAAGCTTTTCATCAACAAATGGCTGCAGCCAGCTCCACTCTCCCTCTTCCAACGCGGGCAACGCTGCATCTCGTGCCGGCCTGTCCTTGACCGTTTCCGTCGTCAACGGGTGGCCTTTGTCGTAATCTTCCACGTCTGCGGTCAAGGTCAGAGGACCTGCGTGGAAAAAGGCCGTCATGTTCTGCATGGCATCCTGCCAAGTCCATGATGGAAGTTGGAGGCTGCGCGGTGGAAGCAATGACGAGTACCCGTGAATGGGAGTAAACGGGTCAAAGATGGCGCCGAAGATTTGTAGCTCACGGAGTCGCCGATCGGCGTAGTCATCTGGCTCCAGGGCGTCAGATCCGTCGAACTGGCGAATCAAGAAAGGTTTGAACTTTGGGTAGTTGTCCTTGGAGATGTCTTTCAGATTCGTGGCTTTCGATCCAGTGGCAAAGTACGTCTTCACCTCGTCAAGAACCAGCTCATCTGATCTGTGATTCGAAGGCTTTGGTTCTCTGTTGGCATCAAAATAACCAACCAAGCCATCGTACTCTCGGAAGAAGTCACCCAGCTTCAGCTGAAACTCGTAGCTATGCTTATCATCTGAGCCTTGCGAAATGAGATGTTTGAGCGGCTCTTTGGTATTGTGGCTAGTCCTCGTACTCTCGTTCACTAGAGGTGCACCTTCAAGCTCAAGAGACCAGCCCATATTGGCAAGTGCCATAGGCCTACCGACGATGGAGCTCACAAACTCGGCATAAGCGCTGGGGGCGGGAGCCATGTTGTCCACAGCCGTAGACAGCATATCCCAGAATCCTCGAGCGTACCCGGGATCTTTTCCCATGCGAGAAATGAGAGCGTCGAGCTGAGCGGTGTTTGCTACTGGGGGAAGCTTGTCATCCGGAGCAAACGGCAACCATTTCGGCTCCGTGATGACGCCGCCGGGTCCTCCAAATCGGATCTCCCGGTAGAATGCACCATTCGGCAAGAACAGCTGGATGCCTTGATCGGCGTAGTTCAAGACCACCCAGCCCCAAATTGGGTTCTCCCACTCGGTCGCGGGGCGCCAGTAGGGCTTGGACTTGGCAACCTCTTCATCTCCAGAGTAAACAACGAAGGATGCATTGAGGCGGGAGTTTTGGTTGATCTGAGGCGGCAGCTGGATGAACTCGCATTTCGATCCCGCGTTTTTCATCACAGTGTTTGCTACCTTGGTTTCGTCTTTCAAGGTCACAGCTTGTGGCTCATAATAGTCGCTGATGCATGGATACAAAGGCTCTGGACCTCCGACCCTTGGTTTGGGATCGATAGCCACGAGGGTTTGACCAAATTTGTCAATGACGTTGAACTTTGTAAACCTGCGGGTTTATTGATCAGCTTCTGGTGAAAGACACTGGGAAGAGAAGATTGTACCTGAATTGTCCGTGTGTGGCTGGCTTAAACGGACAAAAGTCTGCCACGCTAAAGTCTGACATGGACGCATACGGCGTCAGAGCAGAGTTGTTCTGGATCATCTCAATGGCGTCTTTCGAGAAGCCTGCGGACAAAAACTGCGCCGCGGCAACTGCAGAGCTAATCTGCTGCCCATCTTTGACGTACTTGTTCTCAGGCTTGATATGAGTCCCTTGCGAAAGCGTGAGAAGGCCCTCTGTCAGACCTGCCAGTGGAGCTGAGAGAAAAGACAGTCGATCGATGTTATCAATCAGCCTCTTTTGCTTCTCAGGCGTGATTGAATCTTTAAGAATTTGGGGAGGCGTATCTGCAAAGAGCTGCCTCACCTTGGCATTCAAAGAGAAGCTAGGCTGGGGCAAGATGAGGACACGGCCAGACAGCGTCCGGACGTCGTCGATAGGCTCTGGCTTTTCTGCCACCATCTTGTCCCATAGGGCGACTCCATCGTCTGCCGGTACGCCATACCGCGTCTTCTTACTATCGGACACACGAGAGGCCTGTTGATCCAACTGCCAGAACTCAAATGGAACATGGGTATATTCTACCTCCCATTCCGCGTAGAGAGGGAACCAGGGCTGGCGGTCCTCCCAGCGGTCTCTCCACAAAGTGCTGTCATTCGTTGGTGACAGCGTGTCGTGGAATTGAGGATATGCTTGTCCTGATTCAAGCGCATCATCACTGACTTCGATATTGCTGGGCAACAAAGCCCAGAACTCAGAACACAGCTTTTCTGCGTTCTTCAATGCCCACTGGTCTGGAAACTTGGAGGCAATGAGAGCAGCCAGATCAGATAGCTCTGGTGGGACAGTGGTTGATGCAGCAATCGTCTGAGCAGGTATGCGGACATTGATACTTTTGTTGAAGTCGACAGGCCAGCCAGAGTCAACGCCACCAACCAGCACGGTGGGATCACGCGCACGGTAGAAAAAGGGGTCAGTTCCGGTCTTGACGCCCTGGAGCAGTCCACCCTCTGCCTGCCCCTTCTCGATCAGCTGCTGGATGAGGCTGTCAAGTGTACCGATACGCGAGTTTATCTCATCAAGCTTATCCGATATAGCCTTGACTCTGCCTTCATAGTCTCGATTGAGATTGTCATCGGTCTTATTGGTGACGTCTGTAACGTACTTCCACCACAGGGAGAACATGTCCCACCGATACTGTTGTGCTCCCTTGCGACAGGCATCTAACAGAGATTGATGCTCGTTCAGAGTTCGTAGAGCGCCAATAGATCCCGGCTCAGGCTTTGTAGGCTGTCCTTTGTCTTCCTCACCGGCGATGAAGTAATGAATCCCTCCCTGGGACCGGTTGAAGCTCCAGTTGTAAGATATATCTTTAGCCTCTCGCTGGCCCTCAACACCATCGTCTCGGGCGTGCAGCAACGAGTCAATCAAGAGGATGTCCTCTTCAAGTTGCTTGATGAGTTCATTCTTCTCCTTGTCGCTTCTAGATGAGCAATAGGTGATGAGCGCATCAATAGGAGTTGTTCCCACAGAGACAGCAGGAAGCTCATTGCTTCGGAGTGCCTTGCTGAACGTGTCTGCTGGAACAGTTGCGGGTTTCTTGCCATGATCCCAGTGGACATCATAGAGCGCTCCATGGAAGCAAATGCGAGCGGGAGCTTCGGAATCTAGCCAGGACTTGGTGATGGACTCAATGCCGCTTTCTTGAAGGGACATGAAGATGCCCTGGAGTCTCTGCTCACGAGTGAGGTCTTCCCGCCAGAGAGGGTCCCTCGTCTCATCGCGGTGCCACCCAAAAAGATAGTAGCTGGCATTGGCTTTGTCCAAAAACTTCGGTTTCTTTGCGGATGGACTGTCAAAGTACTCAAAATTGTCGAGTGTACTGAAGACGTTTGAGTTGTGAAGCTGAAAGTCTGCAAAGAGCTGGTTGCTGCTTCGAAGCAGGGTGATGTCGACACGGCGAGCATCTGGGCACTCGGACCACTTCTCAAGAGGTGTCTTGCGGCCGATGAAGACTTCGGCTTGCTGCTCGATGTCGGTCTTCTCACCAGAACTGACGCCCAGGACAAAGGGGGAGACATCGACTTGCAAGTCGTAGTCGGGTGGGATGCAATCAAGCGACCATTGGTAGTCACTTTCAATAACCCACGCCTGGTACTCCTTGAAGAAAGGCTTGGCTTCGATGGGGCTTATGCTGTCCAAGTCCAACTTGCGAATGACGATCCAGCGTGTCGGCGGCTCAAGAAACTCAGGAGAGTTGGTTGGCTTGGCCTTTGGATCGGAGCTAGGATCGCTAGGAGCTAATCCGCGTTTGAGGCGCTCTTCCTCTCGCCGGTCTTTCGAGACAGAATCCGCAGACGCGACTCCAGATCTATAGGTTTGGGGAAGAATCCAGTGAAGATAGACACCGTGACGGTCCCTGCGGTACTCGGGAGGCCGAGCGCCCAAGTCAGTCAGACGAGGGTTTGCTTTAGCCGGCGCAGAGCAGTGAAGGTCTGCGTGATTGAGCACATCGCTCTGAATGAGGAAATTGTTTAGACGTAGAAAAGTGTAGTTGGGCTGAGTTATGGGCATGATACGCGCGCCATGATCGTCCTTGTCGTCTGTATTGCAGACGGACGGATTCAGGACGAAGGCTTGCAGTTGCAGGGGTACGAGCAATGGATCTTTGTCACTGTCCATGGCCAGATGGTGCTTGGAAGCAGTCAAAAAGGGGAGGGAGATGGTCTCTTGGTGCAAGAAATTCGAGGTCTTCAATGAGTGCGGCTAGATAACTATCCATGGCTCTTGACAAAGACTGGATTCCTGGTTGAGTCGCGACACGGGAGTCCACGAGTACTCCCGAATCATCACATTTGCCGAATAGATCTACGTGGCTGAGTACATGCATTACCCTGCCGCCATGAGGGTGACTGTCACTGAGTTGGGGAGTGTGCATATGGGAACCCCGCTGTTGATCCTGCACCATCCCTGCATCTGACTGGAGTCAAGTCTGTCACAGCGGTACGGGCCGGTACAACGCTGTGTTAGACTGCAGATTAGGATATGCGCGTTCCCATGCTGACATTGTCACAGCTGAGTGGACTGCAGGAGGCAATAGTTTCTCCCAAAAGGGTAGGTATAGGCATTGAGACACAGCTGAGAATACCATCAGTCCATCCACATCCTCCTGCAAGCCATGTCCCGTTGAACAATTTGGTATGCTCATGCATTTCAATTGTTGATCTCATGCTTCTGTGGTGAGAGTGATGGTGTATACGCAGCATAAGCCGCAGCGGAAATCTTGTGCGGCCGTCACCCCAGGCGTGTCATCTCTATATCAACGTCCTGTCACATTAGGCTTTTCTGGATGTCTCAAACGTGATGATCAATAGTTGCCTGCCAGAGAACAGCTTTTCATTCAGCTAGCCACAGCATACTGACGCCATCATGACGGCTGACGTCGAACTTGACCGTGGGTAGCCGCGCGTTAGCATCCCTTGTGAACCAAGCCTGTATTGTCGATCCCGCTGTACGGGTATCTGGCGACTCCCCAGCTTTTGCGCAATGCCTGATCTCAAGTTGTCTCCAGTTTATATGTAAGTTTAATACGTCTGACTCACCTTTACCAAACATTGAGTTTTTGAGATTCGAGATATCATACTTGAGTCGTTGGAAGCCAAATTCCTTCAACCATCACCATGGTCCCACGAGTCCAGGATCTCATTTCTCGACAGGGAATCCCACGCGCCAGTGACGCTTCGAACACACCGTGGAAGCCCGTTGCAGCGACCGGAGGATTCATCGTCGACGGGAAGTACAGGTTCTACTCATCGAATTCGCCTGACCCAGGCGGCGATGATGCTCAGGCTTTAGACAGAGGGTCCAATGTCGATAATTTTGTGAACCAGCTTAGTGGTAACTGCATTATCCTCAACTCTGTTCCAACTGGATCAAAGGAGACTGTTGTTCAACTCGACGATACTGATGGCCTCGCAACATGGATGAGTAACCTGGACACCCGGGGGACCTTCACTCTCACCCTCAAGCCAAATCCTGAGCCAAGCAAAGGCCCCTGGGTCATCTATGGTTTCAACTTTCAGTTCACCACGCCTTGGGATGTGACATTCAGCTCTAAGGAGGGTGCTTTGCGCTTCTCTTTCGAGCCTGTCCTTGCAAACCCTGACGACCCTCCCCGAGTCCCCATACCTGGCTTGGAGCCAGAAGGTGAAACGCTTTACTTTGGACTAGACCCAGATAAAACCCCAGGTGATCTTCACTCCACCGTGAAAGAACTGTTCGCCTTCTCCGAGACCCTTGCGAGACCCCCACCGCTAGTGGCAGACTGGAAGACTACCCTCAAGCTTCAATCGGACGAGTCTGCTGGCTTGGCCAAGAATGCTACTGGCGCTGGTGGTACACGCAATGGACTTTGGATTCGCCCCTCAAGGGCTCTGCAGACAACTGTCAGACTTCAGTTCGGTCTGGGTGACGGAGATACCACCACTTTCAACGACATCATCGGCGGTGCCTTGGATGGCTTCAAATTTGATAGCTTGGATGTCATCTGCAAGAAAGCAGTCGTTCTGGCTGACACCGACGCCGGGAACGAACCCGTCCCCGAAGGCAGTGTCATGTTCCAGGCTAATTGCACGATCGAGCCAAAAGGCATGGACCCAGTCTCGGTTGTCACATCCATCAACTTCTACCATAGAAGCTACAAACTCGTCGTCCAGCTCAACTCGAAAGGGGCCTTCGCAGGGATTCTTGCGTGGCTTGCCAGCTTGGTTCCAGACTTGGACTTGGACTTCATCCGCGAGTTCCTCGTGGACAGCGACATATTCGCAGACAATGGCGTATACCCTCGTCAAGTCAAGGTCGGCTTGAGTTGTGACGACCAGGGGAAGAACACCAAGCTTCAAAGCTTTTCTTTCGATATCGAAGTAGAGGCAAAGTTTGGTGCAACTCCAATCGACACAGGGTCACCTGCCACGCCTGTATTTCTCATCTCCTATGTCTGGATCGCGGGTGGTCCTAAGCTCGGGAGTATTCAAGGACAGCTCTGGAACTGTGAGTAGAACTGGGCCAGACCTTGATGTAAGCACAACTAATAGTAAGAAACAGGGTTTGATGTATCGCTGAACCGTGATATGCAGCCAGAGTACGAAATCACTTCCGATCTCATCCCCCTAACAGAGACTCCGGCTAAGGCACTCAATCTGCTCAAGATGATTCCGGGGGCTGACATCAAGAACGTGCCGGCCACCATTCCAACTCAGATCAGCAGAGCATACATCGCACTGAGTCGCAGCGGCGTAGCCCTTGGGGGAACTGTTAGGTCGATAGCCTTCGACTCGGATGATCCACCTCCAGTTCCGCAGCTCGACCTTGGACTTCTCAGCATTGACGCGAGCTTTGCATGGCAAGGCCAGAAGAACTTTACTCTGACAATCGCGTTCTTGGCTGAGTTGAAACCGGCACCGACGTCTGTACATCAAGAGATTGCCGTTCTGAAGGGCGGTCTCGATTACAGCTCTAAAGACTCCAAGTGGGAGCTCAAGGCGTCGCTCAACTCTCTCTACGCCTCGACTCTGTATGAGTTCTTCCATAAATCAACCGCAGATCATGTCATGCCGTTGATTGAGTCCATCGAAGTTCAGAGCCTCGACCTGAGCTACCACTACGTCACCAGAAAGAGCGGGAAAGGTGGTGATGAGACTGTGGGATCATCTTTCGAGTTCGCGGGCGTGCTTTTAGCCGCCGGCCTGGAGCTTAATCTGGAGTTCCATTACAAAACAGGCGGCAACTTTGGTTTTGTGGCCAATTTGAAGTCGTCCAAGGAAAAGGCGAGTGTTGCAGATGTCATCAAGGGCATTCTGGGCGACGATGGTTTGGAACTCCCAGGCTTTCTCGATAATATGGCTTTCGGCAGTGAGAAGAAGGAAGCAATTCACATCGAAGTCAGCGAGCAAACAGACGAGGAGAAGCCAGACGAGGAGAAGCCAGACGACGAGAAGCCAGACGACGAGCCAAGCGACAAACCAGTGGAGAAGCTCAGCTCTGGTTCCAAGAAGAAAGGATCCTTCCAATTCATTGCCAGTCTTACCCTTGGAGACATAAAGCTTGCCTTCGTCCAGCTTCATCGACAAGAATGGGAACCTAAAACCCCGTCAAAGCGCTTCTTCAAGGCCTCTCTTACCGCGGTGCCCGAGATTGACATTCCTCTTGTTGGGAACCTCACACAGCCATTTGAGGAAATGTACTTTATGTGGATTCAAGACGCCACCAACAAAAATCTAAAAAGAGAGCCTGGTCTTACTCGTCTTGATATCAAGAGCCTGGAAAAGTCCATGCCGTTGACCACCAAAGACAAGTTCAAGGAACAGAGTGATGATGATCTTTTGATGACCACTGGCTCCCATTTTGGAGTCATCATCAAAGACTCGGAGGGGAAGTCGACTTGTATTCTCGATTACGACTTTAGGAAGAAAGCATCTTCTCCTCCAGATGAGAAAAACACCAAAGCTGCACGTATGGCTATAATGTCGACAGAGGGCGTGGATCTTGAGGAGGATACGCCTCCTAAGGAGGACTCTGATGGAGGAAGCGCATCAGCGCCGTTCAAAAAGAAGGCCGGCCCTCTCTCAATCAGCAACATCTCTCTCAAATACGTGGATAAGATGCTGCGTATCGGCTTCAATGCTACGTTTGAGCTGGGCCCTCTTGGCTTTTCGCTTCTTGGTTTCACCATCAACCTCAAGCTCACATCCTTGGACCTATCAAAGATTGAATTCCCAAAGTTCAGTCTGGAAGGGTTCTCTGTGGCGTTTGAAAAGCCCCCACTGACCATCGCTGGCATTGTGCGGCATGGCAAGTCTCCCACGCTGGAATACTACGCCGGAGGTCTCATTGTCGGCTGGGTCCCGTATCAGCTGCAAGCCGCTGGCTTCTATGGCAAAGCTGAGCCGGAGAACCATGACCCATTCACGTCCGTGTTTGTGTTTGCGAGGCTCGATGGTCCTCTTGTTACTCTTGAGTTTGCGGAAATCTCTGGAGTCACGGGCGGCTTCGGGTACAAATCAGAAATTCGTGTCCCCAACGTGGCCGAGATCACAGAGTTTCCATTCATCGACCAGTCTCAACTGAGCGGTGTAGCTGGCGACGCGCTCAAAACTCTTGAAAAACTGACGGACCCCAATTCCGAAGCCGGAGGATGGTTCACGCCACAGGATGACAGCTATTGGGCTGCCGCTGGTATGAAGATCGATGCGTTCCAGATGATCTCGCTGGACGCTGTCATGGTCGTCAAGTTTGGCCAATCTATCAAGCTGGGCATCTACGCTGTTGCTCTCGTTGACATTCCCAACGCCAAGTCCCCGGTCAAGTTTGCCCACGTCGAGCTCGGCATTGGTGTCACAGTGGACTTTGACTATGGAACAATGAAAGTTGAAGGTCAGTTGTCGCCAAAGTCGTTCATATTGGACCCCAACTGTCATCTTACTGGAGGATTCGCGCTGTACTATTGGTTTGATGCCACGCATGCAGACAAGTCCAATGTTGGCAACTTTGTTTTCACCCTGGGTGGCTATCACCAAGCGTTTAGGATTCCAGATGGATGGCCAAATCCTCCACGTTTGGGCATCAGTTGGTCTCTTGGCAACAATCTTAGTCTCTCGGGAGAGGCCTACTTTGCCATCACCCCTAAGGTCTGTATGGGTGGTGGAAGGCTGCATGCAGCTTTTAGCGCTGGACCCATCTCTGCCTGGTTTGATGCTTTTGCCGACTTCCTCATCAACTATAAGCCGTTTCACTTCACCTCGAGCGCTGGAATCTGTGTTGGTGTTCGCTTCGACATCGACTTCCTATTCATACACACGCACATCTCGGTGGAGCTCTCGGCTGACCTGTACCTCTGGGGACCACCACTTGCTGGCCGGGTTCACGTTGATATCAAGGTGGCCAAGTTTGATATCAACTTTGGTGCTAGTAAGACAGAGGTCAAGGCAGTTGATATCCTCGAGTTCTATCACCTGGTCCTGCAGGCAAGCAGTCAGAACGAGAAGAGCTTGGCAGCAAAGGAAGAACAAGGCCTAGTACCAGAAGACGAAAAGAATATCCTCCGCCAGGATTTAAACCAGGGCCACACATTTCTCGCTACTTCTGGCCTCTTGAACAACAATTCTTCACCTGACCGACCTCAGAACGCGGACTGGGTGGTTCGTGGAGGCTCATTCTCGTTCATCGTTGGATGCAAGATGGCTGTGCAAGATGTCAAGCTGGTTGACGAGAACGGCAAGACGGTGAACTCGATCTCTTCTAAGGCTTCTGCAATCTACTCCAAGCCTATGCATCTCAAAGAAGCCATGACCAAGTCGGAGCTGAAGATCGAGATTGTCCAGGAAGGCGTCGCTCATGCAAAATGGGGGATGACTCAGGAGTATAAACAGGTGCCGACAGGATTATGGGCCAGGTGTAAGACACGACAGCTCCCTGATAATCAGACGGTTGCTAACGAGATGGAAACAGATGACGAAAGTCAAGACCCCACGAAGAGCAGTGAAGGTAACAATGTTGATGATCTGCTCGACAACAACGCCGGCAGTACCAAACTCATGATGGGAGTGCTCATGCAAGGGCCACCCGCTATCATGTCCGAGGACACCCTAAAGGCGTTTGACATCCTAGCTGCTGGTAAAAGGAGGCTTGACGCAGAGAAAAGCTTCCCTGACACAGGATTTGCCGACGACACTTGGGAGCCTAGTGTACCTCAACATGGTGCTGGACAGTGGGATGCCGTACATCACAAGTGGGCTTCACCAGAGTGGAACGAGGATGAGGAGCACCAGAAGGGAGAAGCCGATGTGCAGAAGACTTTTGTCGACACCTGGGCTGACGTTTTCCGCTGGGGAGATGCTCTGTCTGGGCTGGCTAAGATTCCTGAACTCTTGAACAAGCGGTTTGATGACTTGTATGTTGAAGCTCCACTGATCATTAAGTAGGGAGGTGGTCAATACTGTTTATTATAGTCTCAGGTATTTGGTAAATCAGAATGTTGAAATCAGAACAATAATGACTTTAATCAATCTTGAAGGACTCAATGATAGGGAGACGCAGATTGAACTCCTATACTGGGAAGTATTGTCAGGGATCTCTAAGAGACGTGTATGCAAGTCCGCGATGGTCTGGGCTGATGGAAATGACGCGCTCATTTGGGAAACTGGACGTAATAATAGTGTTCTTAGTTACTTACGCAGTGAGGGTACTTTAGTGGCTCAGGTGGGTTGTCTGTGTTACGGGTGAGCACCGCCGGAGCTATACCCAAGGCAGCCTGAGTCGCCATCCATAAAGCAGCGATGTGTTGTTATTGATATTTCCCTTCTAAACCAAGCTATTACAAAAGATCTGGTCGTGCCGTCATCTCTCAGTCCACCCAGTCCACATCAATGTCAATCTCGTCTCCATCCACGCTCGACTTTCCACTCCTGACGAGTTCCTCTCCCATCGCTTTCTGAAGCCTCTCAGTGAACCGTGCCTCGCCTGGTACCTCATAGTCCATATCGCGACCGCAGTTAATCATGCACATGAAGCCCTTTTTGGCCTCCTTGGCCACTCTCAAATCCTCGCTGTGGCTGAGCTCCTGGAAGCGTCGTCTCCAGAATAGCCACCGCTTTAGGCTGAAGCCAGGCTGGTTGATGTCTTCTCCCCTCGTCAGCGCACCAGGCGCCTGTAAGGAACCCATGGATTGATCCTCGTAGGACTGGTCAATAATCGAGAAGGTGAACAACTTGTGACGGGAGTATTCCATCCAGATGACAGCCGCGGGGAGGAGAATGAAGGTTTTATAGTGGTCGTCTGTTTCAAGAGCTTCACGCAGAAACCAGAGTGCCGTCAAGCCGATTGAGTCTCCGTAAACGCCAAGTGCCAGAGCCTTGGCCGAAAATGTGGCGAGGTTGGACTGCTGCGTGACAATCCCCGTCTTCACGACCTGCTGCCACGACTCTTGCAAGCTGGTGGCAAAGCCGTAGGACTCCCAGGATCTTATGGAAGCTATCTCGGGTCGGAGGCTCCTGCACAGAGAGTCAAACTCCTTTGTCCATGAGAGCAAGTTGAGGAGTCTGTCGTGGAACGCAGGGTCCTTGCGGCAATGTATAGCGCCTCGAATAAACATCTGCCACAGGAGGTCCAGGCGTCGTTGCAGGATCTCAGACTCAGCTGGTGGCCTACTAGAGGCTTCCTTGATGAAGAGAAGACAGAAGCTTTGAATGGAAGTTAATCGGTCCAAGGCATCCTCTGCCTTTTCGCCGGAAACTTCCTCAACGTTGGCATAATCAGCATCAATCGACTGTTGGATTTGCTGCAAGAAGTTTGACTCGTGATCGAGTCTAGAGGTTTCGTTTGGTACGGACATTTTGAGAGATGATGAGTTGTTGGAAGCAAGGATGATGGGCGAGAGATTGAGGTTGAAGGTTGGGACTATGGATGGGTGAGCAGGTTGGGTCGTTTAAATACTGTCGAGCTCGTAGATTACTGTATTAATAAGGCAATTTAGGCAACCATTCTAGGCAGCAGCAGACCACTTCATGAGATATATTGTTCATTTTGGACTGTAAATTGGACGTCTTGGTGTGCTATCCTGTTGTGGTGGATTCCAATTAGGTCTCTGAGGTTTGTTCATGTCGAAAAACGGTCGTGGCATGGGCGTTGTGTCGTCGCTTGTTAGTCCAGGTCTCTTGGATTTTAGCCAATGGGCGTCGTTTATTATGGATGGTCAAATCCCTGTTCAGTCTACGGACCAATGAGAATTGAATTAAAGCATCAATCTCCACACCGTTAGGATGCGAGATTTAGGACATTGCGGCAGTCGTGTATCTATTTTCATGGGATATCTGTCGTTTCGCTAGGAATGTTACATAGCCATTGGTTTTCAAGAGGGTCAAGGCCTGTCTTGTACAAAGCACACAGTATAAACGCTACTCATATTACCTTGTGGTTCTCGCTCAACCAATACACATTGTAATTGTACGTGGTTTATCTTGGCAGATCGGAACGTGCGTTCCGGCTACCCCACCGGCTGGACCTCCGAGCTCCGCCAATCCTATACGGCGACTTCGACTTTTACAATGTCAGTGTTCCAGCGTGATGGGTCTGGTGATGCGAAATATGACCTATTTACTTCGAGATACAACCCTGCTTTCGTTGTGCCGAGGCTCATGCAGAAGCGGAACCATAAACTAGCAAAACACGTACGTAAAGAAAGGGTCACGCCTACAACCTCACTCACCAGCTCGCAAACTATTCTCTAAGAAGCACACTATCATAACAGTCTTGGAGTACTCAAAAATGATAATCTCGCAAGCGTCACTTCGCGGATGAAGCTAAAAAGCATCGAACCTCGGCAACTCCCAACCCCACTCTTGGCGCGCCCCGAGGGTTCGCAACGAGGCCCGAATGAGGGACCGGACTAGCCTGGATATTTCCTATCTCGGCATCCCTTGCGAACAGCCAAAGACTAGGTCGTTGCAGTTGATCATCGCAGCTTCAGTGCGGAACACAGCGCCAATGGGAGTCCCATCGTAGGCTGGGCATCGTCAATTACAGTTGGCATTTTGCGGGGTTAGTCTAGGAGGAATGACAGGACGGTTATTTTAGCATTGGGAAAATCTTGCGTTGTTGCTTTCAAGAGTAATAGGGGGTGCTGAGAAACACTTATATAAAGACGTGGATGATTCGCACTGGAAATAACATCGAGACTCATCACCAACAGCTTCTCATTCACTTCCCAATCGCAGTAACAGCTCGACAGCCGGTCTCTTGCACCTTCTTTCCAATTCCAGCCACAGTTGCCCAAAATGAAGTTCTTCGGCATCCTCACTCTCGCGGCTACTCTCGCGGCCAGCGCCCCCGTCGAAGTCGTGATTGAAAAAGACGTGGCTGGACGAGGTGTGGTTGAAGCCCGCCAATCTTCCACTCGGAATGATCTCGAGAGTGGCAGTTCATCTGCCTGCCCCAAGGCCATTCTGATTTTTGCTCGGGCTTCTACTGAACCGGGCAACATGGTGAGTTGCTGACTAAATGACAACAAGATCCGTCTGAGTTGAATGTATTAACCGTCATCTAGGGCATCAGTGCAGGTCCTGCTCTTGCCGGTGCTCTGGAAAGAGAGTACGGAAGCGGCGGAATTTGGATCCAAGGTGTCGGCGGTCCGTATACCGCACAGCTGGCCCCGAACTTCCTCCCTGCTGGTACAGACCAGGCGTCTATCAACGAGGCGAAGCGGCTGCTTACTCTCGCCAATACCAAATGCCCCAACACTCCTGTCGTCACTGGAGGGTACAGGTATGTCCACAACCTCCCCATAAAGATACTTCCATCTAATTCAGAGTTCTAGCCAAGGTACAGCGGTGATTAGCAACTCCCTCTCAGGAGCCAGCGCTGCTATCAAGGAGCAAGTCAAAGGAGCGGTCCTCTTCGGGTACACCAAGAACCTACAGAACCTGGGTCGCATCCCTAACTATCCCCAACAGCGGACTAAGATCTACTGCGATGTTGCTGATGCTGTGTGTTCCGGCTCGCTGTTCATCTTGCCCGCTCACTTCTTGTACACGGATGACGCGGCGATTTCTGCTCCCCGCTTCCTCATCAGCCAGATTTCGAGCGCTTGAGGTAGTTGGGATGCATTATGGAAGATGCATCATCACTTGGTGCAAGTAGATGGGCGACAAGTCGTACCTGTTACTGGTCGGATTGGGAACTCGAGGTCAAGGACACTTTTCTTTCATTGTTTCATATGTACGATCGCCTCAATCCGAACCATGGCGGAGAGGCCATTGCTGAATGGGCAGCGCGAATCCCATGCACTTAGGTACTTGAAAGCACAAGCCGGTCTTGAACTGATTATTCCTACTGTGTCGTGATGAGTTATTACTTTGAAGTCGAACATTGCTGAACTGTGGGCTGCTTAGATCTGGAACCTAGAGTGGTTCTTTCTTTTGTCACCTCGTCCAACAAATTGTCCGCTCAGTGTTGCCCAAAGAGAGTAAACAGCAGCCTGGCATACATTAGCGTGACTGTATTAGGTCAAGGTGACAAAGTAGCCACTTTGAATTAAACATGGGGGCCTGTTAATATTGAAGCGATAGAGGACGTTCCCCTCGCTAACAAACTAAAGTTGATCATTTAGATTTCTTAAAGTATATACATCCAACCTTCCATGCCGTCGTTGATACCTGATACCTTAGCCAGCTCTGGCGACCTTGTTCTGCCTTCAAAGATGAAGATCAGTCAAACTTCCAAAAGTCGTCCAAATTGTCGTCTATTCGCCCATTGGCTTGGGTACGATGTGCGTTGTTGATCTGATCATCAGAAATGAGTGGCGTTCAGATTCGGGTCCGCGAAAGAGAAGCCGACAGTCTGACCCGACCGTCAGTATGTCATTCCGAACTCGTCAAGTCCGTGCCGAGAGATATGGAATGTTTTACCGGATGTAAAGCACTCGAAACTTCGTGAGATGGCTGGCCTTTCAATGCGGCCTCGTTAGTCGCAGTCCAGATGGATGATGTAGTTCGATTGTCTCCTTAACGGGAGCCAGCGTCTCGACTAGTTGGTCTCGCCGTCTGGTTATGTCCATGAGCTGGTCCTTTAGATATATTCGCGACTGTTCGGCTGGATTCTTGTTGCTTCACTGCGTCGATGGTAGCTTCGAGGAACGCGATGCGGTTCCGGTTCCTCTCCCGTGCTGCGCGTTGAGCTCGTCGATTTAGCTTTCTTTTCTGGGCCTTCCGGATCTCGAGGAGATCCATGTCGGTTGGAGGCGTCGGAGCTATGGTGAATTTCCGCGGTTCAAGGGTTTTAGCATACGTGAAAATTGTCACTGGGAGGATCGACGACATGTATTATCCGAGCTGCCAAAAATGAACAGCAGTGATACCATTGGAACTAAATCTCTTCTTTAAAAGAACGGTATCAATGGCACTGCGTAAAGACTCGGGGTCGACACTAAATCTTCTGGCGACGCCTCGAGACCCTCCGAAATAGTCTCAGCTAGCAGAGCAGTCTGCCGAATTCCAACGGCTGCACTAATATGTTGTAGGTGCTCCACAGCGAAGCCACGCAGCTGCTGGGAATTCAGGACCTCCAGTGACACGACATAGAGCGGTCTAATGAGGGAGAGGATACCTATGAATCGTGAGTTCCGCAATGGTACAAAGTAGACTGGTGGACTGACGCGGAGTGTCTCTAAAACTCGAAATGGATATACATATATCGGTAGACAATTGTTGAATAACAGATAGAGCAGCGACTCTCTGTCCGTTATTGTGCACCTTTGGACAGTCCTCTATTTGATGGAGAATTTGGTTGACCAGTATTCGAACCATACGCCAGTTGTTCCAGTTCTCTGCAATCCAAAGGTTAGAGTAAACATGCCTCTTCCCCTGGAAGCAGTCTACGGCAGGCTCATCAGCATCTACCGTGGCGTATCTCCACTTGTCGGACATTCCTGCTCTCCAAGTCTCGAGGTCAGCGTCAATGTTCAGTGCAATGTTGTGTATAGCCTCTGAATTAGTGGTCTCGCGACTTTTGCACGCAGCTCCGAGATTGATCAGTCGAAAACAAATTTCGCAAATTGAACCAGCGCTGGCGAGGCTTTCGAGTTGCCATTGACGCCTGATGCTGCTCTTTTGGAAGTTGTAGGTTGTTTTTACGAGAGCTTGAGGGACGGGCAAGCGCTGTTGGGCACAGGCTGCAAGCTACAGATAGTCAGTGCTGAGGAAGCTTGTTGGAAGAAATGATCTCGTCGGGCTCACTATCTGAGAGCGGGTCAGGATGTAGAGTAATCCTCCACGGCGCTGATTGAACTGCTCTTTGCCTCGGAGCTCTAACAGAGCCGTGGCGCCTTTGACATGAGCAGCCCAATGGCCATATCGATCCCAGGTGTCAAAGTTGACGGTCTATAATATGTGAATGAGAGGATACCAACATGAAGTCGATGGAATAAAATCATTTACCTCAAAGAGTCCTAGCAAAATAACAGCCATGAGCGTTGCATCGGCCCTAACCTGAACAGGATCACATAAAGCTTGGTTTATAACGACCACGGCCTTGCAGTATAGATCTTTAGACCTAGATGCAACATACGGGGCATAAGAAATGTTGGATATTCCTGCCATGCCAACTGCTTCGATGGCGGCTCGAAGAACAGACTCGTTTTGGGAGTACGATTCAGCCAACCAGTCATGGTACTCCTCGCCAAAGGGTGGCTGGTTAAAGGTATATTTTGAGAAGAAGAAGCTGGCTCCGAGGTTACTGATGGGCTGGGGAAGCTGGTGAGATATGGCAGGGAAAGAAGACGGAAGGGAACTGGATGCAGGTGTGGGTTTGGTGCTTGGCCATGTCAAGACTGGTTGTTGTAACTGCTGGGCCTGGCGTGCTTTGCGAAGTACTCTTTCCGACTCATCCCGAAACAAGACTTGATGGAGATCTCGATAGCCGGGGCACTGCGTGCGTGATTTCTCGCACTTCAAGCATGCCGGTTTACGCTGGTCGCACTGTCAACTGAGTATTAGTTCATTGTCTTGGGACGGAGAGCGAGTGGCTTCAGCATGCCTTGACTTTACGCCGACGACAGCGCTCACAGCCACGACTAACGACGCCGTAGTATACCATTGCGGCACCGGGATATCCGAACGTGGACGAGGCTGATTTCTGTCATGGAGACCCAACCGGATTGTTTAAAGGTGCAGGTTTCAACGTGACTGTCAACGGATAAGGCGAGATGAATTCCGTCTCCGATCCACGAGCAAGCAGATGTCATCAAACCGAACTCGCGGGTAGACGTGCCGCTCTCTGATTGTGCATGTCAGATGCAAGACGCGGATTCGCCATTACGAGTCGAAGTGGAGAACGGGGCATTGTTAGACCGCGTCAGGATTCACGGAGTTCGCACTCTTCCCCTGTAAGAGGCATAGTGCCACCTGGATAGAACGCTTTTGTTATTGGTTGGCGCCATCTCAGTCGGAGAATACGGACTTTAAGTCGAGATGTCGATGCATATAAGTCAGACTCCCCTTGCTTCTTTGCTGTTGTTCATGAGGCAGAAGCTCCATCTCTTTTCCATGTACTTTGATTCATCTTTATCTCAGCCCAATCAACTCCAACAAGACAACACCCAACTTCCATCACTGCAAGTTGCCATCTCCGCCGTCTATACTTAAGGTGACCGAGAACATCGCCCACCATGCCCCAACTATCAACAACCGAAAAGACATTCAGCGCCTACAACAGCGAGCAGGGCAAGAACTACGCCAACGTCCGCCCGGACTACCACCCAAGCTTGTACCAAACAGTCCTGGACCACCACACCTCGACCGGCGGCCAACTCGACACTCTCCTCGACGTCGGCTGCGGTCCAGGCCTCGCCGCCCGTGCCCTCGCTCCGCACTTTGCTCATGTCGTTGGTCTCGACCCGTCTGAAGGCATGATTGCCACGGCTCGCTCCATGGGCGGCGAGACGTCCACCGCTGAGCCTCTTCGCTTCGAGCTCTCCACGGCTGAAGACCTCGGGGCCAACATCTCGCCGCCTATTGAGAACTCGAGCATCGACCTCATCACCGCGTCCAACGCCGCTCACTGGTTCGACATGCCGGGCTTCTGGCGCAGCGCTGCCCGCGTACTCAAGCCCGGCGGTTCCGTCGCGCTGTGGACATCCGGCGACATCCGCGTACACTTGTCCATGCCCAACGCCGCTGCCATCCAAGCCGCCATGGACCAGTATCAAGAGCGCCATGTACTTCAGTACTACGAGCCCGGAAACCTGCTCACGCGTAGCCGCTACTCCACGCTCCCGCTCCCGTGGACACTCGCAGAGCCCATTGAGGAGTTTGACGAGGCATCCTTCTTCCGTAAAGAATGGGCCCCGGGCGAGGTCTTCTTCACGAGGGAGGACGACGTGGACTTGGATACGTTTGAGAAGATCACGTCGACCTCGAGCCCATTGACGCGATGGCGTCAGGCTAACCCAGATCTCGCCGGGACCGAGCGCGACGCGTTGAGGATGCTTCGGAAAGAGATTGAACGAATCTTGCACGAGGCTGGTGTTGAGAAGGGGAAAGAGAGGCTCAAGGGGACTGTTGAGGGGGCTTTGTTGATTGTGAAGAAGAAGGGATCCGATATCTAGATGTAGTACATTTCCTCTATCAAATTACATGTCTCCGAATGCGTCCTAGCTTTCATCACGGCAAAGCACAAATTCACGTATCTGCATTACCTACATATAAAATGCTTCATCACACGCAGTCCTTTTCAAGATATGATAATTGTAGAACACCAAAGATCATTTCTTTCTTCGATTTAGAGGTTGTCCTTAACCGCTGTTTCAAAGTATTCTTCAGCATCCTCAATGCTTACATGGGCAATTCCATTAGTCTGAAGTCTTGCTCCAATCTGCTCACACATGTCAGGCTGCCTCAAATCGCATTTGCACGTCATCCTTCCCCACTCTGAGCTCGAGCGTGTACAGAGCCAGATCCAGTATCTCATTCGGTCTGGTGTTTGGATAAACTGCGGAAACAAGGGCGATTCTTTGTCGCTCAGTGACTCAACATCATGGCCTCCTCCATCGAGTCTCGTGATTGCGTTGGTCTGTTCTTCGAAGATGCACCACATGACCTTGGCTAGGCTGTAGTTCTCAAATGTTTGCCGCTCCATTTCCGAGGCGGTGGTAAACGGTGTCAGATACCCTGCAGGGGGGTTTGAATAGAAAATACTCTGCGGCATGCAGACAGGGTTGATCGGGCTGCTTTCCCAGCCAGCAGCGCGTTTCCTATCGATGGACTTGCCCAGACGTGGATGAAGCCATCGTGAAGGGGACCCAAACTGTTCAAAGTCCACTAGAACAATATCACCGCTCTCGGACAAGACCAGGTTTTCAAGCCTCAGTTCTGGGTAGAAGCTATCCCCGGGCCCATGAATGTGCTTCAAGGCCATGATTATTTGCCGAATCCACTTCATCTTGTCTTTAAGAGGGATAGGATTCTGTTCCGACGAGCGTTGTATTTTGTCGAGCAGCGTGCCGCCGGAATGGTGTTGTAGAATGAATCCACAAACCACAGGATCTTGGGTGCTCCTAACGGTCCTCGTTACCAAGTATGTCGGTCTCGCTATTACGTTCGGGTGATGGGGCATTCGGAGGAGCTCCCGAAGCTCATGGTACATGCGAGATACAACAGCGACTGCCCCCTTGAAAATAGCCATTCGCCCACTGGGAAGAAGAACAAGAGACACTGAATCATGTAGTCTTGTTATTGTCTGCAGTTCTTCGAAATCGAGGATCGGTGGGAAACTCAGTGGCATGGATGACGATGACCACAGCTGCTTTAAGCACCTCGCAGTCAGGTATCGTTGTTCCAACGCAATATTCGGGGCAATCCATATGGGGGCGCTCTGATTTCCAATGGACATGGACGGAACATGGACCCGTGACCCTATAGTGGTGCACCTTAGTACCGACCCGAGTTTCTTTGAGCTACTCCAGGTGTCAAGCCGCGCGACAATTTGATGCAGGATATTGTCATGACGTTGTCTTGTATGCTCGTGGCTAGAGCTTATGGACGAGTTCTTCGATGAGGCCTGAATGCAGGGATCATCTTCATCCAGAATGCATAGAAGATGATAGGGAGGAAAGGTTCGTTTATTCTCGCTCCGCGGAACGAGCAAAAGGGCGTTCGATCCGTCGTTGGCAATTCCCTCGATGCGCCATGTCAACGGTATCGCGGGGTCGTATAAGTCGTTTATTAGCATCTGTAGAGAGCAAGGGCGTTCGTGGTGTTTACGAGAGAAATGACTGACGGCAGAAAGATCCAGCCTAATAAGATGACTAGATGACAAGATGACAAGATGACAAGATGACTTTGTACATTTCCCCTCATCTGGGTGCACCCGTTGAGTATGCACCCGTTGAGTACACACCGGGCTCTGTCTGACACGCCTGCTGTGGCTGCATGCAGCCGCCGCCTCATCAAGGGGGCTGCCTAAGGCAACGTAAGGTAGTACTGATGATACTCAAGTGCTGTGCCTGAAGTACCTCGTACCGTAGCCTTCACCGAAAGTCTGCACATTTGGCATCTATTTATCCTCCCCGTTCACCGGGACCCAGGTTGAAACTCCCATCGACTCCTTCCTTTCTCCTTGTCACGTCGCTTCACCGTGCTACGATCTCTTGCAATGGCAACCCAAAACGAAGCCAGCATGGCGGCCATTGCGGCACTCGAGCCCCGGCTTTCCCACATCTGCAAGGTTGGCGGAGCGCCCGGTCTCTCGCTCTCCGTCGTCGTCGGCGGTGAAGAAGCCTACTCCAACCACTTCGGCTTTCGGGACGTCAGCACCCAGAAGGCCCCCGACGGAGACACCACTTACTTCATTGGCTCCCTAACCAAGGCAATGTTCACGGCGTTGGTGGGCATCTTCGTGGAGGAAGGAAACCTCGAATGGACCACCCGGGTCGCTTCCATCGTGACCGAGCTTGAAGGTGCGTTTGGTGGACGTGGTTCTCAGATGACCGTCGCCGATCTCTTGTCGCACCGCTCCGGCGTTGCTCGCGGCGATGGCCTGTGGCTACAGCGAGCCGGAAACATGCTCCTCCCCCAGTCCACCGGCATCCAAACCTGGACGTCACAGCCTCTTGTCCGGGACTTCAGAGCCGACTATTTGTACAGCAATTTCGGCTACGACATGGTCGGTCGGGCCATCGAGAAACTGTCCGGCAAGGGCCTCGGTGCAAACCTCAAGGAGAAGCTGTTTGAGCCACTTGGAATGTCACGGACGTCTGCCCAAGATATCCCAAACAACGCCAACAGTGCCAAGGCCTACTTCGCACTAGACGATGCCTCCCCCTTCGAAGTCCCCATTCCGACCATATCGGACCAAACCCTGATGGCATCTGCAGGGTGCGTGCGAAGCTGCACAAATGATCTCGCCAAGTTCTACGGCAACTTTCTGCACGCGGTCAATGATCAATTCACCCACAACACCACCTCGACCCCGGGATCACCATTCAAGCAACTTCTGCGCATCCTTCGACCGCACAACCAACTCACCATGACATCCCTTCGAGAGCAATCTTACGCTCTCGGTTGGGGCCGCGCCCAGCTCCCCGCCACTCTTGGCGCATTCAACTACAACAAGTATCTCGTCCCCGCCATGCCGCTAGTCGGTCAAGGTGCGCCCTCCCGCCTGGCCGTGTATCATGGTGGGAGCATGCAAGGCTTCACCACAGCCGTCTATCTTTTGCCCGAGACGGAGACGGCCGTCATCGCGCTGCAGAACTCGACCGGACTGTGCGATCCTTGCGATTGGATTTCTCAGCTTGTCATCCATACGCTGTCCGGGGCGGGAGCCCAACGCATTGATTTTGAGGCCTTGGCCACCACAGCTGCAAAGACCGGCACGACGCTGGCTGCCAAGATTGAAGCCGCACTCGAGGCGAGGCGCGAGAAGAACACCAAACCCCGGGAGCCCAAGGCCTACACGGGTCGATACTGGAACGACATCAAAAACTTTCACATTGACATCACCGTGCATGACGACGACGGGAAGCTCTATATGACCTTTCAGAGCGTGGAAGGCGAGACGTATCTGCTGCGACACTATCACAACGATGCTTGGGTCTGGAACGCGCCTCACAACGAGACGGCGAAGCAGGGACGTTTCCAAACGCGGCCCTGGGTTTCTTACAAGGTGGAGTTTGATTGCGAGGGCGGGGAGGCGGCCAAGTCGCTGCGATGGATGTACGACGCCGAGCATGAGGCGGCGGCTGTTTTCGTTTTGGAGCAGGGGTCTCGCTCATCAATGTGACATGGCGCCGTGTCAGACCGGAAGCTGTGTGCTGGGCTTGGCGTATCCTTGCCAAGGAAGAAGCAGCTGTCACCTGCGGCACGGATGCCATTTGTGGTCCAGAGACTTCTGTTCGTATGTAGCCAGAGTGATCGACAATAGACTACGTCTTTTCAACAGCAGCTGTGCTCACAATCCGAGGTAATTACTTCCATTGGTTTGGATCCCTGCTGGTGACGCCACCCGCACCTCGCGTTCAAGGAAATATCTACTTCGTACTGCACCCCAGACCCCATTGGCCCCTGCACCTTGGATAGCCTGAATTTGATTACTTGCTTGCACTCAACAACCCATAAACTGACATGTATGTAGTGTACCGGTCAGACTGGCTGAGCAACCCCCATCGTTATTCTGCCGCGATTCCGCACGGAAGCGATCAAGTGATGTTTCCCGTATTCAGACGCCGCTTAAATCCAAGCCACCGTACCTGAAGCTGTAATTAGCCCAACGAAAGGATATGACTTCGGGCTGGTGGCTGCCCAGCTGGGTGTCCTAATTCGAGTGTGCGTTGAAGTAGTTCCAATGAACATATTCTGACTGATTCTCTACTCCTTTTTTTTCCCCTTCTTAGCAAACGACTTTGTCTGTGATGAGATCAACTGCATCGATATTCAGATTACCGACCATGGCATCGGGTTGTGAGCCAAAAGGCGATGCAGACCTTTACGGCTTAGGTGTCAGAGCCGGGTCCTATATCTCATGGTTCACAACCGTTGTTGCGTTTCACCGATGGCCAGAAAGAACGGTGAGGGAAACTCCGGACTGCATAATCTACGACCACAGAATCTTCGCTGATCGGGCACTAAAAATGTCACAACTACCTAGATAGACTCTCTGGCGGCGAACTGTATTTTCCAGTTCTCCCTGCTGGTTGCGACGGTCTACAAAATCGCAACTCACGCCGCCCACACCGGTGAAGTGTTTCTCATGACAGTCTTTGGCGTCGGCGGTGGGTTCGCCATCATGATCGAGACGTTGGTCGACAAGAAGACGAGAGGCTTCGGGTCGACAAAGCTTGCCGAGATTCTGAGGTCTCTGTTGCTCCTTTCCTACAGCGTGCTCGGAGTATGGTTTTGGTACCGCGGTCAGAAAGTATTGGTGAGTGTCTGGCAGCCTGCCATGTCTCATGGAAGATCTCGCGATCCGTCGAAGAAAATAAACGCTGATTCCGTCCCCCATCAAAGCTGCTCGCTTCCTGTAACTGGCGCGTATTCTTCTTCGGTCCTACCTCCATTCACAGCTGGTTTCGCACATTCAGTAAAGTCTTATCGATCGTCGTGCTCGTCGCGAATACTGTCCGAACATTCTACATGGTCCTCGGAGCGTGGGTCAACCGTCGCGAGATCAGATCTTGGCTCCTGTTTGCCGGCACATCGCCGAAGGTTACGGTTGAACGAAGGAGAAGCATATGGGTTTTACTGGTGACACAGATTAGTTCCTTTGGGATATTCGTCGTCATGATTGAGTTGTTTCTGGCGTGGAATCGGGTTCGGGACGTTAACTCTGTTACATCGGCGGGACAATTGATCCCGTTGGTGACGGCGCTGACTGGGCTTTGCACCGTATGTCTTAGTAGTACCGATCGCGTCCAGGCTTAATCGGACGTGGAATTTTACCAATTTTTCAGCGTCGAAGAACACGGCAGGAGGAAGCGAGTTACCATGGCGCAGATTCCAACCGAGCTGGGATTCAAGTAGATTTGTTTGACGGCCAGTCAATCTCCTCGGCTGCAGCCATCGTCTCCCAGAATCCATCGACAATGTGCTTATCCAATTTACCAACCTTGTTCAGAAGATCGAGGTCCTTCTCCATTGCTTCTTCGGTCCTCGTGCCGTTGAGAATACAAAGCTGGCCATCCCAACAGGACAATACTAGACAATACAATGCCTCTGGCTCCGTGATTCCCCTCTCGTGAGCAAGCCACCGCACAAGTGGTGACTGCAACAGTGTCATGTTACCCTTCAGCACCGCATAGGCTTGATAGACAATGGACTGCTTCTGGCAGAACTCCAGTAGGGCCATGTCAAACCCGTGGGCCGACCGGAAGTCGTTCTGCACAATGACGGGCTTGACGGTCGCGCGCGCACAAAGCTCGGTCAACGTCGGCAGCGAAACGTTGCAAATGCCGAGGTAGGACCGTAGTTCAAAATGCTTACAGGCAGCCCCATCTTGAAGCGCCAAATGTGGGTGAGGCGCGGACCCATCGGCTCGCATAGATAGGAGATCTGGATCAGTAAGAGACAGTGAATGAATCAGAGAGGGTCTAATTGAAAGCGCTCTCGAAATTTCGCCAAGTCCGACAGGACACAAGCACAACCCACGCCCCATTTTCTCAGCTGATCAGTTGATCTCCGATATCCGCCACGACTTGACTATCGCGTCAAAATGAATGTCTTCCCCAGGGAACGACGTCAATTTGTCCCCGGTGTACATTGGTCTCTAAAAGACTCCTGCCTCACATTAATACTTGTTTGGAGGAGGATGCAGCGCACTCACATCTGACCTTCACCTTCTTTCGTTACTCGATAGCACTGCAAAGTGATATCCTTCAAGTTGGGTTCGGAATCAACCAAGGCATGGCACCTGGCGTTCTCTGCGAGGATATCTCCTTGTGCGTGTATGAAGTCTTTCTCATAATCGAAGTCGCGACCTAATAACTTGGAGCACGCTGCTTTAGCGACGGCGATCGGCTTCTGAGCAGGGTCTCCAGGAACCAGGTTCGTTCGAAACTGGATGAAGATACGACACGCCATTATTTGGTCATTCGCAACAAATTGCTGAGGATATTTCCAAGGAGCGTGATAAGAAGGTTTCGGTGTAAAGGAAAAAAAGGAAAAATTCGGAGATGAGTGGGCTCAGTCAGAGCTGGCATTTGGGAAGGAACCTTAGTTCACTGCATGACTAGGCGGTCTGCACTAGCAGAATGGTCGGGCCCACTCTTTTCTCCTCACAAGTGCACTATGTATAAACCAGCCCATAGAACTCGAGAGTAGGCTGGCTACGGAGTACACGCTCCTCAGTTATCAATTACACCTTGGCTACATAAAATCACATCTACTATTACCAAACGTGACATCTTGACTCGCTCAGCCTCCAACATAACCCCAGCACGCCTGAGTTCAACACAGTCGGAACCCAACCCAGCCGTCACATCCCATCTACCCCAGCAAAGTAGAACCGCGGCCGAGCGTAAATAAATTGATTGATTGCAACGGCCAGAGGATTCCCGAGAGTAGTAATGATCTGGAAAATACCCTGTACCGCCGCAGATATATCGCGGTCGGCGAGAGTAGGGTGATGATCTTCCGACCGCATCGTTTCTTCAAACCCCACGCGCCGACCCCATTTCTCGAAGCGGACCTTTGCAGCCTTGAATCTGGTATCTAGCACATGCGAGTCGGACCCGAATGATCGGTAGGTCTGCACCTTGTCCAAAGCCTCTAGACAGGAGCTAAAGAGGCCGGCGAGCCCAGAGACGTGGGTCAATATCTTCGAGCTAGCTTTCCCGCATCGCAGCTTCCAGAACCCATATACGACGCTGTCAAGATTGGCGAAATGGGGGGCGCGGATTAATATTCGGGGTGCTTCAGTCATCACCAATCAAGCGTGATCCGGTGGTCATCATCCAACGTCTTCAATCACGACATCTCTCTAAACCTGAGCTATGGGGATCCTTACGCGACTCACGCGGGGTGGAGGGATATGCCATATGCACTTGGGAATGTACTAAACTCTGAGCTGGCTTTAGGCGCTGGCAAATTTCTTCTTAGAGATGGCCTTTAAGCTTAGGCAGTGGCACGTTTCTTTGAGCGATTACTTCAGCACTGGGGCATCGTCTATTAGGATGTCAGTACGCAACCCCCGATACTAAGCCTCAAAGCACAACGTGCGCCCATCAATAAAGATCGCACTCTAGTGAAATAGAGGGCGTACCAGGCTTATTTGGGTGATCCCTTTCAACGATGCCTTTTAGCGATGAGCGTTAAATTGAGCCATCGCCCGACCCTGCTTATTTTAACGCTCGGCGCTACTAGGCCTATTTGGGTAATCCCTTTCAGCGATGCCTTTCAGCGATGAAGGTTAAACTTAGTGATGACCTAGCATTCAACGCCGCCCTGAAACTCAAGTGGATTTGTGCGTATGTAGTATGCTTATCTTGCTACCCCTCATGACCCGATTCGACCTGATCCCACCCAGAGTGAAACCAACCACCTGATTGTTTTGGCACCCCCCAAGAATCCTGTGTGGTGGGGAAACGTTGACTATCTTGACGTCAAATTCCCAATGCCCGTAACTCCTGTGCCTTGTGTATGCTTCTCGATCTTGATCGCCGCTTTCCGCTTGATGATGTTCGTTTCGCTTGTGACCTTTCTTCTGCCTTTCGTCTGTAGACCTTGCAGACTTGACAGACTCCACGCCCGACTCCTGGCTGCGCCGGTCGATTGGGAGGCGCCTTTGGTGGTGGAACTGCCACTGGGTTTGGCTGCAATGGCTGCGGCCTCTCGTCCCGTTGCGTGGCCTGAGAATTTCCCTGGAAAATTGCTGTGGCTACTGTTCGTATCCAATCCATGGACCCCAACGTTCGCAGCACCTGAGGTGTACCCGAAAGATCTGGCTCGATTCGCAAGGCACAGTGGCCTACATCTTTATCTTCGAGGCGTAAGACTTGCCTCTCTCTCACTCGGTGGCGGGTGGAGCGGAGTTGCCCTTCCCAGGTGGGCCGATGGGTCTCAGAGTCCAGTCAAGGGCCTCGGCACATTCTGGCATCGAAGCACACGGGCCATCACTTTCAGATTAGAGCCGAGTTCGCAGAGCAGCAGCTATTACCTGGGTAATGCTAACTGACAAGACATGAGGGAGCGGTTTATTGCATTTAAAGCGTGATCCACTAGCTTTGGACTGAACGAGATGCTGAAAAGATGTCACCCAATGCCAATACTGAATACAACTTGTTGTACATTAACCCCGAGATTATCGCCAAAGGGCGTGCACGCCGTACAAGGCATCCCAATATGGAGACCATAGAGAAACTGGTGGCACCCTCTGAGCTGATGCTCACTCACCGTTAGTCTTCGTTCAACCCTAGCTGTTCCGTCATTGGACCGGGAATGCTCGGGAGGTGTGTGCTTGCTTGGGACCGGCGAAACATTCTGGTGTGAAGTCCCTTCCCCTTTCCGTCAGAACCAATTACAGTGTCTCGTTGCGCACCGAAGAGAGCGCTCTATCCACCGCTCTTATCACCTTCGCTGGCGATGCGAGAGGAATTCGGTAATACGAAATGAGAACTGGACTGCTTGGGATATATCGCGACGGTCTATCAAATCGATCGAGGAAAGTGGAGGGGATGCGAGCTGTGTAAAAATAGAGGTTTCGTGCGTCCGTCGCGGGGAGAGCTAGAAGATAAACCTTGCAGTTCTCACTTAGCTAGATGACTGATAAGCGATCTTGCACATAGAGGCATACCTTGAAGTACGTCAAGGTCTCTTGGGACGTCCTTTTAGCCTCTGAAAAGGGCGGAGAGGTTGACATGGACTTCGTGGGGAGAGTATATCCGGCCGGTATTTCTGCCATAGTCGCTTCCTCCGTTGCGCATGTATCTTGCTGGTGCCGTCTTTGTTGGGCTAGGGTAATCAGAACGGCTGCGATGTATGGATCTTCTACTTCATTTGATGGTCGGAGACGGCGTTGCTGCTTCTGTCGAAGACTAGTAATCGGCGGGTTCACTCTGTTGCAACCTGAAATCTTGACTGACTTATCGCGGCGCGAGCCTACAGCCTCGAGGTCGAGGTAGGCAAGAGTGGGAGCAGCCGAGCGAGATGAGGAGCAGAAGAAGGTGCCGTCGGTTTGGAGAGTGATGACCATGCGCTGATTGAAGCAGAAGGATAAGTCGAAGCTGAAGAATGAATTGATTTGATTAGCAAGGATTCATCATCACAGGACATCTCGAGGGGCACTTGCTTGACGTGTTGGTGGATGCCGTAGTCTTCAAGGAGGTCTTGAACCGCCAAAGTCTTGAACGTGGTCGTGTGCGCGCGAAGCAGATGATCTGCTGCCGCACGAATGGCCGCCTCGGTCGACAAGTTCGCGGCTTCGCCATGCTGCTGCTGGCTGCGTGTTGTCTTGTCCTTGGCGCAGCAGCTTTGGTTGGCGTTGCCCGACCTACGTCTTCGTTCCGGACCTGATCTCTCATTCTGCTGTTGTCCGGCTTTCTCGAGAACAAATCGGCAGCCTAGAAGCTGTAGGTGTTGCGAGGTCCAATGTAAGGGCGAGACATATAGCCGGCTTCGGCTGTGTTCTCGGATGATGCTGTTAATCGATGATGGCTCAGGTGGCTGAATAGGAGGAGTGGGAGAGAAGTTCAGCGGTGATGGCGTCGGGGACTCGGGCGTAGAGGAGACGAGGCAACAACGACGACGACGCTGCCGCTGCGGCCGAGGGCCTGGAATAATAGCGTCTTCGACCTTTCGTTTCGGCCTAGAGTTGGGTGCAAGCAAAGGCGGTACCCTATCGGGAAGAAGCCCGGCGGCAGAGTGAGAACATCCATCTTCTGGTACTTGCCGTAACGCGGATACTGTCATCTTGGGCAGGCGAGCGAAGTTTGACGAGGCTGGTTCTGTTTTGGCTTTTTGGGACACACGGCGAAGTGTTTCTCACAGTTGAGCACGTGGCCAGCCGTGATTTCAGCCACAACCCAGCCACACTCCTTGCCCATGAAGTTGCTGCAGCACGAGTAAAGTCCCCAACCGAGTCCTTCCTTATGACGCTAACATAGACTCTTTTTCATAGCGTCTTCCTCATTGCAGCAACTAATACGTTCGTGCGCTTCGTCCACTTCAGATTCGGTCGCGATTATCTAGAGTATCTCGATGCCACGAATGAGATAGCCCAAAGGGAAATCATCAATGATGAAGAGAAGGAGGCATTCGTCTATATGCACAGCACAAGGTGGTTCAACCTACAGTCGCGCGAAGGGAGACGAATCGCGCTTTGCCACGTCCTAGCGCTATTGAGGTGGCATGACGCCCAAGATTCCTTGCGCAGCCAGGCTGATAGCCATTTCACGGAGGAGGATAGCGATCAGAGCCGCGATTACTCTATTGTAACTGAAGAGGATAACGACCAGGGGCGTGATGATGACTATATGGATACTGAGGAATAATGAGGAAACCGGATTACTGTAGCCTAGGAATAGAGGATACTCATGTAACTACAACGAAGACCAACTCAAACCCATAATGCTGTGTAGAAAAACAAGAAAACCCAAAGATGCCTCCACAGCGCCTCGCCTGCTGTACGTCGCCATAACCTTCTATCAATGTCCTGTATGATGTTCGTGCATGCAGTGGTCTTGCCGTATGTGACGTCCTCAGGATCGGATGCCTGTCCCGCGAGGTATTGCATGTGGGAATGCCTGTCCCGCGAGGTATTGCATGTGGGAACCGACTGGTCCTGCTCCGTTCGCAAGACTCTAGTCGTGGATAATCGTTGCGACAGTGCTAGGGCAGATGGCGGCGTTAAAGAACGCTCTCGGCCACCAGTCTTCTACTGTTGGCTCGATGCAGACTCATCGTCTGGGTCGGCATTCTTGGTAATGGGCAGCTCCCTTGCATCGCTGCTGCCGCAACCGGATGTAGCATTAAGATCATTGTCTTCTCAGACGCGGCAGTCTAACAACCCGCCGGGGGATGGAGAACTCAAGTACATACCAGGCCTAGATACGCAAGAATCCACGGCAGTGCTAGGTGCAGTGCCTGAGCGTGGATACGCGAGAATCCACGGGCTCCCCACTACCGTGCTATCGTTAGCGGAGGTTGAAGAGGTTAAAGTCTATCCTAGCCAAGCGAGTATACATACCCAGCTTAGGCACGCATGTCTACAGGAGAGACTTCTTAAGCAGAGGTTCTCATTTAGTAAGTATACATCTAAACCCTTTAACCGTTAATATCTTATTTATGTCTAGGTAATCATAGCTTATTTTAATTGTTAATATTTAATTTTAGTACTCAGTCTATATACTAAGACTAATGTAGGAGCTTATAGTAGTAGGATAGATCTATAATAATTAATTCTAGCTGAAGCTAATAGTTTATAACAGTTATCATATAACTAAACAGTGAGAGTTAGCGCTTAGAAACCTTCACTGCGTATAATGATTAATCGAAGGGCTAGATTAAGCGCCTCTAAAATTAGAGGGTTGGGGCTCTGTTTTTAGAGGCATAGGAGTTAAGAAATGGAGGCAAATGGTCTATAGATAAGAACTTGACGGGATCCCGGATTTTCTAAGAGCTATAGTCATATATACCAGAACCCACAACGATGCAGTACATGAAGCTAGCGCCTTTACAACCAGGTTTCTATCAAATTAGTCCCAAAATGAACAAAAATAACATACAACAGCGAGGATTCCCCGGTCGTCACCGACCCGAGTACTAATTCGCCGCTTCTCAGCTTGACTAAGGGAGAGCGGACGGGATCCCGTATTTTCTGAGAGCTATGGTCGTATGTGGTGGCTGGGGCCGACGATAGAGATTATAGAGTCGTTTGTAGAGCCATACTAGATACTAGTCTAATTAGAATTCACTCCGGAGACAGTGGCCGTGATGGAGATGATGAAATGAACACCATCAATGAATGCAAGTTCGTGTAGCTGGTGAATACGAAACCTCCAAAACTGAGGCCTGAAGATACGGAGCGACGGTTGCCTAGATTCTAATTATCTAATTCGACGCCTGTCTATATCCCTTCTATGAGAATATCTCTCGAGCACAACGACTAGACTTGAGATAATGCACCCACTTCTCTGCTGCCTTTTCCGTAACTTGCGAATTCTCATGGCCGTAAATCTTTTTCATGAGTTCTTCCACGCCCTTGCCCACCCCTGCACCTCCGCAAACATACAAGCTGCCCTCCCCATTGAGAATTAATTTGACAACAATCTCTCGCTCTTTCCAGACCTGGTCTTGGACGTATATAAACCCGTGACTCAGCTCACTGGCCTGGGAGAAGGCGTAAAAGACCTTGACGATGCTTGACTTCTCCCAATGTCGCAGTTCCTCCTGCAGCAACACATCCTTGCCAGGATCTCGACAACCGATGAACAAATGGGCTGAGGCAAGAATCCGACTGGATTGAGCGTGAATAGACCGTTCTTGTACGAAGGCTCGGAACGGCGCGAGTCCCGTGCCAGCGCAGGCCATAATGACGGGCGTCTTTTCGACATCAGTGGGAGGGTGGAACAGACGCAGCGCTGGCTTCACACAGATGTAGATGCTGTCGCCTTGGTTGTGTTTAGTAAGGTAGGTAGATGCAACCCCACGACGTCGCGTTGTTGTATCCAGAGGTGATTCTCTGTCGACGACAGACCAAAGTAGAGTTACAGTCGATGCGTCGGCGAGCGGCGACAAGGCCACTGAGCATTTTCGCGCACGCATTGGCAGCAGCATGGTTAAGAAGTCGGCAAAGAAGAGTGAGGTATCGGGTGTATCCTCCGGTATGTTGAGAATAGAGCGTCGGTAGAGAGTGACAGAGTTGTCGAAATCCTTCTCCTAAGCGAGTCTCTCGTTTCGAGTCGCCTCGTCTAGCGCTCTGGCTGCAATAGCGGCGACGTTCTGTTCATTGTTACTAGCTCACTATACAAACAGTATGTAGCGAAAACAATTACCTTGCGTGTCGCAGGCTGATTCAACTCCATGTAGTCCGACAGTAAATCCGGTGCTGAGATGGCTCTGCCAGTGGGAAGTGTAGTGTTGGCGCTGGTAGGTATTGTGATGACGGCATCCCACGATAACTTCGCCCAGCGGAGGACTCGATGTACTGCGCTTGCGTCGTGTAAGGGCAGAACAGCAAGATGGTCGCCAGCCGCGTATTTCGCCCCGTCAGGTAACTTCAGGCCCATGGTTCGCTTCTCTGGCTCAACAGGCGCCGTCAGAACAGTGTTTGTCAACACTACAGCGTCGTAAAAGCCCTCACGCAGATCTGACGGACGGCAACTCCGGTCGATCTTGATGTCGAACGTGGCGCCGTCACCACTGTTGTCTCCATCTGCTCCCAGGGCTGGCCACAGCCTCTTGTCTTGCCATGATTTAAAGTCACTGAATATGTCACCAGCAATGACGTCTTCCAGACCAATTTCGAGTAGTCTTGTTGCTCCGTTGTTTGCGAACTCCGACTCCAACAGCTTGGGTGCTGCTCTCGCCAGTGCCTGAACCATGGTTTCGCATGGCGGTCGATGGTGACAGGACCTTGTCCCATGACTTCGTCAACCTCTTTTGAGCGTTCCCGAAGACGTCTGGCTTTTTGAGTAGGCAGTAGAACAGAAATAACAACAAGCCGCTTGTTTTCTCGTGACCTACAATTTTATGTCTAGTTACAAACATCACTGAGGATGACATCGGAAATTGGCCGAGCTAACCGTCAACAAAACGCATAAAATCCGCCGAAGATGCTTGTCAACCGTTGTAGTTTCCATGCTCGCACCAACGACGCATAACGATAACCCAAAAATGATTGCGTCTATTGGACCCAACAGACAGTATTGTATCAAAGGAACTTTGTAGAAATATTCGTGACTTTTAATAGCTAAGAATAGCTTAATTACATAGGTGTTAACTGAAGTGACTGGTTGCTCGAAATTCACCGAAGCCATCAGACAAATTAAGACTAGGCAATGGCACAATTAAAACTCCACCAGTATTACTGCCCAACCATTGATATTTGCCAAAATAGAGAACACAGTAATAATAACACCAATTATAGTAGATAATGCATCAATTAAATGACCTAACTAAACGTCATTATTATCTACTATTTTACAGCACTCAATTACCTCAAATTCGGCTCGTTTTAACCCACTTCCACGGCATCACGTGTCCGACGGTAGGTCAATGCACGAGAAACGTGGATCCTTCGGATTAATACTAACTAAAGCGGGTCGGCTAAACCCTGCTTAGTCTCTACTTAAGTCTCTACTTAAGTCTCTAGTTAAGTCTCTAGTTAAGTGCCTAGCCCCCTAAACTCATTCATCAGGCTCAGGGTTCAAACTGCGATAACCTCAGGTGTCCCGACATCACCTGCATTGCAGCTGACCGAGAGCCCAATGGAGAGCGAAGTATCGCAATCACTTTCCGCCGACGGCGGTCCGGATCTCCTCGCCGCGAAGCGTCCAGCGTCCGAAGAACCAGAGTCAGCCTCTGATGCCAAGAGACTCAAACTCTCACATGATGATTTGGAGCCTCCAGATACAACCCCAAGAATTCCCTTCCCGGACAAGGTATGCCGCTCCGTTGAACCCTGAAGGAACCGTCTAATCCATTTCCAGCCGGCGGTCCTAGAAGAACGAAATGGCGAAATCCAGTTCCGAGTCGTGAACAACGATGGCGCCTCAGAGAGTATGATCGTTCTTACTGGTCTCAAATGCCTCTTCCAAAAACAACTTCCCAAAATGCCCAAAGACTACATCGCGCGACTCGTCTACGACCGCAATCACCTTTCTGTTGCCATTGTCAAGATGCCCCTGGAGGTCATCGGCGGTATCACGTATCGATCATTCCGAGATCGCAAGTTTGCTGAGATTGTCTTCTGCGCTGTTTCGTCTGATCAGCAAGTGAAAGGCTACGGCGCACATCTGATGGCTCACCTGAAGGATTATGTCAAAGCCACTTCCCCAGTTAAGCACTTCCTTACTTATGCTGATAATTATGCCACTGGGTATTTTCAGAAACAAGGATTTACGAAAGAAATTACCCTTGAAAAGTCTATCTGGATGGGATACATCAAAGATTACGAAGGAGGGACACTTATGCAATGTTCTATGCTTCCCCGCATACGGTATCTAGAAGTTGGTCGTCTGCTTCTTAAGCAAAAGGAGGCTGTTCTCGCCAAGATCCGGCCTTTGAGCAAGAGCCACATTATTCATCGACCACATCCGCAATGGGCCAATAGTGTCATCACCCCAATCGATCCGCTCTCTATACCTGCCATTCGAGCAACGGGCTGGTCTCCAGACATGGATGAATTGTCACGGCAACCACGACACGGACCCCATTTCAGCGAAATGAGACGTTTTCTTTATGATGTTCAAAACCACAAACAGGCATGGCCATTTCTCCACCCGGTTAATAAGGATGATGTTCCTGACTACTATAATGTTATTACATCGCCTATGGACCTATCAACAGCATTAGAGAGATTGGAGCGTGATCATTATGCTGCCCCAAGAGACCTGGTCAACGACTTGAAGTTGATTTTTAGTAATTGTCGGAAGTACAATGATGCAACAACTGTTTACTCTAAGTGTGCGGCTAAGTTGGAGAAGTACATGTGGAGTCTGATAAAGGAGATCCCGGAGTGGTTTGACTTGCTGGAAGAAGAATGAGTCCAACGAGGGGCTTCCAGTCTGAAACGCTAAGTTCATTGCTTGGGTTGAATCGCTGCAGAGAGAGTATGTGAGCGAGAGCAAGGGGTGTTGTTTAAGGTTTATATCTTAATGCCCTGAAAGATTCTTTGTGTACTCGAACTTCCTCAATAATGTTATTTTGGATTTTAGGCCGAGCGAACTAGCAGACAGTAATAAGCACTAACAACGTTATGCCACACCACCGATTGTGCGATACTCAATAACCACTCTCAAGTTGTCTAGATCAAAAAATTCTCAGTTACAATTAAGATCCAATACAGACAGGCTGGGGAAATATAATCATGGAGTCATGGGGGTTAGGGGCGCGGGGTGGAGGCGCATGTAAAGACACTTACACGAGTATAGTCTCCGCAGTTCTAACCATTTATAGTCTGCCTGCTGCACTGCTTGTATGTGTCTGTTGGTGAAGTAGATGTTGAAAGATTGCCTTTTTTAGAAGTAGTATTTATAATGCCCCTGAAATGGACACTGATTACTTACAGTTTGGGTCAAAGTAAGCACTTTAGCGAGCATTATGGCACCCAGTAATAAGGCATTTGCCTAGAATAAAAAGTCAGTCTCATGTTACTGTGACATAAGAAACTCATCTTACTAATCCTCGCTAGGTTTCAGAAGGACTTTCGTTCATAAGTTTCTACTGTAAAGAAGATGTAAACTTACACGAGTTGCAAAAGGTGGCAGATCCTTGAACAGTGGTGCTACAAATACTACAAGTAGCTAAGGAGACCATTAGTTCTTAACTATATAGAGGTTATGTAACTTGTTTTTAATACGAGGAATGCTTACCTATAGTGATTGAGTTAATGAGAGAGCTTTTTATTAAGCGTTTATATGTGTTGTAGATAGAAAGACGAGGATATAAAACAACTGAAGAGTTGTTGTATGGATGGATTGATGGGTTGACTAAAGATGAAAGAAAATATAAAACATGGAGGGAGTTCCTAAGCCCTTTTATGTCCATTATAGTAAGCCGTAGCTTGGATACCTTCTCAGTAATATAGGGCAGTGTGTAATCACTTATTGCCTCATAGGAAACTAGATCTTTGTTGTCTACTAAGAGGTAGCTTAAGTGAAGTGTTAGTGTACAACTGTACGCACGAACTACCTGTCTCTTCTAGACCCTGTCTTGGATCCCTGTGGATGACGCTGCGGCAGCTATCTCAGATCTCACCTTCTCAGCCGGTATCCCTCCAATCGCACAGCACCTGAGAACCCCATCCGTCAAGCGTGGAGTGACGATATTGAGAGCATCGGGAGGCAGTTGGACCTCACCAACGCCCCTGTTCCTTCCAAGCCGCAATACCTTCCCTACATTCGCTCAAGACTTCTCGAAGACTCGGTATTGGGGCCACTCAAAGACGCTATCGTCAGCCTTTCAGCGACATGGGACTCTCTAGTGTCATGCCATCAAGGGATGGGCAGCTTACAGAATGCAAGACAACGAATCCAGAGTCTTGCGCAATGGCTCGAGACTGGCAACTCTGAAGCCGTCGAATCCGACATGTCGGGGCTTGTTACCCTCCCTCTTTCAACTACAATCCACATGGTGCAGTATTTGGACTATCTACAACAGACAAGATGTACACATTCCCAATGCCTGGGTAGTTTAAAAGACGGCGGTGTTCAAGGTTGTTGCATCGGGTTGCTATCTGCCGTCGTCGTTGCGACATCAACAGACGAGAAGGAGCTCCTAAATCGCGCCACGGCTGAGATTCGGGTCGCTCTCGCCATCGGAGCATTCGGAGATTTGGCTGAGTCTTTCTCTGGCACTGCGTGGACAACTGTGGCTGTTCGATTACGGACCGGAGAAGAAACAGAGAAGGACGAGTTATTGCGGAAGTTCCCCAGAGTAAGCAATCCCATTACCTATCCAGTGAAGAAATATCCCTAGCTAACTAAAGAAGGCCTACATCTCCACCATCTCAGACTCCAACACGAGGAGTATAATCGCCCCAGATGATCAGATTGCCGCCTTGAGGACATATGCTGAACAAGAAGGACTTTCACCAAAGACGATGCACATCCGCGGCAAACTCCACGACACAAACAACGCAAACTTGGCCAAAGAATGCATCAAATGGTGCAATACGTTGGACGAGCTACCCTTCCCTATCGGAAAGACTCTCGGTGTGCCTGTCCGCTCAAACAGAACTGGAGAGTCATTGTCAGATGTTGCTCAGTCTTTGAGTGACGACGTGATCCAGACTATCCTAGCATCGACATGCGACTGGTCGCTCGTCATCCGCGGTCTAGCATCTGATCTCCAGCAAACCAACCGCCGGGAGCACACACTTGCTTTGTTTGGAATCGGCAATTCTGTTCCCCTCGCACCGTTCCGCCAGAATGAACTCGACATCACGAAATTAAACATGTCATCCGCTTCGAATACTTCTACCACGGCTCTTAACCCTATATCGTTTCCGCCCAATACCATCGCCGTTGTTGGAGCCGGTTGCCGACTACCCGGTCCCAACTCACTCGAAGAGTTGTGGGAGTTGATCTCAGAAGGAAAGTCAAGGCTCGAGACACTTCGTTCAGACAGAGCCGATGTGCAGGGATCCTACAGAGCATCCCAAGACAAGAACTGGGCTAGCAAACGACAATTCTTCGGAAACTATATCGACGACATCGACGCTTTCGACCACTCCTTTTTCGAAATTAGCCCCCGAGAAACAAAACACATGGATCCTCAGCAACGTCTTCTCTTGGCTGTGGCTTTCGACGCCATGGACTCGAGCGGTTATCTTCGACACCTCCGACGGGAACGCGGCGATGCGGTGGGTTGCTTCATTGGAGCCAGCTACGCAGAGCACTTGGAGAACACCAGCTCCTACAGTCCCTCAGCATTCACCGCCATTGGCACCATCAGAGCCTTTTTGCCGGGCAAGATCAGCTATCACTTTGGATGGAGTGGCCCTTCTGAAGTCATCGACACGGCGTGCTCGTCCTCCATGGTCGCAATTCATCGAGCGTGTCAGGCTATCAACTCCGGCGAGTGCAGCACAGCTTTGGCAGGTGGCATTAGCCTCATCACGGGCATCAATAACTACTTCGACCTCGGCAAAGCCAGTTTCCTCAGCCAGACTGGGCAGTGCAAACCTTTTGACGACTCTGCGGATGGCTACTGTCGTGCCGATGGCGTCGGTCTTGTTGTGCTCAAGCCTCTCAGCACAGCTATCGCGGACGGAGATCACATTATGGGCGTCATCCCTGCGACAGCAACGAACCAAGGTGGAATCGACGCGCCGGGCATTACTGTGCCAGACGGTTCTGCTCAGAGAGCTCTATACCAAAGTGTTCTGTTAAAGTCTGGTATCAAGGGGGATCAAGTCTCATACGTGGATGCCCATGGAACGGGTACCCAGGTTGGAGATCCCATTGAGATTAAGAGCATCCGAGACGTCTTTGGAGATCCCACACGAACCAACCCCGTGTATCTCGGTTCCCTCAAGGCAAATATCGGACACAGTGGGACGGCTGCCCGGCGTTGCCAGTCTGCTCAAAGTTCTCACCATGTTCCGTCACCAGGGTATCCCTCCCATACAAGGATTCAAGAGCCTCAACCACAAGATCCCCGCGCTGGAACCCGACGGGCTTTCCATTCCTACCTCGCTATTGCCATGGGATACGAACACTACCCGAATTGCTTCCGTCAACAGTTACGGAGCGTCTCGTGATGCCTGCATCTGGGCGCGAAGAGATTTGCCCAAGATCATGGCGCTCAAGGGCATAACTCTTGACCCTACGAAGCTTGTGGTTATTGGATGGTCAACAGGCGGGACTCTTGCCATGACTACCTCCTGGACACTGCAGGATCTTGGACATAGCCCCCCTTTGGCCGTGTTGAGTTTCTACTGCCCTGTGAGTATAATCAGGATGGTGAGCAATTCTCTCGCCCTATGTAATGAATATCACTAACAAGCCATCTTTCAGCGCCTATAATCATGGGTCACAGCCACCAACCACGCACCATGTCTTTGAGCGAGATCCGGAGGTGTCTTCCTCCTGGACCGGTGAGTAACCCAATATTCATCAACTTTAGATCTTATTCTGACTCCAATCCCTTCACAATCGACTAGCCATGCGTTCAACACTCTTGACACTACCAAGCTTGGATGGCTTGATGACAGAGACCCACGTTCAGAGTTGGTCCTTGCACTCATCAAAGAAGAAAACGGAATGTCTTTGCTCTTCGATGGCTTGTCATCTGAAGGCGAGCAATTGCCCCGGACCAACGCCCACCGCGCTGCCGCATTCAGCCCTCTCACCCAGGCACGGAACGGCAACTATTCTACGCCCACGTATATCATCTTCGGCGACGAGGATGAAATCGCACCATTCGAAAAAGCAGTTGAGTTTGAAGAGGTGCTTCATAACAACTCGGTGCCATGTGGTTTCTTGTCTGTCACCGGAGCGAAGCACATCTTTGACCTGGGCTTGGCACCTGGGAGCGAAGGATGGGATATCGGTGTTGGGCCGGGGTATGACTTTCTGTTAAGGCAGATTGAGGATATGTGCATTTGATTAGAATGGGTATTTTCTTTTTCAAAACTATCTATAGGCGCTGTTTCTTATTATTTTTACTTGTTAGCCTTGTATTTCGTAAATGTCGTAGAGAAACCTCTCGATCAGTTCTCGGGTTCTGGCATGAGAGACATTGGCACCCTATTTTCATACAACATGTACAAAGTGTCCCATAAGCCCAATCAACCATCGAAATACCGACGGATCACCACGGAACAGAATCTCAGCCTAAGCTCTAATTCCTATCCAACGTCTCTGTATCTCTGCCGTCTCATTCCGTACGGGTTGAAGTGGAGTATCCTAGTATAACGACTTCAAGACAGTCGCTACAGGTTCAGTGCGCTCCTCCTCGTTCTCCTCCCCGTTGTCAGCAATGAAATCTTCCAGGGTACTTCCAAATACTGCCATGTCATCATGAATCGGAAGAAAACAGGAGTCCAAGGCGATGTCTTGCTCGTAGTCGAAACAACCCAAATAGCTCTGTGTGACTACTCCTGGCATCTGCTCCAAGCAACCTAGCATGTACCAGTGTAAGTTCATCAATAATGAAGCATCGGAATAGTACAAATTACTCACCATCTGAGGCTGCCAAGGTAGGGATGCTTAATTTTTCCACGTCTTGTCTAAGAGCAGCTGTGAGGGCCTTTACTGCTCTTTGCGCCTCTACAGAGCGGTCGGCATTCTTCTCCCACAGCCGTTTAGAAGTAGTTAAGGCTTCCAAGATGTCGTTTCTCCTATGCAAGGCGCCAAAATCTGCCGTACCGGCGCTTCCTTCGTCAAACCGCCTCAAAGCATAACAGAGCATCATCGCAGCCTGTAAAAATTCATGGTTGAGTGATGAAGCCACTTTCCAGCGGATGCCGAACATCAGACCCCCAGGTTCCGTCTCCTCGTTCATTCTCCGCTGATGCTCCAGGATTTCCAGGGCAGCTTTGATGCAACGTTCATTAGATTCTGTATTCTCTTCTCCAACGGAACCTTTCACAAAGCTCCGACGATGAAGGAGATAGATAGCCTTGTTAATGAGAATATCCAAGATCATTCGGTGTAGTATCGTCACCGGGTTGTCGGTGACGGATGTCTCGAGTGACCTATACTTTAAGCATAGAGGTATAGCGTCGATGGCCCTTTGAAGTTTAGAACCCAGCGCGGCAATAGTCGCGGGTGATGGCGGTTCTGCTGCTTCAGTGGCGTCATATATCTCCGCTGCGACTTTGATGATGGGATCTCTCTGTATAATGTGCAATAGCGGCGTAGACTCTGTTAGTGGACGGGCCGGTGGCATCTCATTATGCTCAAAGCTAAGATCATCATCGAACAAGTGGATAGGCGGGCGTGCGTCACATTGAGAGTCCTTGATGATACGCGGTAGTCCAACTTGTGTGCTCGTGAAAAAATCCATATGGTATAGGGTGATCCAGATCCGTCGACGAAGCTCAGCCTGCAAGGGTCGAATATTTGGCCAGTGCGATGGATCGCGGTGCAATCCCATACGCAAGGCGATCCGGATAACAACACCGATGAGAGCCCAGTTTCCAATGGAAGTATCGAGGGTCGCGTTTTGGTCAAGCGCAAAATGCAAGGTCAGCGTTTCTATAGTGTATTTGGCCGACTGCAGATAACCCCCAGCGACTAGGCAGTGGATGGTGAGGGTGCGGTAGGTCTCCAACATGTTCTGTGATTCTACAGCGGACACGCCGAAAGCTCCGACGTCTTGCTGCTGCAGAAATTCGGAAATGCTCATAATACTGAACAAGAGGCCTACCCACATGATCGGGGCTGTTGAGGGATCCTTCCAGAAGTTTGTGTACTACACATGGTGAGCAAGTAATTTCTAACCTGGTATTGTAGATTTCTCACCTCTTCAAGAAACTTATTCCGGTGTAGAATGACTGATATATCGCAATTCAAAATCAGCAAGTAGTGCGACGTAGGCAGGCTTCAAGTATCGACCAGAAGACTTACTAGTCGCAAAGTCGAAAGTGTTGAAGAAATGGGAGACATGTCTATCAACAACCTTACGCGAAGGTACCATGGCCAGAATTTGCTCCTTCGAACGACAAGTGGCACTAGCAAGGAGAGATATTCTAGATGTTGGTGATTTATCCATTAAGCCATCGTCGAATGGAGTCCTCTCTTGACTCAGGGTGCTGTTGGAGTCCTCGTCGGAGAGATCATCTTTGAGGCGTCGAATCTGAAAATTTCAGTATTATATCTGTTGCAATAGACTTTTCGTGATTCGTAACTATTACTTACATCCTCCAAGATAGTCATCCAATGCGAGTTGCCGATATAGACTGCATGCTCATCAGTGAGGCTTAGTTTGCCCATGCTGTCTATTGCTTGGCCATCAGGAAGATTGATTGATGATCTGGGATCTTTTGAGGCCTCTCTTTGTGATGCTATATGGTCCGATGGTTGGTACGAGCTCTGCGCCATGTCTCTCATCTCGGTAACGAGGTTTTCAAGGCGAGCGATCCTCTGACGAGCCCGTTGGTTTCTAAGATGAGGTCTGTAGTCGATTGCATCCTTTCGCACTTGCTCTGGCGTGCTAAAGACACATTCTGTAGGGTTCCCTCGCCGTATGCAACCACTACATGGTGACTTTCGATCGCAACGAAGTCTGCCAGAGTCTTAACGCAGTCCATACTATGATCGAAAGCGGCCGACTTACTTCCGTTCCCTGCAGAAGGTGCAGCTCAGTATGGGCTTATCACGCCTTCTGCTGTGCGATGTTGGTTGGGGCAACATTGCGGAACCGGGATGAATGAGAGAGGTTGCGTGGAGCTGACAGAGACAGTTGGATTTGGTTAAACTCATTTCACGTGAGCCTTCGCTACCAACACGTGATGAAGAGCCTTATTAGTTCAAGATCACAATGCGGAAATCTGAAAAGGAGCTAGCTAAATAACAACAGACTGAAGCAAGTCCCTACATAATTACTTCTCCGAGCGACAAGGATTGGATCTGATTTGTATTCGTATTTGAACGTGCGCCGCTACCTGAGTTTGATAGGAGGCATGCATGCAGAAATATAAAGAATACCTCCCGTAGTGTACATTCAGAGGTATCCTATTTGCGCGATGAATGGGAGGGTGGCCGGACGGTTGATAACAGGACGGTCGGACGGTCGGACAGTCGTTACGTGTAAGTGGAGTGCAATTCTCCCAGCGAAATCTCATTCGTCCATCAGTTCTGTGACTTGAATGGAAGCACCCTCCGTGATAAGATGACGTTGAAGGACAGTCCCAAAAGTCGTTACATCTTCCGCTATGGACCTACAAATACGTCTTGAATTTACCGTGGTCATGGTAGACTTTCCTGCAATGCACTTGCTCTATCACTAAACAATACTTTCCTTCATACTTCCTTTACTTTAACACCCTGCGCACACTTTCAGTTCAATACTCCCTAAGCTTATCGGACAAGACTTCGCATCTACAACGTCGATACTTACTTACACTCCCCCACCCCACGCTCCCTCATCAACACATTCCACGGCTGCGAAGAAAAGCAGAATGGCGCCGCCAGAGAAAACCGACAACTTCGTCTACCCTTCAGGGTTAAGGCTCGCGCTGCTGATGACTTCCGCCTTCATTTGCATGTTCCTAGTAGCATTAGTACGTTCAAACAAGGACATTCCTCCATCAATCTATCTCTTCATGTACGTGAGCTAACCAACCTCCCTGCCAGGATAAACTCATCATCGCAACCGCCATTCCCGCCATCACGAACGAGTTCCACGCCGCAGACGATATCGGCTGGTACGGCACGGCCTACATGCTCACCAACTGTGCCTTCCTACTGGTATTCGGGAAAATCTACACCTTCTTGAACATCAAAGCCACATTTCTCACGGCTGTCATACTGTTCGAAGTAGGCTCGGCCATCTGCGGCGCGGCCCCGAACTCAATTGCTTTCATCATTGGCAGGGCGATTGCTGGTCTAGGAGCTGGCGGTGTCCAATCCGGCATCGTACGTATTCCCTTGTTCGCTACCACATACTATACTCACTACTTTTCTTGTGTTAGCTCGTGATTATTGTCTACGCTGTTCCTCTGGAGAAACGACCCCAGTACCAGGGTTTGTTTGGTGCCGTGTACGGCATTGCGTCGCTCATCGGCCCTCTGATCGGCGGCGCCTTCACCACGAACGTCACTTGGCGATGGTGTTTCTACATAAATCTTCCTTTGGGAGGCTTAGTGCTCATCTTTGTCTTTTTCTTGCTTCGCATCCCCGACCGTTCCACTGGCAAAGATACTCTAAAGGACAAGCTGCAGCAGCTCAACCTTGAGGGCTTGCTTGCTCTTCTTCCAGGAGTCATATGCCTGTGTCTAGCTCTGCAATGGGGCGGTTTCACGTACAGTGTATGTTCCTCCTTCAGTTCTTTGCATGACGCCTTTTGTAGCTGACCGAGTCTAGTGGAGCGATGGACGTATCATCGCACTCCTTGTGATTTCTTTCGTACTATTGATTGTCTTCGTCCTGGATCAGGTATGGAAGCCAGAACACGCCACAGTGCCTCCGCACATTTTCATACAGCGCAGCATCGCCAGCGGCTTCTGGGTGAGCTGTTGCGTTGGTGCGCACCAGACGCTGTTAAGTAAATATCCCTCCCTGTACATGAATGTACCACTGCGTGCTAATCAAGACGACCAGTTTACTTCCTCCCCATTTGGTTCCAGGCCATCAAAGGCGACTCGGCCGTTGACAGCGGCATTCACCTTCTCCCAATGGTGCTTTCACTGGTTGTTGCATCAATCCTCACCGGCATACTAACGACGCGTATCGGCTACTACACGCCCTTTTTGATATTGGGCATCTTCATCGCATCGGTTGGCGCCGGTATGATCACTACGTTTCACGTCAACACACCGATAGGCCAATGGATCGGTTACCAGGTCTTGTACGGCTTCGGCTTGGGTGCTTGCTTCCAGGCACCCAACATGGCTGCGCAGACAGTGCTTCCACGGAACGAAGTGGCCATCGGTGCCTCGCTTATGCTCTTCGCTCAGACGCTCTTTGGCGCCATCTTCATCTCAATCGGCCAGAACGTTCTCGACGGTCAACTAGCCAAACGCCTCGCGGGCATCTCAAACATCACTCCGCAACAAATCGAGGCCGGGGGTGTCACCGACCTCCTCAAAACCATCCCACATCAACACCACACTGCTGTCTTGGAAGCCTACAATGCCTCGCTGCGTGTATGCTTCCAAGTAGCCCTCATTGTTACTTGCCTCTCTATCCTTGGTGGCCTTGCGATGGAATGGCGTAGCGTGAAGAAGGAAAAGGAGATTGCAGAGTCTCATCAAAGTGGTGGGAAGAGCGAGAGTCGAAACGGTTTGACGGAAAAGGAAGCGGATGATGCCGACCAGAAAACGGGGAGTTCTCCTGCTTGAAGGCTCCAACCCCTCAGCTATTCTTGTGCATTAACTCAGCTGTGTAAGTGAATGGAATCAAAAGGTTTGCTTATCGTCCCCGATTACCAGAGTATGGTTTATACGCTGGGTTGCAGCAAAGGTTCAACAGTAGTTGTTGAGAGTACTCATCTTGGGTCATTGGTAGAAGTAAATTCTAGATAACACGTCGCTAGTACCGCAAAACCGAGCTCCCTTCTTCAGTGTATACTATCAAGTGTGCCCTTTTCCTCAGAACAAGCTTTTGTTGGAATATTCCTCTACGACCCAGACCTGTCTATTTCAGAACTTCCCAACCCTTCAAGCGCAGCCTAGTGGTGCAAGAATTGAAGCATGCAAAGATCATTTCTTTCATGTCCTCTTATTCATCCTCGCTATCACTCTCCCATGCGCCCGGAAGTCCTTGCATTGACCATAGGCTTACCCTTGGCGGGGCCTCGATAAGGCACCAGAACTCGCCGACATATTTCTCGACACAAGGATCCCACTCGAATACCCAGTCCCTCCAGCATTTCCCTTGTCTTATAAGAACCAAAAATGCTCCTGGCATAAGGAGTCGAGTGCGACCAAGCCCAGGTTGAAACCTCTTTTGGAGCCGCGTCGGTGAGCATCCACCGAGCTAGCACTCGCCACTTCTCCATTTCTCTATTTGAACCAAAGGATTGAAAGCAGTAGAAATATCCCCTGAGAACGTCATTCAACGAGCTACGTCCTGGTTCCAGCTGCGCTCGGAAATCCGCCGGCGAAACAAGCTCGTCTCGCTGCAAAGCCTCCACCAGAATTTGGGGATCAACATGTGCCCAGTGAATATTGCGAAACGAAGATATCGATACAAACTCGTCAATGTGTGGAATGTTGGGCTTAATAACGGAATCCAGAAATCCGCGAGTCTCCCAGGTATAAAGCATTTCTAGATTTCTTATTACTAAGATACCTTGGTGATTAGAGATGTAAATGCCATAATGTGAGTAACGACAAAACGTTTCGCCAGCTTTAGATGCATGCGTTATACCTCTTTGACTGCTTTCAGAGTGAGGTAAGTTGTTTCTTCGCAGGCCAGTCCGTCCTTATTGATGTATTCCACCAGGCACGGACACGCAAGGAAACAGCATAATTTATGCTTATTCTATTATTCCATTTATGACTTCTGCTTATATCTATATCAAGAAAGCGTGTTTTGTGAGTCTATTAGTTTCGCCATGTACCGCCGCATCGGTTATACCCTGTGATACACCTTTGTAACGACGCCCAATTCCGTGTCGCTGTTCGACTTTCCTCCACGTATGCTGCTCGTCGGACTATCGTTTACCGAGAATACAACACCATTGAGGCCCTGGCCATGCTGTGATGATGTACGTTCGTCTTTCGATCCCACTTCCTCGCTCGTAATGTGCACCTCGTTCTTCTGGTAAATCTTCAGCGGGATGCCGTATCCCGCGTTGATCTGCTCCTGGCTCTCCGACGGACTCGAGTCGTCGGGGTCGTGGACGGTTCCCAGCCTCGTCCTCCTCTCCTCGCGCGTGCGGCTGCCGAGGTTTCCGTAGGCGGATCGCATTCGTGTTGGTGCGTCGCCGGTGCGCTGGCCAGACGACTTGCCGTACTTGGCGTGGAAGGATCCTATCCTGAACATGCGCTGCAGCAGTGTCCAGGTGAAGGGGAGGTTGGCGGTGATGATGGCGGTGGATACTTCGCGGATGTACCAGAAGATCCATTTACTGCCGTAGGGGTCGCCTAAGCTGTAGTATTTGCTGAGGGCTGCTGCTAAGATCTGCATACGGATATTAGTCGAGATTCTGTAATAATACACGAGTGAAACTTACCGAAAATGCACCTAGCGCGAAGACGGCGACGAGGACCACCTTCCGCTTTATCGGTAGTTGGGATTGTAGAAAGACTGGCATGGGCAGGGCGATGATCATGATATCGGTGGATATGTTGAGGACGGCGTTCGTAATCATGTGGTTTGTTTCCGCCGAGCAGTTGATGTCCTCGACGGGAACCTTCCAGTAGTGATGGAATGGTCGACACCACGCAGCGAAGAACAGAATCTCCATGAGCACGAAGCTGAAGGCTGTGTAGCCTGAGACGATCTTTACTAGGTAGTTTTGTCGTAAACTCGTCCTGTAGTCATGTAAGTCATTTGATGTGAGGCCTGCTATGGTGCAGGGACTTACGTCAACCGGCTGTACATGATCAACAAGCAGGCCTTGACGGACCAAAGAGTGATCATTTGCATTTGTTCCGTGACGATGACCAACTTTGATCCGTACTCCCGGTCCTTGATGGATGCCGCGTCGAGTGTGACATGTTCGCCATTGGGATCGATGAGATTGGTGGGCGTGTGGGTGAGAACCTTGACGACGACTAAGAGGGCGGTGTATGTGACCTAGTGGGGAGGGAGGTTAGAAGGGCGGTTGCTGTTTGGGTGTTGCGAATAGGGCCGCGTACTATGGTGAACAGCATGATATAGTCATCGATGCGAGTTCCACTGAATGATCCGTATAATAGTCTCCGGGATATCCTAGAAGAGTTGAAGGTCAGCTCACGTGGCGACAAGTGACAGGTGGAGTCAGTCGAGAGGTGAGGTAACGTACATCCGCGCTATGACTACAAGTACAGTCAAGGCGTACCATATCCACAGCTCGGTGAGAAGCGCCGACATGGTTGCGGCTGCTGCTGCTGAGAGGGGAGGACGAGAGCTGCAGGAGTCGTCGAAGCGAAAGAGATGACGACCAAAACTCTAAGAGACGCAACCGTGGAGAAAGGACGAGGGCTGGGCTGCATAAGAGGGTTTAAAGGACGGATGGATCCATCGCAGCACGTGGTATTACCATGTACTACGTCGAGATCTAGGCTGTCCCCACGCGACGAAACCGACCGGGTTACCTACCCCCTTACCGCGATGGGGCTCCGAATCAGGAAGCTTCATAGAGCTGGTCCAGATTCGAGAGACCAAAACACCACGTGGGTTGAGGATGGAATCATCCCATTCTCGAGCCCTGAGCCGTCATCGGAGCGCCCATCTGCGTGGGACTCGACCCGGGTTGGCGTCACCGAGGAGGCTTTCCGGTCCGCGTATCCAGCGGGATAGCGAGTCAGAGGACAGGACCCTCTCTTCCCCATCAGATCGTTGCGAATCATCCGGCTAGACGAGCCCGTGACAGGTCGATTTACCCCTGAGCCCAGCCGGCCCTGAAGAACTGGAGCTTCGGTTCCCGCGAGGCTGGTTCGCAAACCCATTCCATTGCGGGGACCGGGGGATGCGCTAATCGCGATAGCTTCGGCGGTTTTTGCTCTGTTCGGGGCCGGCGCTTTCTTTTTGGGACGCGGGCGCTTGGCCGCATTGCGTAATCTCGGAGAAGATTTTTCGATGGCTTGAGTGGCTTCGGCTGGTTCGGGCTGAAGAGAGGAGAGATGGATCGAGCGAGACTGACAAGAGCTGACGAGAAGGAATCGCCTGAGGATTCCGCCGCACTTGGTCTCCACCGGCCGTAACCGGAGACCTGACTTGTAGAATACGTAGTACTCTGTACGTGCCTGGAAAGATTGATCCTCATCTTTAGATACCATGTATCTCCGTATATGCCCATACCACATGGTTGCAAGGGCATCATGCAGGCAACTCCAAACAGGGAAGGCGACAAAGCAAAGAGAGGGAGAGAGCTGAACCGGAACGTTGCTTTTGGCCAGCTCATGCGCCGCATCGCAGATCTGCCGACGGCGTGGGGAACTCTATAAGAGACGAGAAGAGCCCGCGCGCGGTACAAGGCCATGCATGGGACAGCTATAGTAGGTTACTACTCCAGCATTGTGTGTAATGATAATGATGGAATACTAGAGGGAGAAATGTACTCCCGCCGCGTTGGCTTGTCCTGGACAAAGTTGCAGAAGCATTCATTCCCTGCATCCACGCCATGCACCTCGCCACATTTTTTTTTTAGTCCCCCGGCGCCACTCCCCGTCGTGCCTTATCTATCGTTCTTTGGACGATGGGAGTTGCCCCTTTTCGTCGCTTCGTCCGCTTCGGTTCGAGACAGCGTGGGTGAGAGAGGTCGAGAAGAGGGTGTTGAGGGGATGTCTAGCGGAATGATGCCTCTCTCACCCAACACAGACAGCTCTGTACTGTAGACTACGCGATGCCATCTCCAACCAAGCTTGTGTAGTCTAGGCCAAGTTAGTGGATCAAATATTGTTACGGAATCAGATCAGATCACAACAGCAACAGCCCTCACATCCTCCACCCCCCAACTCCACCATCTAATTAGCGTGGAAATTCTCTTCTGGTGCTCCGTGATCGTCCTGGTAAGCGAAAGAACGAACGCCTTGCCAAGCCCTATTTCTCTCAGGGTCAGGTTCCTGTCAGCTGCCCCTCTCTCACGGTGGATGTTCCCCACAGATGCCATGACACAGGTGCTCACGCCATGATTTGATTGATATCTTGGCCGTGCCTCCCGATGAACCGTTGAGATCTAATCTGTCACTTCGTCCCAGTCCTCTCGCTTTTTTTTTCTCCTACCTTTGTTCTGTATCGCTGAGCGTCAGAATTCGTATCTGTCTGTCCTGGAACGGCGACGCCCTATCGCAAAGCACGCATCCCGCGGAACACGGCGCGTGCCGTCTCACCACATCGCCCATTCTCAAACAATCTCCGAGACAAGCCCGCCGGATCTGGAAACGCTGACCGAGCTGGTTTTTGCCTGCATAATCGCTGGCACCTGTTTCAAGGACTTTTGGTATCGGCAACCGATTTTGGGTTTCGCGATAAACCATCCACGACAGGGTGTCTTCCTGTCGCGACGGATTGGAGAGGTTCTTATCAAGGCGTGTGATTGCCGATCAAGCGGCTTTGCGACTCAATTGCGACATAGTCCTCTGCGCCAATTCGACCGCATCCTGCCGTGAAATCGCCTAAAGGATTTTTTTTTTCCCTATTCGGTTTATTATGCATCAATGGTGTTGATGCTGTCTAACCAGACCAAGACGGTCGCGCATACACACAAAACGCGGAGAACAAGCCACCGCATTAGCTTTGCAGAACATTGGCAATTGCATCCATCGTGAGCGCATCATCGTCACTAAACTTCGCGGCATCTGTCGAGACAGTGCCCGCATTCAAGCTCGATAGCCTCACCACTGCGACGATTCCTTACTGCCGTCCTCGAGCCTCCCCTGCTCATTTTCTAGCGTGCACTAACCCCAACCATTTCCGCATCACCCGTCTCAGCGGCCACCTTAACAGGCACAATTGCCACATTCGTCGTGACCCGGAAGAAATCCTGGATACGGACAAACAAGCTTTGGTCTAGGTTCAATAGCGTTACTGTCTTAATTGAGAATTTAGTGAAGCGCCACCGCTGAGTCCCGTATCATTCCGTCGTGGTCGAGAACGTCGCACCAGGCGTCGCTGATTACTGACCCGAGGCAAACTAATGTCGGCACTTGATGATGGTTTTCTTTTTTTTTTTTGCGAGGTCCTGAGTGACATATACAAAGCAGGTTGATTGATCGCTTTGCCGAGTGGATGATGGGTGCGTTGAGAAACTCATTCCCACCCCTAAAAGATCTCAATGTCTAGCATGGAAAGACTCCTGCGTTAATCTCGTGGCGCTATCTTCCATTGGTCACCGTGTTCAGCTGTTTGGTACGAGATTTATTCATATCAGAGCACCAAAACTGTCGAGACTGCCTCAGACGAAGGTCAATCGACGTCGTCCTCTGATGTAAGCGTCTGTTGATTCACGTGACGATGATCGTCTGCTTGAAGCTGCAGCTGGATCTGTCAAATCAACTTGGCATGATTTGCGTATTTGTATTTGCTTACAGTTGCTGCATAGGGTGTGCATATGTGAGGGGAAATTTTACATGTGAGCTGCATCTACATTTAACTTCGCCTCATCCAGCTGCCTTCACGTAGTGTATATTTTCCAGTGTCCCTGGAATTAACTACTATCTTTGAAGTTTGATGCAGAACAAAAATGACTGGGTAGGTTTGGTAATCCTGAGAAACGGAACAAGCATTATCTTTGCCATGACGCATGTCCAATGTATCGTCACGAGAACAACGCAACAAGCACTATTTAGTTGCGGTTGATATTTGTCATCAATAGTCCTTCAATTCAGTCACCTCAACGTCTAACCCCCATGCATTGCCGCTTCGGATTTGAATTCTTCGCAGTGTGTCTTTGCAAGCCTCGCCATTCTACAAACGCTCAGCCCTCTTACCCTACGCCTTAACCACCGAGGACTTCATTACGTTTGACTATCCTGATGTACGACATATATAGATCTACAGGATCAATTCCATTCTTTCCATGGCAGCCTCGAGAATCCCAGACACTACGTCTTTCTCAAGGATCCCATCCTCATAACACGCACTGATGACGGTATCTCCCCCTTCCACTCCAGCTACATCCAAACCCAGGTTGAAACTGAGGTTTCCGTTGACAAAACAAGCCGAAAAGGTCATGTCGTCGATCTTCCAGGGTCCATCCTGATCTGCCACAGGGTAGGCTCCGATGTTGGAGATCTGGATACTGTTGTTCATGTGTAGACCCAACGCCGGAAAGGTCGAGTTCAACATGCCCTCCAGATCATCCGACATGGAGTTGGCAGCCTTAAATACAACGAGCAGCGGTGATGGCTTCCCTTCGAATTTCTTGGCTATAGAGGCACGGTATTCTCGGACCAACTCCCAGGCCCCGTCGATATCCACGCTGGTTATTTTGCTGTCTGAGTTGCCGTTTTCCTTTTTGCTTGACAATGATTTCGACGGAAAGACGCGACGATATCTATCCAGGAAGGAGAACTTGCTAGCACCGCCAGCACACTGCAGCAGCTTTCCTGAACCTGACTTGCCCTCGTTAGGATACAGCGACCGCACGTCGAGAGCGCAGTTAGAAATGCCGACCTTGGCCCTGGGGTAGTAATCGCAGGCGAGAGTGGCTAGCATCATGACAATCAGGAGGGGCGTAAAAGTCGTCTTGCGCTCACGGCAGGCGGCAAGGATTTGCTGCATTTTGGCGGCGGGGATGCGGCGGATGACGATGCGCGTCTTGGTGCATTCAGCAGGAGTAGCCCCGGCAAGCCAGTTCTTTGTGTAGGGTTTCGACTTGGGTAGGCCGGTGAAGAGAAGCCTGCTTCCTAGGAGGACTCGCAGGAGAAGATTGATGATGAAGTTGTGTATGACGCGGATTATCGACGTGGTGCTGGTCCAGAAGTCCTCCAGCTCTTTGCTCAGTCTGACCCTCTCAGGATCGATCTTGATAATCCGCGAAGACGGCGTTTCTTGCTCGTCGTACTCGTTGATTGCGGTGAGCAGTTGGCGGTGCAACATATGGGTGAAGCGACCGTCGCAGACGAGGTGGTGGAAGACGAAGGCAACTTCTTGTCTGCCGAGAACAACTATCTTCCACCACGGCTGTCGGGGGTTGAACTTCTCATCGGTCCAATCCCACTGGTTGTGGAGACGCTCAATAACGTCCGCGGTCGCACTGGGCGGTTCATCATCTAGGAACTCGACACACGTCTCAAGGTCGATCTCGTGCAGCGCTGCGATAACGAGGCTATGATGTCCCTTCTTTGGCGACGCTTCCGGAATCCCGATGATGCTGAGCTCCGGGTACTTTTCGACGACTGACCGCACGGCCGAGTAGATTGCCTCTTTCTCGAGCCGCTTTTGGCCCGTGGCCGCTGTAGGAGCGTAGTGCGCCGAGACGATGATATTTGACTGGGCGCCTACTCGGTGCTGCAGGTAGAACATGCGGTCAAGATAGTCTGCGGCATGTCAGCAAATGGAGAGGGGGTGAGGATTCTGGTGGACGAACTGCTTGGACGCACCACAGTGCAGTGGGCGAGTGATGCGCTGGACTTTTCCATTTGTGCAGACAGAGGCATAAGACTATATACACTGGGAGAGGTTTGGCAACTCGGTAAAATGAGAATTGCAGAGAGAGTAAGAACTATAAAGTGAGACGGGAATCACGATTATAAATGTATTTCTCTATAACCGCAATTCACTGAATCCTACGATATGCACTTATTGGTTGCAACGCTGACAGAGTTCCCACAAAACTTGGCTGAAAAGGGTAATTCGCACAGCGCAATGTGTGATTGGCTAGATCTCTCGCAATGCCCGAGCACCCGCGATATCTGGCTAAGCAACCCCTGGAAGTAAGAATCCTTCTCGCTTCACCTTCAGTGTTTCGTGCATTCCCGGCGACGAGTTGGGCTAGGGAACCTCGAAAATATCCAGCTTCTGACCACTTGTTACCGGAGCAATGGCGCCCAATCAAGGAGGTGTCTCTCAGTTGAGGTGTAAGGTGGGCCTATCCCCTAGCTTAGGTCCATCGACCCTCTGCTTTCCAACGCCAACTAACCTTCCCCTCTTTGAACTGTAGAACAAGGCTCCCGGTACAGGGCTGCTGGTCCTTGCCCTATCAGACCGACCCAGAGCTACGAAGACAAAGGCCCCCAAGACTCGATCTGGGTGCAAGGAGTGCAAGTCCGTCCACACCGCCCTCGTAGCATTCCGGCTCCTCCAGGCTGGTTTAGTTGACACCTTGGTAACAGGCGACGGCGTATCAAATGCGACCAAGGCAGACCGGCTTGTCAGAGATGCGTATCTTCAGCCCGTGTCTGTGACATCCTCCCTATCACAGGCACCACTATCGCGACCAAGCCCCCCGGAATCTCCGATTGCCGCATCTTGACTGAGCCCAACTCCGTCCTGTCCGCCTTCAACAACCAGCAGCAGTGGGACATCTTCTCCGTCTTCCTATTCTTCAACCATCAAGCCGGAACCCTCCCCATCAACCTCCTCTCCGCCCTGACCCCCCAAATCGCCCAGCAAGATGTCGCCGTCCGCGAGATTTGCAGTGCGATCGGCGGCGGCGCCAACGCCTTCACGAACCCTAACTCGGATCCGTGCGCCGATGAAGCACAGTACAAACTCTCCCTCGTGCACTACAACCGAGCTCTTCGCGCTATTCGGGAAACGGGCTCGACTACCGGCGCGCTGCTCACTGTGGCCGTTGTGTCTATTCTCTTTGTGACTTATGACATGATCCGGGGAGACATGCCGACGGCGTTTGCGCACTTCAACCACGGGCATCGCATCACCGAGGCCTATTTTGACGAGAGGTGTAAAGAAACAGGGCTGCCTTTCTCACAGTTGCCCTTCTCCGCTCTTGAGTCAGCTTTGTTCGACATACTACAGCGGCTCACTACACATCCCTGGGCCTTGGAACTGGGCGTCGACGGCTCCATAATCAACCACAAGCTACACAAGTGGTGCCAATTCCGCAAGCACAAGTACCTCATCAAAGACATGCCGTTGTCGTTCCTAGATTTGGCTCAAGCTCTAAGGTGGTGGGATGTGGCACAAAATTTCCTGGCTCACCACATGCAAGCCTTTGTCCCCGAGGGACAGTCATCCTCACAGTCTTCGCTTGCAGTGCCTGGTCTCAAGATTGACCAGAAGCAGACAACAGTATTGGAGAGCGCAGGATGGGAGGAACCCTTCACAGCCCTTTATCGCTGGCACAACAGCTTTGTGCCTCTCCTCCAATCTGCAAGACAGAAGAAAGACGAGGATCCCTACACCTACCTGAACGCCTGTACCCTCGAGACTCTCTATCTAGAAACGCTGACAAGCCTCCATCTGTACCACCGCCGAGACTCCAATGTCCTACCGGATGTGAAACCGATTTATCTCGACATAATGAGAACTGCGCGGGAGATGCAGCAGCGGTGCAACGAGGCCGCCGTTCTGGACAATGCAATCATCCGGCCGCTCATCTTTGTGCTGTACAAGTGTCGTGATGATGATGTGCGTCAGGGCATCAAAGAGATTTTACAAGAGGTCGATAAGAGTTCGCAGATGGCCACGCCCTTACTGGGTATGATGGAGAGAAAGAAAGGGGTTGAGATATCACCGAAGCTGAGGAATATTGAACGATCGCTAGGGTGGTATTTTACAGCTTGTGGGTGTAGTTCAGGTGCTATAAGCATTGTATGACCATGATTATTGCCGATGAAGCAAGTCTAAATGACGAGCGGAAGTATACGACATACGGCCACAGTAGCTTAAGTGGTTTTCCTGGATTAGTCTAGGTGGATATAAACCTTTGATATTGTCCAAGGGCAAACGATTGTCGTAATCATTGCCTTTCTCGAAGCAGGCCTTCATATGCTGGAGGCTATCCCAATAAAATTCGCGTTCGCACTTGATACCTGTGAGACGGTTAGTGAGTGGGTACCATGTACTAATCATCATTTCGACGCGGCAGAACGCACGGCGATGCAGCACAACTAGGGTAATACGAACTGGTCCACTTGGTCGTGCAACTCCAGTAGAACTAATAGTGACACCGAGAACCTATATCATCCTAACAGATGCCTAAGGAAGCTGCTCAAGTTGTGTTGACGGTGAGATGAAGGTAAACAAACGAGAGGGTTGCTCACAAGCCATGTGTTGATAACCGCGGGTTTCTGAACGGGTTGTTGGAAACTTGGCATGGCTTCGGAACTCTGTTAATGATGGCGAAGCTGGCTTCATTCTATTGTTCTTTAGCCCTGCGGCTCGACTATTGGCCTGCTTTTCTATTCGACGCTCATCCTCACTCCTCCTCTTCTGGTTTCTTCCCTCTCTTCTTGTCTCTCCTCCTCTAGGAGATGTTGGTAGGCTTCGTTCACGTTCGCAAGGCCCTCTCGTTGGGCACACACCGGAGAGGTAGTTATCTCTCGAGTTTTGGAATACTGTTCCGTCAGTGTGAAGAAAGGCTGCGACGTTGTTTGGATACTTGCCTGTACTTGCATTTACATCAGTCCTTAGATTTCGCAGCAGCATCTCTAGCTGTGACTCTAAACCTGCGGCATCGGTGAGATGGTGTATTGGTCTGAGATTCACGGTCCGTATGTTAACATCGAGATCGTCTCTTTTAAGTAAAAACATAAATTACTGTCTGACTTCTGGCTTCTTGATCCCTTTGCACGGTGCTTGCAACATCGCTGCGGGATACCTGCGAGGACGACTTAGCAGTCTGTTTGACACATTCTTCGAGTTGAGGTAGTTTCGTCGATGGTTGGCCAACGTAAGCTTGAAGCACGCTCTCAAGCCTCTCTATAGCTTTGCGTAGCCTGATGAGACGTTCTGCAATGCTACTCTTGTGACAGGTGATGAGTTGGAAAAGCCTCCAAAGTCACGAGAGGAAGCATGGTCGGCCCTGGTGTGCTGCTCTCGCTTGTTGAGCGTCTGCTAAGGTATCTCTTTTGGATATGTATTGCATCACGTGAAAAGCACATATGCTCATTTCTTCTCGTGTATATACTAGGTACATGTAGGTATTTCGTAAGTGGTGGCAGATTTCTTGCATTCAAGTGCAGATTATGTGTTTACTTGGGGGTCCTGCAGGGTTGTCAACGCCCCAAGATAAGACCGCGACAGTGTGATTGCATAACCCTGTCAAGAAAATGATGAAATGAATTCATGTTATTGACAGGAGGATCGTGCCTCATCACAATCATGTGAAGCGTGGTCTGGTTCACGCGCAAAGCAGACCGCTTTCGTTGTTAAGCGCCGGCGGCAAGCTGTGTTTATCTCGGCTTCTGCTAGCTAGGTGAGCTTAGCACCTTGGCTGTATCTTCATCCTTGTAGTTCCACACATTTTCTTTACGCGAGAGCAAAACAGCCTATCGCTGAGCACCGCCTGTGAAGCTGAAGCGCCTGAACCAAACTGTCGGGTGGAAGTGACACGGTTCGGCGCTTCAAACAGTGGACCAGCCGCGGCACAGCCCAGTAGAGACATAGGAGTCCGTTTCGTGTCGCCTGGGGCTGTGATTCTATAATGAATTACTTATCCAGCAATCCAACAACCGAGCCGCTGGCGGGGAAGTAAAAAAGAGAGCGTCTCACGCCATATCAAATCACTGACGGAACGTCGCCCAATACTTGACGGCACCCTCACAACCTGATACGAATAACGACAACCTTCCTTCTTCTACGTCGTCGCAAAGATGTCTCGCTCCTCTGGCTCCAGCTCCAAGAGTGTAACGCGCTTTCAGGCGCACTGGGTAACGCCCACGTTGATGGTCAGCAGTGTCTTGTTTGGCACTCTGCTCGCCATTGCCCACCACCTCTTCTACGCATCCCTAGACGGGCAAATCGTCACGAGCTCGGACCAGCAAGTGTGGAATCTACGCGTCGGTACTGGTATGGCGTTTCTGATCAAGGCCTCTCTGACAGCTGCTGCTGGCTTGGCGTATACTCAACTCCTCTGGCATACGTTGAGGTCCCAGGAGATCTCGCTCAACGGCATCGATGCCGTGTTTAGTGTCGTCAACAACATCTACGGGTTCGCAACCGGGGAGATCTGGGTTCGTTACCCGACCTTAGTCCTCATTGCTTTCATTATGTGGTAAGGAGAATACGCTGCCGTTCATGCTCCCTGCTGAGTAGACATTCCAGGTTGCTTCCCTTTGTTGCCATCGTCACGCCTTCAGCCCTCACTGTACAGCAAGCTCAACAACTTAACGAATCAACACTCCGCATGCCACTACCTGTCATCGACTACGCTTCTCCCAAGATCTTTGCCGAGTACGCAAGGAGCGGAGCAGCCGCTTACGCCGCTCCATCTAATGCAATCGCAAGATTGACCGCAGCCGTCGTCTCCCAGGGTTCCATCACGCACATTCCGGCTCCATTCTCCAACTGCTCCTACTCTGTCGTGAGAGCTGGGAAATTTGAGGAAGTGAGGAGTCCACTAAAGGCTCCCAGTAAAGAGATGATCATGACTGGTAATTTCTTCTAGTTATTTCTTGTCTCGCATTTGTTCTTATGTATTACGAGACAATGAAACCATGGCCCGAAGATAGCTATCTTCTAATGGAGGTAGATGTACGTTAGTTTAGCATCAGAATAAGGGTGCAATAAGTCTTAGAACGGACGCTAAATAGCATATACTAAATGAACTAGACTCTAATATCTCCTGGAAATGAGCATTTTCAATTGTCGACTTCATGTGTTCACCAAGAATGATGTCAAGCTTCTGCGTCGTATGCAGTTAGTATTTAAAAATATCAGAGGACCCTTGAAGACCTCTCAGAGGTAATAAATAGTCACTTACCGGGTCTTGAAATCGATCACCATAAACCAGCCAATAGACCGCAATAAATAGAAAGAACACCCTCATAACCACGCATACATAGTCTAGATAATTAGCACGCTCGAAAGTCGACGCAGCGTAAAGATATGACTTACTCATAGTATCTCTTGATACAGGAAGACCTAGAGGAATGCAAAATATATTCAAATATCAGTGTAGAACCGGGCGGAGAGGAACCAGATTAACGCACATTTGTAGTGATGGCGAGGAACAGAGTGGCGATCCAGTTCTAGATTACAAAGCTTAAAGTGAGTGGTATCATCCTGATGCCCCTTCAAGATTGTTCTGCTTCTGACAAGTAGTATGATTACTGGTAGTGCGTACGAGACATTGAGAAGAATTGCACACGACGCGACATATGTATTGAAGACAACGCTCGGACCCAAATAAAGGAGACTAAAAGCGACAGTGAAAACAGAGCAGAGCATGACGGTGCAGACGGGCACATCAAGCCCGGACTCAATGTGGGAGAAGTAGTTGTGAAACACGATGCCCTTGTCTCTGGCCATAGCGTAGAACAGTCGACTGGCACTGGTCATACTGGCATTGATACCATTGATGAAGCAGACGCCTGGCATCGAGGTTAGTTAGCTCCAACCTCAACAACCACCGTTATTCGCCTTAATAGTCTAACACACAGATTTGAGTCCTCGAGGGCCGTTCCACGTCGGCTTCCGTAGTTTTCTCGTTGCTCGGTGCTCAAACCAAGATTCAATACCCTACATTTGTTAGAATTCCATGCTCGACGTTCCAACGAACTAGGTACGAACCGGATTGTACTTGAACGTCAGCCATCCAACAACAGTCAGTGTCAGAGTGACGCCTGCAACGAGAATGTACCAGCGCCAATCAGGGTTATCTTTGAATAAGTCTACATTCATGCCGAAGAGACTCTATATGTAAATGACAGTTGGTTAGTTCTCAGGAGAGCATAACAACTGGAATCAAGCTTTGGAGACTCACGGAAGCAAACATTGCTGGTAAGAAGATGAACTGCACGCATTAGCTTGAGGTTAGTAGTATGATTCAAGAAGTCTTACTGTGATCCAACTGAGCCGCTTCATACTCGTCGCGATGCTAGTGGACCTGTGAGCCTCGGTGATTGACACCCAGGCGAATTCCTATGCCTGTCAGCAGGGACAAATTCATGATGTGCCCATGTACTTACAAACTGCAATAAGTCCCTCACTGTTTGATCGAGGTTATTAAGACGATCGTTGACTTTCTCTTGTAGCTGGGTTAGTGTATGCTGGGTTTCCTTCAGGCCTTGTCCGCCATTGAACCGTTGGCAATATTTTGTAGTAAATGCGCCAATGTCCTCGACATGCTTATATAGCATGGACCGAAGCTCAGTCCACTTCCTTGCATCCTCTGCAAGGCGATAAACAAGTTCAGAGCTTTGGCCCTGCTCCTTCAGTTGATCGAGGCGCTGCACCGATTAGCAACATGGTTCTAGCACGAAGCAGAAAGCATAATGCCGTTGTAACTCACACAGATTGACAAGTGGGCTTCGGCCTCGTCGCAAAGCCGAAGCCATGTTCTCTCAACATTGAAAATGAACTGTCTGAGAAGCTCCGTGCCTTCTTTCGGGATTGCACTATCCTGCAGGGTGCTGAAGTAGTCCACAGCCTTCCAGTGTGATGGCTCATCCGTGGAAGGAACGATAATCCACATTACTCTGCTCTCGCCTAGGTTGGGTATTGCGAACTGTTTCTGAATACCTATCACAGACTCTGCAGGCATATCCAGCGCTAGAAAAAGGATTAGGCCATCAGAAGGCGCTGGTCGCACATATAACCCGGGCGCAGTGCACTCGACCTTGTAGGGGATCACCGGATCTCCTGCCGGAGAAGGAAAAGACCGTCGCCAAACCGAGCAGTCTCTGAAGAGGCTTGTATATGTGGGTTAGATGGTTTCATGGCATAATTTCGGAATCAAGTAGCTTACAAGAGGCGACTCCTTGCGTCAGAGACTTCTGAATTTCCATCTAATGCATCCACGATGCCGTTTTTAGCAAGTGGTCGCACAGATATCTGTTCCATTTTCTTTTCTGTCAGACATACAACATCTGAATCTTTGTATACTTTAAACCACTCGAATGCTTTAATGTCTGCAGTATTAGCTCCGTTCTCAACGAGCAGCCCAACAAATGCTGGGTCACCATTCTCAATGGCTAGGTTAAGTGGTGTCATGTCTTGGTTGTCCTTCTTGCCCATTACTGCGCCTTGAGAAATCAAGATCTTGGCCATATCGAGCCGGCCAAATAAAGCTGCGGTATGTAATGGAGTTTGCTTGCTCAAGTTCAACTTGTCGATGTCGTACCCAGCACTGAGAAGCGTATTCACAGCGGCCTTGCTTCCTTGCTGCACCGCTTGATGTAACGTAAAGTTGTCTCGAGGAATCAGCTGTTTCGCGATATTGACATGTCCCTTTTCGGCAGCCCACATCAGCGGTGTACGTCCTGTGTTGTCTCTGGAACTGATGTCGGCACTGAGCAGGCTGCGACATATATTCTGGTTTCCCTGCTCTGCGGCCCATGACAGTGGCGTCCGGCCGTGGTTGTCCGTGCAGTTAATATCAACACTTTTGTGATTGACCAATATAGACACAGCCACGGAGTATCCTGATTTTGCCGCATGAGATAATGGTGTTTGGCCATCGTTATCCTTGAAATTGGGATCGATCTCAACCCTGCTGAGCAGATCTCCCAGGACTTGCGAATCCCCCCTTGTTACAGCCCACCACAAGGGCGTCCACCCGTTGTTGTCCCAAGAGTTCACTTCAGCGCCCTGGAGACCAAGTAAGGTTCTCAAGATGTGTCCGTTGCCGGCTCTTGCAGCCCAAGACAACGGCGTTTGGCCGTCATTGTCTCTAGCGTCCAGATCGATGCTTGCATTTCCCACCAGATCCAGAACGCAAGAATGAGTTCCATGCTCTGCAGCCAGAGATAATGCAGTCCGGCCCTCGTTATCCTTTGAGTTGATCTCAAGACCATCCACACCAAGTAGACGTCGCAAGACCAGACTTTGCCCTTTCATTGCAGCCCATGACAGTGGTGTCCAACCGTTGACATCTTTTGAGTTGACGTCAATATCTTGGCGCTGCAGCAGAATATCCAAGGTCTTCTGATAACCTATGGTGTTGGCTTTCCTCGTCGTTGCTTTCTTGAAAGGCTTATGCTTCCACATTGCCGTCCATGAAAGTGGTGTTCGCCCGTCGTTATCCCTTTCGTTGACGTTGACATTACTTGACTTGAGTAATAGTTCAACGACCTCCGAGAGCCCTAGTTTCGTGGCCCATGATAGAGGCGTCCGACCGTTGCTGTCTTTGCAGTTCAAATAGTCGGGTCCCTCCGCAAGTAGTCGCTCGGTTTCCATCACCTTTCTAGCTTGTATGGCGTTGAAGAGATGTTCCATCTCCGAGCCGTCATGGGAGTTAAGGCAGACCACTGTGTCCTCAAACTCCTGGACTGCGTGAATTTCATCGGAATTGGTCATGGTTCTTAGTTGCGAGTGGCCACAAGATGTCTGGTGCTTGTGCAGTACCCAACGAAGCAGACGTGTAGCATTTAGGCAACAGCGGTCGGTTGATTGATAAATCCCTGAGAATTCTGGTAATCCTTGTGGTGGATTGGAGAATGGACGATGTGTGTTCTGAGGATTACTGCAGCTGATGGTTCTGGGCGGTCGGTTCTGTGAACTCCGATTCTTGCGCAATCTCGAGGATGACGTTTCCGTGAGATGTAAAAAGTGAAATTTGAATACCAGTTTCTTGTCAGGCTTCCTAAAATTATGCTGTTGGAGTAATTCCATCGTTGTATCCGGTTATTGCTCTTTTTGTTGCCAGGCTGTGCCGATAAAGAGCTCTCGTTGGTGGCCTTATTTTGGCCTCACTAATTACATACAACTTGATCCCCCACCTACTCTTTGTGTTTGTGTTGGATGAAAGCATTACGATCCTTTTTTTTGTCATATAGCCCATGAAAAAGGTCTCAAACTATCAGTAGTCTCTTCTAGGCTCCTTAATTGGTCCCTTATCTGCTCGTTTCTTCATGTCGAGGAATACGGCTAATCCAGCTTTTGCTACGAAGAGTTCCGTTTTCAAGAGGACAGGGTGTATAGTGACGAACTTCTTCAGACAATACTCCGGAATGACACAAAAAGGTCTCTTCGGAAGGATCCCTTTCCTAGTTACAGCGGCATAGTTAGCGAGTTCCAAAGATTCCGCCCAGATGCCACCCAAGCCCTAAGCAAGATCTGTACAACTTTCGTCTTGTCTGCAAGCTGTTTTCCGTCATTGCAGCAGAAGCCACACAGATTATTTTGAGGTGTATGCGGAACAGAGTGAACTGAAGCGCAATGACGAAGACATAATGTGCTTTTTAAGTCCATCGCTTTCGGCATCTTTAAACCATCGACCTCCTCTGTAGGCCTCAGTTTCTCAGACGACGTAGAGTCAGGGGTCTAGAATATAACTACTTGGATCTGCGTGAGCAAAGATTGGGACGTTAGAGGTCTTGAAAGGACACTGTCAGCCGTGGCTGATGCTGAGACCACACTTAAGATTAAGAGGCTTGAGGCCGGCGTGTTTTACTGGACCTTTTTTGACCAAGATTGCCAAGATCTTGATCGCCTGTTCCTTCCCCTGCGTCAGTTATAGTGCCTTGAGTTGGTCATGAGCTGTGGAGCAGGTGACGGGACGATCTTCTGACCTTTATCAGAACGGGTGTCATCTGAGAGCTGCTTGAGCCTATGTGCGAACTGCGTAGCTTGGTGATTCAGCTTCCCCCTGTGTCCTGCAGAGAACCTAAACTCACAACTTGGCGTTCAACATAATTCCATCATCTAACTAGAATAATAGCACCTTGTATATCTACAAAGCCCAGCCAGAAAGCGAATAATAATGGTGGACTTGAATACACTTCTGGAAACCAAATCCCCAACAGGAGGACTTACTCTGGCATAGAACTATTTGAATACTAGTAGCATTAAAAGATAAGGGTTGTGATAGCTGGTGACTGCAATACGGGGGATCTTCAACCAGTATCCAGACCGCATCTACCACAGGTCAAATACGGCTGCAGAATCCTCATCATCAACAACCTCTCCATCCATAATCCCGTACACATACGCCTCCCCCACAAGCAAATACCCTCCTTGATCAGCCCGTCGCGGCCTCAGCACAAATGGTGTATTCCCTCCATACAACAAAACCACAATGTCCCCAGGCTCAACATCGCTGGGGCTGATTCCAACATATCCATTTTCTGAAAGAATTGGCCGCGCCATGAAGTTATAACACATGCATGTCTGGTACGAATACGTCTCAGCCATTATGTCGCTGTTCATCGTATTGGACTTGAGAGCTAGAAACTGCTTCTCAGAGCGCTCTGTTGCCCGGACAAAGTATGGATTGAATTCTGGAAACTCCTTGTCACCGATCGGAACGCGCCATAAAGCGTCTACCCTCTGATGCTCAGAATACCGAGACTTTTCTAAGAAGCCCATGAGTTCGCGAGCCATTATGCGGAACGCTGCCTGGTCGAAGGTTTCGTCTATATCAGCTCGCCACACAGACCCCATGTCCGTGATGGTGTCCACAAGAACTCCGTGCAAACGAATGGACCCGGGAAAACTGGACTGCGTCTCGTCCGACTTCGGCTGCTGTTTGGTGCCAGTTGCCTTAAAAAGAGGCACCCCAAGGTCCTCACTCCATGGATTCCGGATAGGAAGCATCCAGTTCGGAACCCAAGAAGATGACCTGGTCTGTCTAGTGCGACACCACTTCAACATGTCGATACGGCCTTGTCGTAGTAGTGCTCTGGCCGTCTTTTCATAAACAACTTCGGTGTTGACTGTATAGCTCGCCTTGAGTCCCAGCTCCTCTGCGTCTCCGGCAATGCCCAGCAGTCCCCATATTTTATCTCTTGGGTCCCCAGAGTCCAGAACCTGCGACGTAGGGCGTACGTATGCATTATGCAGGTGTTGATATAGTGGTTCTGCCCCTTCTTGTCGATATCTCCTCCGTCCCGATAGCAGACGCCCAGCCGCATCGCTGGGACTTGCAGTCTTCAGCTTCTCCCACGGTGATGCTACGGCCATCAGCTCCTGCTCAGAGAATGGCCCTGGAATCCGCGTTATTCTGCCTGCCCGCCACTCAGAGATCTCCCAGGACTGGAGCAGGCCGTAGAAGAGGATGATGGCATGGAAGTGTTCCACTGTAGTGGAAGACGTGCCACATAGGATGACGGCGTTTTCAGCCAGTGTTATTTCCTGCTTCACCCATACGCGAATGAAATACGACCTCTTGGTGAGTTTTGCCAAAGCCACCCTTGGCAATCGTTCGTCGACCCGACCGACATCGCCTTCAAAGTCAGCAGCCTTTTGCATGAGCTTCAAAATTGTGTCTCTCATTTTCACCAGCTTGGGATCTTCTCCAATATCTGGCCATTTACTGAAGAATTCAGGCCCAACATCCAGAATGCCAGCATCAGCGGCTGCTTTGCCCCACGTAGCGATTCCCTTGACTGCCTTATCACTCTCCTCGGCGCTGGGACCGAGCCAAGCGAGTACTTTCGTTGCCTGGCGGTACACGCGAGCCATTGCCTGAACCTGGTATGACTTTTCCTCATTGTCAACCTGGTTAATGCAGATGGCGTCGATCCATATATTGGACCCGACGTAGCCGTTGAGATGTTGAAGACACTCATGGAGACCTGGCGTTACGTTCAAGAACTGATCTTTGATAAAGACCCGACTGGTGAAAATAGATTTGCCCCATGTGTACGATAGAGCGTAGTAAGTGGGATTCGAGTCAAGGGAGACGTGTTCAATGTGCAGTATGACCTTGGGCGTTACGGAGATTAAGCGCAGAACGCGAATGCAGCCTGGTTCGACATAGTCATACAGATACTGGGAAGTCATCGTTTGATGTTGTTCGTTAGACGGGCAGTGCTGCACATGATGATAAAATAGTCACAAAGTGGGAATGATCGTCGTAAGGCCACAGCAATCATGAGACTGCGTTGCCAACGAGCGGGGTATCAGAGTGAATGCTTCTTGATTGGGTAGCCTGGACACTACGAAGGCAACACAAATACGGACGAACATTGGCCCGAGTTCATAGCATCATGTTAGATGTCCGAATTGTGTGTCAGGTGATAAAAGCCTCATATCGTGTCTGTTTTAAAGAGTAATCGCTTGGAGTTTTGCAGGATGGGAAGCAGAAGAAACAAAATTGATCAACTTCCATGTTTCTCTGAACTCGGTATTATACAACTAGAGGCTTAGGAAGAAAATGGGAGCGGATATGTGTATCAACCTAATTATTCAAGAAGTCAAATGAGATAAGTGACATCACCGCAAAAGGCGATTTAGTTAGTAGCTTGCACTAGTTTCAATTTGGCCTGTTAGAGGGTAAGGGACATCGAATAGCCGCCGATAACTTAATTCAACGCAACGTACGTTAAATATCGCAAGATAGGGAAATAGATTTTGTATATCGACTAAAAGAAATGAATCTCGACATCCTTCGAAAAACCATGTCTTGCAGTTGTTATGTCACTTGTCGGTGGAATTTAAGCGGCTGCTTGTGCCGGTCTTACTTCAATGGATATTCTCCAGCCATCCATGTAAATGAACGTCGCCACTCACCACTTGATGGAGCTTGTATAAAGGTAGAAGCGTGGGTGAGGCTCAGGGAGTCCAATTCATGCCAGTCCCGTTGAACTAAGATTCCCGTCGTCCCATGCAGCTGGCCGCGTCAACGAGAACACTCTTGAAGTAGTGATCCTTGAAGCTATGCCGAACTGCCGAAAGAAGGACCAGGATCCCGGATGAGATGTGCCAGGTGGAGCTTTTTCTGGTTGTGCTACGCAGTCAAACAGTCCCACCTAATTAACATCAAACAATCGATTACATGCATCGATAGTGGAATAGCAACAATCAACGGAGCTGTTGCCTTGTTCAGCTTCTCCGTCATAGAACACTTACGTCGTCATCTGACCGAAACAGTATGTTTCCCATTTCTGGGACGACGATCGCGAAGATCTGATCGGATATCACGGCTAGAGAAATGCCCCCTGGATCAACCTGGGGTAGGATCCGTCTGGTATATGCCCGCTTTGAGGCATATCAAGGAGAGCTACTGCCGCAAAAAGCACTGTGCTTCCTTCTAGATGCATGGATAAATTGTGGGATGGACAGATAGGTGGTACGTGATTTTTAACACGGACGTTTATATAATATTATTCGTTTCAGAGCTTGCCGGTTAGCCTTTGCAAACGGAACTAAATGCCGGGCAAGAGTATATAGGTTTTCAATTCTGAGACTCTTAGATGGTACTGGAGCAGCTTTCACGACTGTGGTGTTTGTAACTCAATCTTTTCGCTTCAAAGTCCTTTCACAATCTTTCACACCTATCCCTCTTTAACATCCGTCTGGAATACGGAAATCTTCGTTCTCTTTGCATCTCTCACTCAACTTCATCATCATGCAGTACTGTCTTCTAGCAGCACTCCTCTCCGGAACCACAGCTGTCTTAGCAGCCCCATCCCCTAAGCCTACTGCGGCACCGGACTTGAACAAGGCCATTTCCAAGCGCAACGCTTCTGGTGGTTGCACTTTCAGCGGCTCGAATGGCTACTCTGAGGCCAGTGCATCCAAGGCTTCTTGCGCGACTATTGTCCTAGACTCCTTGACTGTTCCCTCGGGCGTCACCCTGGACTTGACTGATCTCTCGGACGGTACTTCGGTCGTCTTTCAGGGCGAGACGACGTTCGGATACACCGAGTGGGAAGGTCCCCTCTTTGCTGTCAGCGGTACCAAGATCACCGTTTCTGGTGCAGATGGAAACTCCCTTAACGGCCTAGGCGCTCAGTACTGGGACGGTGAGGGAAGCAACGGGGGCAAGACCAAGCCCAAGTTCTTCCAGGCGCACGATCTGACCGATTCGACTATTGAGAACATCAATATTCTCAACCCTCCGGTTCAAGTGTTTAGCATTAACGGCGCTAAGACGCTGAGCCTCACTGACATCACCATTGACGCTTCTGACGGTGACAGTGGCGGTGGCCACAACACGGACGGGTTCGATATTGGCTCGTCGGACGGTGTGACGATTACCAACGCCAAAGTTTACAATCAAGATGATTGCGTTGCCATTAACTCTGGAACAGTACGTTAACATAAATCTTTCTTATTGTGCGGAATGTCTGACATCATGCGCAGAACATCATCTTCACCGGCGGATATTGCTCTGGCGGCCACGGACTCAGCATTGGCTCCATTGGCGGCCGAGAAGACAACACCGTCTCAGGCGTGACCTTTGAATCGTCCACCGTCACTAAGTCGCAGAACGGCATTCGCATCAAGACCAAGGCCGGACAAACTGGCACCGTCAGTGATGTGACCTACAAGGACATTACGCTCTCGAGTATTTCCGACTACGGCATTACCGTCGACCAGGCCTACGACGGCGACTCGGCCACCAACGGCATTACCATCAGCGGGTTTACTCTCGATAGCATCACAGGTAGTGTCGACTCCGGCGCCGATGATGCCATCTACATCAACTGTGGGAGCGGAAGCTGCACTAACTGGACATGGACTGGCGTTTCTGTGACCGGAGCATCTAACTCCTGCTCCAACCAGCCCAGTGGTGTCTCCTGTTAGGGAAAGGGGGCTCAGTGAAGCGCCTGTTCTGTGTAAATACTTCGATCGGATCCCAGGGCTGGACCTGTAGGACTGTATACAACTTAGTCAAACCACGATCCGGAGAGGCAAGAGGGTTGAGTCGTAGACGACCAAAGAAATTAAATAATCCCTCTGGATTTTCTATTTGTTTCTTCCATTGTGGATATTGTTTTGTAGAGTGAATTATCAACCCAGGCTTGAAACCGGCGAGAAGAATGCAGGCATCTTCTACACGGTGCACAACATTTGACGATGCCGAGTAGCTACATGATTGATCTTTTGAGGAGTTGTCTACAACTTTGCAAGTACGGGCATCTGCAGCACCAAATCACGCACCTTCTCAGCAGCACCGAAAGCGAAAAGATATCCCAAGCCAGAAAACCCATACGCATGAACAATGTTTCCCACCCGCTCCACGCGTATTCCTCCAGTTCTGGAGGGCCGAAACCCAACAATGTCTTTGACGACATCGCGGTTGAGATCAAGCTGAGAGAATGCGCCGTTGGTCATGGAGTTGATGCGAGTGAGGATATCTGATCGAAGGCCCAGGTCGGGTTGCACTCGGTTGTCCCCTGGCTGCGTCACTCCTCCGAGGATAACGCCGCCGTCCGATGCGCGTGGGATTACGTAGGTGTATTGTGATCCCTGAATGATCATGGCTTCGTCAAGTTTGTCTGTCTTGACGAACATGGTTTGTCCTCGAATGCCAAGTACAGCCTCATCCAAGGCAAGCGTCTTTGCACCGAGACCGGAGGCATTCACGAGGACTTTCGCACCCGTCAATGTTGCAAGTTCTTCCATCGATTCAAGTGTCTTGCAAGTGAAAGACACTCCTCTTTGCTTAATCTTTTGAAAGAGCCAAGGCAGATATTGGTTTGGGTTTAGGACGAGTCCATCGTACGTGAACCCAAGAGTCATGCCCGGTGGCAGCTCAGATTGGTTCAACTGTCGAAAGTTGGGTACTTCGGATTTGTACCATATTTCAGCATCCTTGGGACGGTCGTCGTAGCATTCAGTGACCTTAACTTCCTGACAAGATTTCAGCATTGAACGTTCAACCACATGGGGAAAAACCATACTCTGACGCCTGATGCAGGATCACTTTTGATCAAGTCGTAATACGCTCGCAACGATGCCCTTTGAAGATCAGGAAACCCGACATCGGGATGTGGAGCGAGAAGTGCACCAGCCCTGAATGGCATCAGACATCCAAAAGTAATTCAATCATGTATATCAGGCCCTCCTCACCATGGACTTGCCCATTCGGTTGACTGATCGCCAGGTAAATTTCGAGCAACAACGTGAACCTTGTATCCGACTTCGGACAGCAGAAGAGCAACGGAAAGTCCAATGACTCCAGCACCAGCAATGGCAACATGTTCTTGCTTTGTGGGAGGCATATTGCTCGATGATGAATTGATGAGGTTGAGAGCTTGCTTGATGACAGATCTAAACAGGAGGAGGCTTTGCTGTGATAGCGGGGAAAACACTATCTAGAGTCGACCAACTATCGGAATCTAAAGCCGACGCTGGCCAAATGACGAGACAATGATTGCGATAACACTAGCTTCCTCTAGATTTAGGATCCTCATCTCCCACGGAATGATCGGCGTTGAAGATGCTAGGCAAAGTGGAAGGCTCTGCAATATGATGCACCAATGCTTCTTATAATCGTTGTTACTGATATCCAGGATCTCCAACTCCCATGATCGGGATCGGAACGGCTTCCCGATTTGAAGAAGCCGACCACAAAGCCGGCTACTTTATCTGGAAACATTGCTGTCCCCGTTAGTGAGCCGTGTTTCTTGATCATTCTGCCATAGATATCCGATTACTCACTCTTAGGCCCTCAACCCGCCTGAGAAACGAAGAATCCATGTGGTTCGGACGCACTTGGGAAGCAGTTACTCAACATGGCGAGGGAACGAGATATCGGAAGTAGGTTGGACGAGTTTTAATGCTAATAGTGCTGCTATTTTGGGAGCAAATTAATAAAGGTCCTTATTCGTCTCGCAATCTACCTAGTCGTCTAGTTGAATACATGAAGCACGGAGACAAGGAGTTTCTTGAGCTAAGCTCAATTCCGTGTAACTAAAAGTTCCATTGCTTGCACCAGTTCAACATGAGGTCAGGCGTAATCTCACTCAACCTTTCCACTGTGGGACTCCGGGCCTTTGTCCTCTCCATACTAAACGTCACATGTTTGTGTCCTGATCGATCAGCGTTAAGCATACTGCGGTACGTATCAAGCAGCTTGGCAGCTGGGTTCTTGCTGAGATTTGTCGTGTTGCGGGCGCTCTTCTCCAGCTTCGAGACCCAGTCCTCAAGACTGGTCAGCTCTAGGATCTGTCCGCTGTAGTAGCTCCTCACTGCAGTTGTCAAATCTGACCACTCGATAGTAACAGGGTTGACGGCGTGGAAGTATCCCGAGATCTCAGAAGCCGGGGCCTGTACTGTCACGCCCGCGATATCCAAGATGAGCGCCGCTACATCTTCAACTGGAATCCAGTCGACACCCTGAGTCCGGCCGAGATGGTGAGGCAAGACGCCCATGTACACTGAGCTCGCAATGAGACTCGGAATAAACTCGTGTCGGTTCCATTCACCCTCGCTACTCTTGGGACCTGCAATCTGTCCGACACGGATTGAAGCTGTTGGGACCCCAGATTCCTTTGCCGCAGCATCCAAAATAAGACTACCAATGAGCTTGGATTGGCCGTATCCGATTTGAGGTAGCGACAAGTCCTCGAGGCGTTCCTCAGGCACTGGCTCAGTTTCTGTCCAGCCGCTGGCAGTACTGATGCTCGACAAGAAGACAACAGGGACGAGTTTCGCAGCAGCGGCTGAAAAGTCAACAAGGTGTCTAACACCGCGGATATGAGGCTCGAAAGAAGCGACACTGATGTTGAAGTTGACAGGCCATGCATTATGAATAATGCGATCAACCATGCCTAGCAACTGCATATACATGGTTTGGCTGATACCAAGTTTAGGAAGCGATAGGTCTGCTTCCAGAAACTCAACCTTTGAGAAGTCGGTACTAAGCCCACGAGACACACTGACCAATTCTTGCCGGTACCTGCTGCCGTCTTTGCCTCTGTTGAGAGCAATGACTTTCTTAACGGTCTTGAGCTTGCAAAGCTGATCAAGTAGATATGCTCCGAGAGACCCAGTTGTGCCGGTGACGAGAACTGTCTGCCCGTCGTAAGGAGGCTCCCTTTTTCCTAAGCGTGAGGGTGGCAGGTCCTTGGTGTACTTGAAGAGTAGTTCTTTGCATGTATTTATCTGGCAGTTGGTGTTGAGCTCTCCACCGATGTCATTTTGGTTGGCAGCCGAGTGCAGGAAGTTAGCCAGCTGCCTCGCTGTAGGGTTTTCGTAGATGACACGAGGTGTCAAGGCCTCAGGCCCTAGTCGAGTGCCTGCACCCCCAAGACCCGATTCGAGCATCTTGACAGTGCTAAGAACTCGCAATGAATCGAGCCCAGCACTGAAGAAATCCGTTTCAGCCCCAAGATTGGGTGCTCCGGTCAAGTTTGTGACCAAGCTAACAAGGGAACTCGCCATAGACTCCTCACTGTTAAGATCAAAGTCAATGGTTGCATCAAGGCCGTTTGCTTGCCTGTTTTGGTAGAGTAACTCGATTTCTTCTTCGAGGAGCTTAATCGTTCTTCCTCGTTGCGTAGTACCTTTCGGGGTGCGCAAAAAGGACTTTCCTGGCGGCGTTACTCCAACCAGCCACCGCACGATCTGGCCGTGTGCGACGGTTTCTGCGTTGGCCTTTTCCACCGAAGGCCACACTTCTGCGATGAGGGCCTCGAATTCATCATCGCCTTTGCACGGTGACATAGGCTCTAGAATCAGAGCTGCTTGGAATTGGTCTTGTCCCACAACCAATGCCCCTTTGACGGAGGGATGGCCTACGATAATATCCTCCATGGTCACTGGGTTGAGCTTCTCTCCGTTTGAAAAGACAATGACATCGTCGACTCGGCCGCAGAACCTCCAGTGATCGGAAAGATTTGGGTGTGGTCTGTACAAATCTTTCGTCGACCATTCGTCCAGATCGGGGAATGTGTAGAAGATGGCTTGATGACCAGGTTCTCGAGCGTCTTTTCGACGAACAACGAGCTCGTACAGACCATCTTCTCCAAAAGGGCGCCAGTCACAGCCCATTACTCGACTGTTGACGATGAAGTACTGCCAGTTCCTCATGTTGGTTTGAAAGTGTATTGGGTAAGGGCAATATCTGACCCAAGTTAGCAGTCTCATCCACAAAGATCAGAATACCATAAACGCACTCTGTAGCCGCGATTCCATTGGAGACAATTACCCCGCGGTTGATAAGAATATCGCCAGCCTTTTGCGTAAGATTACCTATGTAGAAGATTTAGCCTCCCTTCTACGATGCTACTGTCACCTCAATATCAGCTTGGCTTACCCCCACCGAAGGCGACAAATTGCAATTCTTTGAAGGCAGCAATGCCAACCTCGCTCGTGGACATCTCTTCCAGGATAACAGGCGGTAGAAGTGCTCCTTGAACGCCGGCATTGTTCAAGCATTGAATCGCTAGGTCAGAGCTGAGAGGCCGGTCTGGAATGCCCAGGGCAATTGTGGTATCGTAGACAAGCGTCATGCTAAAGAGAACTACGATTCCAGCTGCATGGAAGAGCGGCATGCCAAGCAGTATTCTCTCTGCTCTATCTGCCCAAGCTTGAGACTGGTATTTGCCTCCGTGGAGCAAGGGGAGGTCATGCAAGGCATCGGCGATGACAAAGTTACCCTGTTTCACAACGATCGGTTTCGGAATGCCCGTGGAACCGCTGGTGTGAAGAGTGAACGCCGGGTCCCATCTCCCCTCCTCGAAATTGCGGGTATAGGGGAACGGCGTAGAGATGGCCGCGAGCATGGTGTCAGCGCTAGGAACTGTGATTGTCTGTATCTGGCGCTGCCCAATCCATGACTTTACCAGAGAGTCGAATTTCTCAGTGTGCCAGAAGATTCGGCAACCAGTCTCGTCAAGAAGTGACTCCTGCGCATCGGTGCTGTTACGCGGCGACAGAAGAAATGCCTGGTAGCCTGCTTTGATACATGCCAATACGATTATAGCATATCGAACGTCGTTTGCCCCGATGTATGCGATCTGGGGAATTTGGTCTTGAAACCCTGGCCCGTACGTCTTCGTGATTTGCCACGTCACCGAGTTAACTGCTTGGGAAAGTTCTTTATACGTGACAGGTTTCCAGCCGTCACTCGGGTTGCTGGTCCTTGGTATAAAGATGAACGGCCGTGAGGGGTCGCTGGCAGCAATACCGTCCACAATATTGACCATCAATCGTTTTCCGTATTGTGGTTCTGGCGTCTGATTTGCCCGATTCATCTTGGGTACGGCAAAACAGCCTTCTGGAGCCTGGGTGTAAGGTTATTGCGAGAAGAGTGAGAAATAATGGCAAGTCATGTATTTAAGAGGCTTCATTAACTTCTTGATCATCCTATTTATGACCTCCGTGCGTCATCATGGGGCTTTGAATACTGTCAGCTGTCTCCCGCCATGGGTTGTACAAGCCTCCGTCTCGTGGTGTTTCGTGGAACGCTTGTGAGACACCAAAGACGCCACCGTCACGACTCGTGGAGAGTTGAACAATCGGGTATCTCGAGTCCGAGGCTACACAACTGCATTGGCGCTTACCTGTGGTATAAGAGAGGTTTACGCGATAACTAGTACCACCCCAAACAAATTTCAGAACGCCCTCTTTTAATCCGGTCAATGTGGTGCTTTTGTCGATGTTTTCTTGCCCGGACCCGTCACCAACTGTCTCAGGTGCCACTGAACGACCGTCTTGGAGCTGATTCTTATGAACGCCACAATCTCACAGAGTGAGGCGACGAACTACACCCAAGTCGACCGTTATTAGCCTTTAAGATAACGAGTATGGCATGACAATTGATAAGAAGGAACGCAACACATTGTGAGCCTTTGTAACGCCATGTGATGATTGAGGAGTTTGTACATCGGTTTAACGGGGGCAGTAGGGCTTAGATGGCTAGGGGTCCATTGAGGCCATAGACGCACAGCATAAATTAGCACAATCTACCTACTCTCTGGGACTTTTATTCCTCTTGTTCATTTGATCGCTATTGACCTTACACTGGTGCGTTCTCCACGACCCGACAAGTCCTCGTCAAGGCTCAATCCGTCGGAAATCCCTCTAAAAGTTTGCATGCGGGTCAGCTGTGCCTCACTCGTCCGTGAAACTTGGTACTTAAGTGGCCTTATTTTGTCGGGATTCTTCTATGGTGTCAAGTGTTATTCGCAGCTATTTTGCTTGCTTCGTAAAATCAATTTCGTTGTCTAGGGTAGTCTCTTCACCCAAGAAACATGTCGCATTCACAAAACTCGACCTAGGTCTCTACAATTCTACAGATACTCTGGAACCCGTGGACTGTAGGGCGGGCAATAATGCTCGTGGCATCATGGTTTGTGATATGCGTTTGACTGTCTTTAAAAATGTTCAAGAGGCCAGGATACTCAAGAGCTTTTTTGGGACGGGCGAACATAGGGTTCCTATCCGGAGACTAGCAAGTAGCTAAGCCGTGATGATCGAGACGATGGCTGGTGCCTAGAACACTGAACAAGAGCATTTTAGCATGTGGTATTAGTCGTCGAAGTTTAAGTAGGTCGGATCCCTGTGCTCCGATACTGCATACCATGTACCCAAGCTATTTTACTACTCACTTTACTTCCTCGTGGTTCAATGAAACCCCCCACTGTGGACAGAATGGCCTCAAAAGCAAGACGATGATCTTGTGCCCAATCTACTCGCAAGCCACATGATACGGGTTTTTTGTTGTTGCCTAAATTGAAAAAAAAAAGCCTCTTATCGCCGAATTTCTGAGAGAGAGAAATGAAATTGCCACCGAAGGCCAGACCTGTTCTCATATTGGTTGCTAATAGTATGCTCGAGGAAGTACTCAGGTACAACCACCTTTCTCTAGCATGATGCAGCATAATGGCAGGCTACCTAAGCACTGGAATTAACAGGTGGCAGACGTCACTAGCTTGTAATGGATCGGCCCCTCGGTCGACACTGCCCCGTCAGCTCCAAATAGCACAACCAAGACACGTCAAACGCGGGGTCGTCTGACATATCACCAACCGGAGCTTGGTGTTGCTGTACGCGAGCGTATTTAAGGCGCGGATGCTCAAGGGATGCTCAAGGGATGCTCTAAATCATAGTTTCACCCGCAAGCTCTAATGTTTGAAAATACAACAAGTGTGATCAGAGATGGCACAAAACGTACGCAATCCACCTGCAAAATCAATTTAACTTGTAGCCTTCCAACTTGTTGACCCTCGACAGAACCTATCCTGCCTTCTTTACGGTGCTGGGAAGGCTCGTTTTGAAGACCGACCGAACCCAGAGATCGAGGACCCTCACGAAATCTTGATTCGTATCTCGTACGTCGGCGTCTGTGGCAGCGATGTAAGTCATGCTATACTCGAGACTCTTGACGTTAGTCTAGGTGCTCACCTCTTTAGATCCATTTCTGGATGCACGGCGGCGTGACGAGGAAGGTCTCAGAGGAAGAGCCGCTTGTCATGGGCCACGAAGCCTCGGGAATCGTCCATGCTGTTGGCGCAGCGGTAACCAGCGTCAAGCCGGGCGACCGCGTTGCCATCGAACCGGGATTTCCGTGTCGGCGATGCAAGCGTTGCAAGGCCGGAAAATACAACCTCTGTCCCAAGATGCAGTTCGCTGCGGATCCGCCTCGAACCCACGGTGCGCTGTGTCGGCTCTTCAAGATTCCCGAGGACTTTGCGTACAAGATTCCTGATTCTCTCAGTCTACAGGAAGCGGTTCTCGTGGAGCCCTTGAGCGTTGCAGTCCATGGTGTCCGCCTCGCAGAATTGAAGCCCGGCCAGAATGTCCTGGTCCTTGGCTCTGGAACGATCGGCCTGCTTGTGGCCGCGACGGCTAAAGCATTTGGAGCCAAAGCTGTCTTCATCTCCGACATAAACCAAGCCAAGCTAGACTTTGCAAAGGACTTCGTGGACTGCACCACGTTTGTGCCCTCTCTCGACGCAACACCAGAAGAAGACGCATCGAGGTTGAGCAAAGAAATGCACCTGGAAGACGGCATTGATGTCGTCTTGGAGTGCACCGGCGTTGAAGCATCCGCCCAGATTGGGATCCACGCATTGGCGGTGGGCGGCGTGTTCGTACAGATAGGGATGGGCAAGGCGGTACAGTCGCTGCCCATGGGAGCCATGTGTGAAAAGGAGATGGTCTTCAAAACGTCGTTCCGCTATGGGTCCGGCGACTATGATGCTGCTCTCGATTTGCTCGGCTCTGGAAAAGTGACTGTCAAGTCGTTGATCAGTAGTGAGGTGCCGTTTGAGCGTGCGACGGAGGCTTGGGAAAGAACGAGGAAGGGTGAAGGCATCAAGAATTTGATACGAGGTGTACAGGACTGATACGGGTAGTGTATAGAAGAAGGATGATGGAATACACCTGGTGAAATTGAATTATCCCAGTCTTGGATGACGGAATTACGTCCGAACCGCAGCGAGAGGTCCTTGTCCATCATGTAGCAGAACCAGAAGATGGACGACTTGGTATCGTTTGCGGCGTTTTCGACATCTTCGAGACGATGCCAGCCCAGAGTCTGGCACATGGCTGCTGCGGTGCTATTGAGTTGGTAGCCAATGGTGAACTTGGAGATCTCAATGGAGTATGTGGCCTGCTGGTTATTAGAAAGGAGACAACTAATAGCTGGCCTAAGGAATGCTTCTTACACCTAGTAGAAAAGCCTCTATCATGTCTTTGCTAAGAAGATGCAGGAGTGGCCAGTTGGAAAGGGCAGTCTCTAGATTATCCCTACAGAGATGGTGGCATTCGAGGCCTTGTCCACTATGGGTCTCATCGGCGACTGACTTCTCCTGGAAGAGGTAGTATAGGCCAGCATTAACAATCACGAAGATGGCAATGCTGTAGTCACGATGAAGATATGTTGTGATTTTAGCGAGCGTCTTCTCGATTCCTGTTAGGCGGGCAGCTAGGTGGTCGATCTTGCGCTCACTGTGTCGTCAAGCATTAATCAGCAGGGAACCACAACGCCAGACACGCGATATGCTGCTCACTATTGGTTGGAGATCATGACCCTCTGCCTCACCTCCCTGGGCTTCTGTCCTATGCCAGTCGATATGCATTTCCTCTGCGCAACCCGGCAATTGGAACATGGGAGTCCTTGGTCCTTGTTGCAGCGTATCTAACATTGTCTTAGAACCATGTGCACCAGGAAAACGGGGAGATGACTTACCTTTCGAGAGCGGCATTGATCACACTGTCGGCGAAGAATCACAGCACTACCGGTTAGTGTTTTTGAAGGAACCCGTGAATATTTGGGTCGAAGTGAGACGCACAGCTCTTCGAAGCCCGTCCGATTCCGGGCCGTCGGGCGCCGTCTCGGCCATTGAACCAGATTGGTATGAGATGGCTCTTTCCAAGCCTTGGAGAGGAAAGTGATTATAAAAAAAGGCAATCAGGAATGCGCTGGCCGGCTTGACTCACATAGCAACTTAGATGTAAGATGTCGAAAGGTCGCCGAAGCCCGAGACCTGCTCCTTCACAGCGGCGCCGAAAACGTCCTAGCTCGGCCCGCCGGAGCCCCGGGACGCCGATTGGCCAAGACTTTGCTGCTCTGGGCCGCGTTTGATTCCTGTCTTACTATGTAGGTAGTTTCTCCTCCTAAGACTTTCTTTCTATTTCTATATGGCGCCTTCACTCCGGGCCGCCGGAGCCCCGGATGCTCCTCTCAGACCCAAGTGCCGGCGGCGCTCACCAGTAAGTGGAAATCCCAATTTCCACTTGATAAGACAGATCAGGCGTCGAAATTCTATAAAGAATTGGCCAAAACTGCGTCTTCCTGGTGTCGTTTGTCCCCTGCCAAACTCACCACGCTCCTTTGCACTCTTCTTAAACACCATTACTCTTTACGTCAAATACTTACAGTAATGAAACAAGAATCGATCCACGAGCAGAGACCTGAGACTGCAGGTGATGGTGATGGCGATACAATCCTTATACACCCGTCCGAGGCCACTCCCTCGCATTCCAATGAAACTTCAGGCAACGGCTTTTTCGTAAGTTTCTACCCACCCAATCCTCCCCCAGTATTTATGTTCAAGGACTGATTGACACTCCACCAGCGCGTCTTTACATACAACGATACCATCGGCTGGATCTCAACCTCGATCGCTTTAATCTGCATGGTTGCTTCCGGCGTCTTGCTTCCCCTCATGAACTTGGTGTTTGGAAAATTCGTCACCGTCTTCAATGACTTCAATACCGGCCTGAAAACGCCTCAAGAGTTCCGCAATGACATCAACCATTACACGTGAGGGAACACCTTTCAACATCACCGCAGCCTAGCCTAATGGGAATTCTCAGACTTTACTTTGTCTACCTTTTTGTTGCAAAGCTTGTTTTAGTCTACATCTGGACGGTACGTATAGTCTGGAAGCAGATTTGTGGTTCTGGCACTGATAGTTCGTCTGGTCTAGACCATCGCTTCCGTCAACGCCATCCGTGTTACTCGCTCGCTCCGCATCGACTTTCTTAAACAGACGCTCCGACAAGAGATCGGATACTTTGACTCCTCGGAGCCCGGTTCGGTGTCTACAAGCCTCAATACAGGTGGTAATCTGGTCAGCCAGGGCATATCCGAGAAGTTTGGCCTGGCCGTGCAGGCCGCTTCCACCTTCTTCGCATCCTTTGTGGTTGCGTTTGTCGTGCAGTGGAAGCTCACGCTGATAGCACTATGCATTGTCCCTTTTATGTTGATTGTGATAACCGTCTGCGTCGTCATTGACTCCAAGATCGAGAACAAGCTTCTGGCGACGTGGAGAGAAGCCGACAAGCTGGCGGAAGAGGTGTTTGCAAGTATTCGGAACGCGCATGCTTTCTGGGCGTACTCCAAGTTGTCTCGAAAGTTCGAAGACATCGTGGACAACGCAGGGGCGCTCGGGAAAAAGAAGCCGCCCATTTACGCTGTCATGTTCTGCATTCAGTTCTTTTGCATCTACGCTGGATACGGACTCGCGTTCTGGCAGGGCATCCGGATGTACCACAACGGCGAAATTACCGAGCCAGGCGATGTTGTCAGGTACGTTTATTTAACTCTCCGTGCCCTGTGTATCGGCGCTTATTTTGATTTATGCAGGGTTATTCTCGCCGTCGTGCTTGCCGCCCAGGGCCTGACACAAATTGCGCCCCAGATCATGGTTGTTTCTAAAGCCACAGCTTCAGCGGAGGACATATTCAAGACGATAGACCGCAAGTCCAAGATTGACTCTCTCTCAGCAGAGGGATCTCGACCATCAGAGTGCCATGGAGAGATCTTGTTCGAAGGCGTCGGGTTTGCCTATCCTTCCCGCCCCAATGTCCAAGTCCTTAAGGAGCTCGACCTCGTCATCCCGGCGAACAAGACGACTGCCAACGTTGGAATGAGTGGTTCTGGAAAGAGCACTATTGTTGGATTGCTCGAGAGGTGGTTCTCGCCGTCAGATGGGACCATCATGATTGACGGGCAGAGCATAGACCGATTGAATATCCGATGGTTGAGGACGAACATTCGGTTGGTTCAACAGGTATGCTTCCCCTTTCTCTTCCCTTTCCGCGGCTTGATCATATATCTTCTTGGCTTTATACTGAATCTGATGAAGTCACTTTCTAACTTAAAGCGAGTAGGATCCCGTGTTATTTAGCGGCACAGTATTTCAGAATGTCTCATATGGCTTAGCAGGCACACTGCAAGCAGAACTTCCAGATAATGAGAAGTACAAGCTTGTCGAAGAGGCTTGCAAATCATCACATGCCTATGAATTCATTGAGAAACTTCCTAAGGTAGAAAGCGCATTCCCAGCCTCTTGGCCTTTGCTGACAACAAAAGGGGTTCGAAACAGAAATTGGCCAGCGTGGAGCGATGCCTACTCGCGTCTTGTCCAGGCTCAAGACCTAGGTCGAGAGAGCAACCATGGAGACGAAGCCGAACAAGGGACAACTGGAGAAGCTGACTCCGGAAACATGAAGTCTACGGATGCGTTTGCGGTGGGCTGGCAGGACAGTGATGCACAGGCACCTAAATCCGAGACCATCAACTACAACTTACTATGGTCTTTGGTCATCATCATAGGGGAGCAAAGAACACTGTGGATGCCGTTTGCCATCCTTGCCGCAGCCGCCACCTTGGGAGGTAGGCTTTTCTTTTGCCCTCTCCCATGTGTGATACTGATCTGGTTGACAGGTGGCTCTAATCCCGCTCTGGCAGTTCTGTTCTCTCGGATTCTCAATACCTTCGCCCTCACTGGAGACGAGATGCTCCACCGCGGAAGTTTCTACGCTCTCATGTTCTTTGTCATGGCACTAGCTAACCTAGTCGTCTATGCGGTTCTCGGCTGGATGTCTACTATCATCTCTCAACAGGTGATGAACTTCTATCGACACGACATCTTCAAGAACATCCTACGGCATGAAATGACCTTCTTCGACGACCCTGACAACACGACTGGTGCCCTGGTCTCGCGATTGGCGAGTGAGCCGACGGCGCTTCAAGATCTTCTCTCTTCCAACATCGCACTCATCCTTACCATCATCGTGAATCTCATTTCCAGCTGCATGCTTGCCATCGCGTACGGGTGGAAATTAGGTCTCGTGCTGACCTTTGGTGCTCTCCCGCCTCTCGTCGCCTCCGGTTACGTTCGCATTCGCCTTGAGTTCAAACTCGATGACGCAGCTGCATCGCGGTTCGCCAATACCGCAGGCATCGCTTCCGAGGCAATCATGGCCATACGTACTGTCGCTTCCCTGGCGCTCGAGCACCAGATTCTCGCCCAATACGAGGACAGCCTACGGACTATCGCGAGAACCTCGGTGACGAGCCTGATGGGCAGCATGTTCTGGTACTCCTTAAGCCAGTCCATGTCGTTCCTGGCAATGGCTCTTGGGTTTTGGTACGGCGGTCGCCTGATTTCCTTTGGAGAGTATACCCCCCAGCAGTTTTACACTGCCTTCATTGCCGTCATTATCGCGGGCGAGGCTGCGGCGGCACTCTTCACTTACACTTCCAGCATCACCCAAGCCACCGGGGCCGCGAACTATGTCTTCAATCTTCGAAAGCAAGTCCCAGCAGATATGAAGGATGCCGGCCATCCAGGAAATGATACTAGAGATAGTAGTGACGATCAAGGCGCGGTTGCACTGGACATCAAGGACCTAGCGTTCGCTTATCCACAACGACCGGGGATCCAAGTTCTTCGAGGAGTTAGCCTCTCTATCCAGCCCGGCCAGTTTGTCGCAACAGTTGGCTAGGAAGTGTGCTAGTATCTAATTAGTATTACGGCTACGTAAATATAGAACTCAACTCATCCTCCCGAATCCCCTCTCATTGCGCCTTTTTGGACATCTGCGTCTGAAGCTTCATTAGTACGTCCACGAGCACCAACCTGGAACAAAGATAGCAACAATGCCGGCCATCCGCCACCTGTGATACCGTTCCTAGAGGTTCGGCGTCCTGAGATAATCTCTTCCGTTGGGATACGGCCAGATGACACAATTGGCCATGGTACCAACAGTATGCTAAATAGCCATAGCCTGCAGCAAGAGGCCCCGATTCTCCTTGCGTAGTCCCTCTTTCAAAGTGATGGTATCGGGCAGATGGAACGGCGTCTTCAGCCACGTCGCAAAGTCCATGGTTAGACTCATGGTCAAGGAGGGAAAGGAGACTGCGTCCTAAATAAGTCTCCAGGATGATCTGGCCTCGATAGCGTTTTGCCTCGGTGGTATCCATTAAACCGCAATGAGAACCCCCAGAGAGAGAAGCGTAGCCATGACGTCGGCTTGGCAAAATGAAAATCATTGCTACGGCGTATCTAACCCTAACCCTCGCAAAGCGGACAATCACTCCGTCGCAACTATTACGTAGGGAGCCCGCTTGGATCGGCAGCTGAACGAGCTCATGAGCCAATGATATCGGCCCTCGGTCGGCATCGGGCCGCTGACTCAGCGGGATTCTTGGCCGAACACCGACTCCGGGCCCACTTTTGCAATCCGGGGATCCGGAGTTGGACAAGACGGCGATCATTTGGTTAGTCTACTCCGTACCTACTTCGAACCGGATTGATCACCAGCCGTCTCTTCTGCCTCCTCCCAGCCGTCCCTCCTCCTCCTGCAGCCTCCCCATTAGGCCACTTTCACGACTACCCTTGACCGGCGAGCACGGGATAGCGGCCCGCCCTGATCCCGATTGCCGTCGGCCTCCCTCCCTCGCATCGATCTTCCAAGCGTGCCATTCCTTCTTGCCAAAATGGCAAAAGCTTGTGACTCCTGCCATCGGAGGAAGGTTCGTGTCAGGGTTTTCTCATGGTGCAGTCTGGTGCATACTAGCTGGCCACAAGGCTAATGCCACCTTAGATCCGATGCGATGCCGTGTCTCCAAAGTGTGACTGGTGCAAGCATCACAATCTTCCTTGCACCTACAACCGGGTCTCCCTCAAGAGAGCCAAGACAGTGTCAGAGTGAGTAGCTAACCCAAGAGTAAACCACTTCCATTTATTATCCTTCTTGGCTCCCCATCTCTTCCCCGGCAAGGCCCGTGCTGACTGAGCGTACGGCGCAGACCCGACACCACTTTGTCGGACCGCATTGGTCGGCTAGAAAGTGCACTCGCACAAGCTGTGAAGGAATTGAAAGCAACTGAGAGACAGAGCAAGTACCCTTTCCTGCTTTCTACTAGGTAGCTCTAACTCATCTGCCGCGTAGACTCGTCAGCAAGCCAGAGCCCGCAACTTTCGCCAACGTCTCACCCTCTCACCATCACCAACCACTCCCCGCCAGTCACGTTTGCGAAGATCTACTTCGCCGGATTTCTCCTGGGCCGGATAAACTCCAGCAGTGGCATCCCGGCTTTCTCTCCCGATGGCCTACGATGGATTGAGTCTCGTACCGGCGAGGCTCCTTCATTCTTCACAATGGGCACAGATGGCTTTCAGCGACCGCCGCATTTGCCGCTCCTACCACCGCTGTCAGCTGGATACGGAGAACTGGCATCGTGGTTGGAACTGCCTGACAGAAAGATCGTCCTTGAGCACCTCCGCATCTTCTCATCCTCGATCTGGTCACAATTTCCCCTCGTCGACCCTATTTTATTCCAGCAGACAATCAACCTCGCCTATGAACATCAACCATTCCCACCGTCAACCGAGCACATGGCGGCTAAAGCATGCGTCTTCATCTTTCTAACCATCATGTCCTTCATGCAACAGGAAGCCATCGACTTCATCCCCCAGGTGGACGGAGATGCCTGTGCTGCTAAAGCCCAATACCTGCTACCTCAGGTTCTCTTGGAAGTGAACACGGTCACGCTGCAGACAACCTTTATGCTCGTAAGGATACCTGAGTCCATTCCATAATACTGATGACTAACCGGCATTATCATAGGCCATGTATCAGGCCTTTTCTGGACAGATTCCGGCGGCCTTGGTGTCTCACGCTATTGCATGTCGGATAGCCATTATGCTTGGCGCCCACTCTGAGCCTGCCGTGCGCAACCAGTCTCATGATAACTCCGACTACCCTGGGCGCACAAAGTTTCACGTGCGGGACTTGTTCTGGCTATGCTACACCTTTGACAAGGAGCTGACTCTTCGTACTGGTCACCCACCGTCTCTTGCGGATGACCACTGTGATCTGACTTTCCCGGATGGCTATCTCGAAGCACAATACGCCGATGAAGAGGATGGCTCATCTCCCTTTCGCGACCCCAAGACTGCTGTCCCTTCGTTCCCAGTCGACCTCCGCTTGAGTCTGATCAAATCAAAGACAAGCCGGCTTCTATACTCGACTGAAGGCCGCCGCAAGAATGACGCGAAACTCCTCAGTGACATACGGGAGCTCGACGACGAGCTGGAGCAATGGAGGTTATCGTTGCCCTTGAAGTTCCGTCCGACCTTGTCCCGTTTCCGAGAACCTCGGGTGGAACAAGAGGCGACACCTCTAAGAAGCACACGCATCATCATGACGCACGTCGACTACCATTACATCATGGTCATGATCCACCTAGCCAGTGGGAGGTGCAGTTCTTGGCCTGATATCAGCAGGGGAGATACTGAAGGCGTGAGCTCTAGCCTCGCCCTGTGTGTCGAGGCGAGTCGATCGACACTATTCTATCTGCGAGCGGCGAACCACCTGCTCTTTGGGGGTGCCTTTTGGTAAGTCTCTGTAACGCCCCAAACAAAGAGAACTTACCATTAACAATCAGTTATTAGCCTCATCTTGTTCCATCCAGTAGCTGCGATCACGATACTTTTCTGCAACATCTTGCTGAACCCGCTTGACCCGGCTGCCAAGGACGACCTGGAACTCCTCAAGGCGGGCCCGGAGCTCATTGGGCGGATGCGGTTGCAGCAGCTGCCGCACGAAATTCAGCATATCAAGCAAATAGACAATTTCGTCGCGGAACTGGTACGGCTAAGTAACTTTGCCATTAGAAAAGCTCATTATGAGAAGGATAGCATAATGAGCGGTTGACGAAACTATTCTCAATTAGATTTTTCCATGTTGACGTAATACGGTTATCGGTAGTAACATAGAAGCTGGGTTGTTAATTAGAGTCAGGCTAGATATCACAGACGTTCTGAAGAGCATAATAGCACAAATCGGCGATTGCCCCTTCAAGTTTTGACATGACCATAGCCACAATTCCTTTGAAAGTCCCATGAAGCTTGAATACAGTCTTTCAAAAGCTGTGCAAAGGCGAATGTCGAGCTCTGCTGTCCTCCGTCGTATCTAAGCCTCTTCGCGTAACAGTCCGTCCCCATTCCCACGGGTAGAGCCTCCAGGAACACCTCTTTCTTCGCTTCTGAACGTCAACATTAAAGTGGAGTGTTGGGTCCTGGACTGTAACGACTGCAATTGTGTGTCGCTATGTGAAACCGAGTCATCTCTCATGTCTTGTGCTTCCATCATTCGCCGAAGAAACTCAAACTCGGAAATCTCGTTTTGACTGATGGCCGCTGTGTTCGAAAGAGAATAAAGAGAATAGCAAACTATCCCGCTGACTAAATAAGCAAGAAATTCCGCGTTACTAACTAAAGGCGACGCAGGTTCGTCAAAATCCTTTGTCCAAACAAATCCTAGATAGATCCCAAGACCAACCAAGAATGCGTGGATCAAGACAGACAGTAGTGCGCTTGGTGCTGAAATGGTCATAACAGATGTAATCGAGGGTAGTTCTTGCACTTGAACTGATCCATCGTTTCCTTTCCGCCTTATCCATGTTTTAATGTCATCCGACGTCAAGTGGTGGCCCAGAATCTGGTATTTTTTGCTGGCATAATAAACGGCGATTATTGAAGCAACCAGGATGAAGATAAAGAATGCTTGAGGTGTCCAATGGATCTGGTTGAGGTTCTCCAAAAAAAAAAGAGCAGTGATTGCGTTCTGAGGTAGAATTGTGCTCTAGCAGCAATTGATACTAATAAGGAAAAATCGTGACTTGACCAGAGAATAAACTCACCGCAATCGTCATCATACTACTCTCTTCCTTGACTGTCTACCAGAAATCTATTACTACATGGGTGTTATTAGACAACAAAACTTGCAGCTGATTCCTCCAGCCTGTGCTACTTCCGAATACAAAAAGCAATATCACCCTTGGACCATATAGCCGAATGAAATATCGGGGAGGAATTCAGAAACACTGCGTTACAGTGGTTCACCTGCACAGCGAAGAATCTGCCAATGGTGAATATAAACGTGTTAATTCAGGCAATAAGTTCCAATATTATCCTATATATAATCGGTGTTTTGGGGATGGATGTGTGGCACGAGTCGTGACGATACCGATGGGATCAAACATCTCCGACTCGGACGTAGATAAGCGCATCAACCGAGGAGTCTATCGAGGACGAGGGGTAAGGCCTATGTCTCCAAAGCCAAAACTGACATCGTCGCTGAAACCCGGACTTGGTCTCAGTTTCCCGTTGTTCATTAATCCCCCAAAATTAACATAGTCTATCTCAAGCTCCAAAAAGCCATTAAAGTAGATAAACTAGTAACTTCCACTAGGCTCATTATATCATCATTTGACAGATACTTCTTTTCCACGTATAACATGGTGCAGTCTTTAAAGTTGGTGTTTAATTAGTACTTTCATAGCTTGTTTATAGTTTTTATCTATCATCTACTCCCCTTTCGGTAGCATTCTTTTTGAGTCTAAATTATAGGATTGGTTTAATCGACTGAGGATTCCTGAAAATGTCTTTTGGGTCGTAGTTCGCCTTGACATTCTGCAGCCTCGGCAGATTCTGTCCCCAGTACAAAGGCGGCGCCTCGCTCGAGCTGACCTGCGAGTCGGCGTAGTTCACGTACATCCCCCACTTGCCGTCCGGAATTGTCCTGGTTATGCTGCGTCTGAAGCCCTTCATAAGAGAGAAGCCGTCGCTGGGATATTGCTGTCCTTGGGGCACGCTGTCGTAGAGCTGGAAGAGCAGTAGCTTGTCGCGGTGGACGTAAGCCGTGTCGGTGGTCTTGGGCTTCGTCACAGCCGAGTGCTGGCCGCCATGGATGTCCATCTGGATCCACCACGAGTGGCTAGTAGACATGCCTGTGGTGGAGACGTAGTCGACGAAGGACTTGAACTGGTTGGAGGAGAGAGCCGGGGCAACAATACTGGTGGCGTAGAAGGTATCGTGCTGCACTTGTGTTAGTTTGGATCCAAATGTTGTAGCCACTTGTTCACTTACTGCGTTGTAGGAGGCGCTCGTGGGATTGACTTCGGCGGAGCCAGCGAAGTGCGCCACCAGGTCAAGCCAGCCAAGCGTCCTTGCATCTGCAAGCTGAGCGCCCAACTTGGTCAAAAGCGGTTGAATAGCCTTGCGCAGACCGGCCTCGTCACCAACAAAAGCACCATCCAGGCTGTAGCCGTTCTTGGAGATGGCGGCCTGCATGGTCAGCTCGCCGGGCATAGTCTTTCCAAACTCCTGCACATTCAAGAGACCCTGAGGAGCAGTCTGCTGGTTCCAGTTGAGGTTGACGTCAAAGTAGGTGACTTGTTGAGGGGCAGGGAAGGTGTTGAACTCGAGCTCTGCGACGATGCCGAACGATGAGCCCGCACCGCGGACAGCCCAGAAGAGGCTGGGACGCTGCTTCGCTGAACAGTGGACAACTGTGCCGTTGGCAAGGACGACAGTTGCGCCCTTGATCCAGTCCAGAGCGAGACCGTATTTTCGAGAGACCATTCCATATCCTCCGTGGAGCACATGGCCTCCAACACCAACACTGTGTTCGTTAGCATAAGTTCTGTATATCACTGATAGTGTAGGGAATCGTTTGATAACTTACCCAGGGCATGTGCCGTGCGAAATGGCCCTTTTGCCTTGGTTGTAGAGCTCCGTCGCGACATGTCCCAGCCTCGCACCGGGTTGGATCTTGGCAGTGCCGTCCTTGGCCAGCGTGACGCCGTACATGCGATCCAGTTCAATAATCAAGTGGCCATCCTCTCCGCCGAAGCCAAAGGACGTGTAGCTATGGCCGCCGCTCTTGGCACTGACTTTGACTCCGTGCTTCGCGCCGCAGGCGACAGCAGCAGAGATCTGGGATACTGAGGTTGGGACGGCGATGGCGGCGGGCTCGTATTGAAGTCGCAAGTTGTATGCTGTTCCATCTTGCGTCCAGTCTGAAGAGCCCTTGACGTCGAAGGCGACCTTGGCACTGGAGAGACAACTCGTCAACGCATCGCGCTTGGTCGGGACGGCCAGAGACGTAGACGCCTGGGCGATGAGGCCGACAACCAGCCAAGACAGTGTTCCGAACGCCATCTTTGCAATTGTCAAGGTTAAAAGAAAGAGACTTGAATGAGAGTGACGATTAAAGTTAAGACATCGGGACTCAGGCCGGGCTTAAAGTCCTTTTAGCTTACCGTTGCTGGCCGTTGCTTTGACGCTATTTCGACCCACTGCGTTCGAGACCCGCAACGCCATGCGTCCTCAATACGAAGTTGGGCAGTCGACTAGCATTGCCACACGGCATCTGAGAGCCGAGAGGCCAGTGGCCGAGCAGCGCTGATTGGGACGTCGCTCAGAGGAGAGAAAACGCCATGCTTACGGGCTGTTGGAGCGTGTAAGCACGACAGGACATCTGCACTTTGACGCAGGAACACTCCCGACGAGTACAGCCCTATCGGGTTCCAGAAGACGCAACTTGTCACTTCAGCTGGGCTTGAGTAATCCCCACCGGAGATGACGTACAGAGATATGACGCAGGTTGGCAGGCCTCTCAGCTAATTAGCGTCGGTAATGACGATGGGCGCCCCGTAAAGCTCGGACGCTATATATAACTTCCCGTACCGATTATTGGTGTCACAAAGGGAGCTAATTGCGAGACATGACCAGTCTTTGCCACGTAGGTCAACGCTAGGCTCTGGCCTCGATGTGTTTTGTCTTCAGCCATCGGGTCCCATTCGCGTGGCTTGGAATAATGCCCGTTCCGCATGATCTGCAACGACAAACACGAGAAGGAAGGAATGTTTGCTTCTCTCAATTCGGGAACGAGGACAAGCCAGAATAGCGCAATACGAGCCTGCGGACAGCGTGGAAATTTGTTGACGGAAGCCTTGGAAAGTGACCAGGGGCTGAAGCGAAACGAAAAGGTAAGTTGCACAGGCGAGATACAGGACCAGTAGCCAAGCGATCTGCAAATACCAACTAGCTCGGAGGCGAAAATCAATCCCACTAAAGTCCATTTCTATTCCTAGAGTTAAGACATGTCATGAGGACTTTCAATGCCGGTCGGGACGCTTCATCTGCGCCTCACATTTTCACTGCTAGATATACGTCCCGATGCAGAAAGCTACATAGAAGAGCCAGTGGTATAATTCAACGGGCTAATATGACTACCAGTTCCCCCATACACGACGCATGAAATTGAAGGTACCGCCCAAAGGACCATAAATGACTGCTGTAGCCATCGCATCTGAAAGGCTTAGAGTGACGGTGAGCGTTCCCGTAGTTTTGGTAGAGGAATCCCTAGTTGCTGGTTAATTCGGAATACCTCATCAGCAAGTTCAGGATAGTCAACGTCTGACTTTGGCCGCCTTTCCAGAACTCGCCTCTCCTCCTTTGTGATTGGCTTGCGTTCCCAAGTATCTCGATAGATGCCATGGTGAGTGATTGCAAATTCCGAGTCCACGCGGACTCGGTTTTGCGCATCACTTAAGATGGGGAGTGGGTTGGGTTCTGGAGGGGGAGAATCCGTCTCGGCGAGTAGGAAGTTGAAGAGCGCCTCTCTGTAACTCGCAGCTTCTCGGTATAAGCTTGTAGCTCCTCGGGGTCCATGGCGAGTAGTTGAGAGTCTGAATACGAAGCTGTTGAAGATTGAAGTTGATTAGCGTTGAACAAGAAAACGAACGTGATGGGAGTTGCGGGGCTGTGTAATGTTTACCTAAGGTGTCGCAATTCGACTGGACTGGTCCGGCTTCCTGAGTGCCACGGATCCTAGTGTCTACAGTCCCAGATGGGCAACTACATTCCGCATCAACAAGATGGTACGCGTCACCAGTTTCGCTTTTGTTCAAGATTGTGTACTAAGCCAGGACCGCGCAGCTTGTGGATGCCGCCGTGAACGTTGAGAGTCTGAAGAGGTACCTGTTTCTTCTCAGCCTTTCTGTAGCTCATGAGCTCGTCCACATTCTCATGTGTCCCATGCGGACAGATCAATGTGGAATTTTGTACGGCGTACTGGATGGACACCGCTTTGTGCCGATCGAAAGTACCACGATTCAGAGACTACTGCGACTCGGTATGTGAGATGAATACTTGCCTGCCAACTAAACCATGGATTTAAGCTAATCAATATATAGATTCTAGTCAGCCAATCGTTGTACCGGATCAGAGAACCCAGAGTATTCTTCAGGGTGCAATACCTATGCAGGATATCCGTCGACCCTCTGGATTGTCCGATTATAGGGGGGACTTGACCATCTACTTCCAGCAGGTCAACGCTCTACCCCCGCAGAGTAATGGCGATGAAGACCGGGGCACGGGCTTGGGTGAGCTGAGGTAAGCTGAGATGGACCTGTCTTCACGCAATCATAATTGGAACGACTTGTGTATGGAAAACTCTTCAGTGGTGTTGATCACATGTGATGGTGGATTGATTGAAAGATGATGAGGCATGAATTTGGACGCACATGTGCACCTTCAGTTGACTTAAACGTTGCCGAGTATTGTCATTCGAGCTCCGAGCAATGAAATGAGCGGCTTTCACAAACCATTGTACACGAGAGGAAATTGAAATAAAAGTATGCATTGACAGTTGTTCTAAGCAAAAGAAACAGCTCTGGTCAAGACAAGTGACTAAACCCTGTGGGTTGTGGTGTTAATCCCCCCCGTAGCTGTAATCAAGCTCCGACGGGAAGTTCGAGCATGCGGACAGTTCGCTTGGGTAGCTATCAAACCCACTCAACATGCTGGACCCTGATGCGCCAACATAGTCGAGGCTGTAGTCGAGGCCAGCAAGTTGTGTCGAGTTGACATCAGTGAAGAGCTTAGGTTGGTAGCCTAATGCCAAATTGTTGCTTATTGAAGGCCAAAGGGTTGTTGGGGCCAGGTTGAAGTCTTGCTCAGAGTAGGCAGCACAAGAGTTCTCAGAGTGGGCAACACTAGAGCTCTCACTCGTGTCCGAACTGCTCGCCGCATTTCTCATAGAGCCCCAGCCCTGAGTACTCTGTGCGAAACGGACCTGGAACTCGTCAAACAGATCTACCAACCGTGAGCGGAGATTGCCATCATATCGGTTTGGCACTTGTTCTCTGTTGAGGGCATCACAGATGATTTGATCCCCCTCCGCCTTCCAAGCAGAACGCATCATTGCGACCGTTTCTTCCACCACGGTGCCGAGATAGGGATCTTGTGGCCTAGGCGCAGCCTCAAAAAGAATGTCCCAAATCGTATACCATTGCTTATCCGGCGACAATTTTGTATCGACACGTGCTTTCAAGCGCTTCAAGGCCTTTTCAGAAACATATTCGAAGCTGTCGCCGCTGAAGGAAAACCTAGGTTCGCAGCTCTGCTCACAGACTTGCTCTTTCTGATGCTGCGGCGAGGAGAACTTGAGAACGTGTCGTCGCTGAATATGCTGCTTGACGTCTCGAATGCGCATCAACTTTCGATGCATGCAATCCATGTGACGTTCTTGGTCCCATCTATAAAAGGGGCAGGCAAACGCCTTGATCCCAGCCAGTTTCGCACCACGGGTTTTACCATCGTCCGATCCGTCGTCCTCATCGTCGTTACTAGTACTAAGAGTATTACCTGTCCGACTCCGTTTCGGCGATTCCTTTCTGATTAAAGCCTGCTTGGCTACCCGTTTCGAGGCACCACAAGCCCCGAAGGACGGCCTTCTCCCGTGTGGGGGTGGTTCTTCCTGTGGGGGGGGGGGGGGGGGGGGGNNGGGGGGGGGGAATGTGCCCATGGATGTATCTAGTTTCCCGGGATAATACGAAAACAAAGAAGGACCTTCGTCGAAGGATTCAGTAGACTCCTCACGTTTTTCAAACAGATCACTGTGCATAGACTCTGCTGTTGACGTCGAGTATACTGACGCAGAGGTTGCTGATAAGGGTTGGGTCAGGGAGAACCCTCCCTCTGGCAAATATCCTCCTCCGCAAATTAGACTGGAGGTCTCTTGAATCGGATCGTTTTCAGCGCCAGAATCAAGAGCAACAGGAGTAGGCTCATCAGAAGTGTCTATATGCTCATTAGAACATCTCTTAGTCAGGTCATCTCGAGAGCGGGTTCATCCTTACCCAATGCTTGGACAATCTCTTCCGGCGGTTCCTCTCCCTCGTCGCTGCCCGTGAATTCAATGGGTTGACCAAACGGCGAGAACGTAAAAGCTGATGGGATATCTGGACTTTTCCGCATGTTTCTGATTCTCGCCGTGAGAATCAATCCCTTGACTAGTCTCTGATTACTTTTTGTCGCGTAGCAATTTCTCCCGATCCAGCTAGGTACTGCAGACAGTAGCAGCCGGGCCAATCGAGGTGGGTAGAATTGAGCCAGGCATCCTTGTCACTACTTGAGCCGTACCCCCTTTTAAGCCGTCCTCGACCACCGGATGATGCCTGGTTCACTTCTGGGGCTGCCGGCTCCCTTCGACAAGCCCTGTGCCGTCTTGATATGGCCCTCTGACTTGATATGGCCCTCTGACCCGTCATATTGCAGCGGAAGATATGGGGGAATCTATCATGAGGGCAACCCTCAATGAAGAATGTCAGGAACAAGTCTATCTTGCGGTGTGCGAAAAATGGGAATTGCCTATTGTAGCAACCACGGCGTCCATGAGATATGTCCTAGTAAGTAAATATCATCCGCCAATCTACTTAATGCTTACCACAATTACGCAGGACCGGCTCTTCGAGTTTACCGACCGTTATCCTTGTCCGACTGATTGAATGGAGTTTATTCTGGCCATGCACCAACCTATGGCTATTATACTATTTTTTCATTGGGAGGTATAGCTTGTTGATTATATATTTACTATGGGCAGTCGACCCTCCTTTCCTAGCATTCAATCACGTATACATCAGAGATCCCGTTGCCCTGAAATAGTACTGGGAGCAGAATCGCTTCAGTGGTTAATGTGATCTTACTGGAAAGTGATGCTAAGCATTAGGCCAAAAACGATACCTGCTTCTACCCTCACTTGGCTGAGTGACGGGATATGAATGTATGTTCCAGTCTTCCACGACAGATTTGACCATGTAGCATCCCGAATGGATAGTGTAGAAACAACTGGTTCATAATCTCCGTCAGGTTGAGCTATAGTGAAACCGCTGGCTGGCCTTGGGGTAGATGGATACGTCCGTAAGTAACCCACGGGAATTATGATGAGCGTCTCGTTGGTTTGTGCGTCTATGCGTCCTCCCTGGATAAGGATAAATGGGTTGCGTGGTGTAACCGTAGCTCCAGCATTGCGGTACTTCTCCAGGTCGCCGACAAGAGTGATTCCCTAGAGAGCCAATTAGCGAGTTACTTGTTAGATAAAGGTACGCCACGATCGCATACATGTTGTTCCCTGAAGATGCTGAAGATTTCCAGGTGAGTACGAGTCGCCATGTACTCATGCATGGTCTCTCTATTGCCATGGGCCTTCAAGTGGGTTTCCTCCTCGTTATGCTCGCGGCAGGCTTGAGTGGCCAACTTGAGAATATGCAAGTGGCCTGGGTAGGCGGTTGCTTTGTCCATCGGGTGGTGACTGTTGGCTCGGATATTTGTTGCGATAGTGCGTGTGTTTGGAGTGCGGTCTGGGTATCCACTCTACCTATCTATCATGTGGCCGGCTAATTGCCGGTTATGGTTACAAGACCCTCATGGAATTTTGGAATTCCACCTGAGGATGGCCACACTTCTTTTATTTAAGTCTACCAATCTGCCTAGTACGTCTGCGTCGTAGATGAACCTGGTACGCCATTCCAAGGCAATGACAGCTTAGACACCAAAGTACCAAACATAGATTACCCCCTATTCTCAATGTGGTACAGGACTGAAAACTTATTAGCGTAATGTTGATACCTCGGTGTAGGATGGAGACGAACACATTTTAGATCCATGATGCCAGCTCTCTACCACATGTAAGCCAGCCTCATCGCACATGCGATAGACTTCCTTCTGACCATGCTTATACGATTTGAAGCAATCCACGATGGTTCCCTCTGTATACACATGGCCGAAATGAACATCTTTTGTGGCTCGCAACTCAAAACTGTGACACATGCTTGGATCTATGGTGAAAGAGCATCCTAGCTTCCACTTATCCTTGCTAAAGATGTCTTCTCCAGCTACTCGGTGGGCGATCTCCCTGAAGGACTCGATGAACTTCGTGAAGGCAGCACTATGGTATGCATCCTCAATCTTCGCCAAGTGATCATCTATATGTACATCCTGGCCGAAAAGAAGAGCATCATCTTGTCTAAGTAAGTTAGACCACCCTTAGAGATCTTTAACTGCCTCTGTGTATGGTTTATTGTATATAGTAGAGCCTAGAGAGAGAAAGAGGCAAGGCCCTCTGATATTATAGCAGTACTCTATTCTATCCTTAAAGGTTCCACAAAGGCCGATGATGTGGACCTTAGAACTATCAAACTTGCTAGCAAGGACTAATATATTCTGGGCTATTGTCTGGTTAATGTCGATAGCAATATAGGTGCAATTGCTGAGGCCTGCACCTATAAGTTCATTAAGGAACCATTCTGCCTTATCTAATGTACTAAGATAATATTAGTTTTACTTAATAACCTATTGACATATCAATTTACTTTCCCAGCGCCAATGTCAATAATAGTCATACCAGTGACAAAAAGCGAAACAATCTCCATGCAATGAGCATTAAAGATAGCATACTCTTCGGATGTCTGGTAGTACGTGGGGTCCTGGCTAATTTCTCTCCACAGGTCCGCGGAGAAAGCGTACAGCAAGGACTTCAGTAGCGACCCTCCTAATCATAGTGCCTGTATGAATTCTTTTTTGATCAATAACACTGAATCACTGCTACCGATATCAACAGTCTCGCCATGTTGACAAGGACGCCAAGTATTCGGATCTGCCATGGGCGCGCATACACAGTTACTAAGCAGAGTACGATGGAGGGTTGGGATATAACGGAGAGAAGAACACGTAGATATGAATAAAGGGACAGAGGGGAGGGGAGAGAATATACTTGTGTTGAACTAGCTGCTGCACCTCCGTATAGATAATGGATGCATTATGCCTGCAGGGGATGCTCCTCCTCGCTACGGTGCATGCTCACCCCCCCTCCCTGTCGGCATGAGGTTCTTTTTCAGTGGCTCAGCGTGTGAGCAGTCATTTTATACTAAACGTGGCATGGAAGGTGTCTTCTAGCTTTGGTACGATCACGGGAAGGTGGAGGAAATGATTGCGAGCAGAACGAAGAGATATTATCAAGCAACGGACTATGTAATGATTCTTTCGACGATTGTCGAGTAAAGACAGTTAGAGCCTCAGACTCTTGCCTCTTCCGCGGTAATATTTTCCCAATGCACCTTGTCCTCATCGTCATTCATGTCCTCGCGGATCCCTGTTAGCCGGAGGGTCCCATGTTCCGTGCAGCGCGTTGCGATTGTCTGCGGTCATCACTCCTTTCGTCCATAGCGTCAGGCAAGGCCCCCTAGCGTGACTTGATTCTCAAGGCGAGAATCAAATTCACCTGCGACCCCGCTTTGACTTTTGCAATCTATCTTCCACCATCAATCACACCACCGTCATGGGCGTCAATCACAGCCAATTCGTGGCATGCCACGTACTTCAAGCATATCGGCGTGCCGCCGGTCAAAAAAAGATATCGATGAGCGACCTAGAAACGGAACAGGTAGGCCTTTCCCTCTTCTTGCGCCATGCCTATCTCAACCTTGTCTCCAGTTCCTTGAGCAACTTCGGTTTCTGCTCTTCGATCTGATAACAACACCACTGCCCAAAAGTCTAAATACCACTATCAGGAATTATCTGGTCTTGAAACCTTCTCCTGTTTTTGAGATAGTGCACGACGGACTTATGGATGAGTGGGTGCAATCGCCTACGACGTTCCTGGACCTCTTGCCCGATGGCGATAACCTAGCTTGCCGATTATACCAGGAGAGTCAGGGTTGCAAAGACCAGATACGCAAACGATTATGCACACTTCTTTTCTCACGGCTGAGAAATGACTTCAACCACAAGTTTCATTCCACTGGTCACACTGATGCCCTTGCAACATATCTCAACATGTCGAAATCGAGGGACTGTGCAGATCTAGGATACAGAGCAAAGTCTCTCCAAACATTATACAATGAGTCTCCAGCTCTAATGCTTGTTTCGGTCAATAATCCCACCCAGTCAGTCAATCACAGACACATACCTGCATATTGCTAATCAGGTTGGGGCAGTTTTGAACGCGATCTCCCACGGGACGAACTTCGAATTAAAGATGCAGTTCACCACTCTCAAGTCAAAGATGAATATGGATCTTTGATTCACAAATCGATAATACCGTATGGTACCTGCATCAAAAGTATCTTCGAGCATACTGAGAATACATGGATACAATGGATGAATCATTTGCAGATGTCAAGTGAGTGGCAAAAGCAGACCAATGGCCAAGGCACAAAGAAACGAAGGACGAAGAAAATATCAGTGAGGTCCATCCCTCGGACGTTGGGCCCAGAAATGAGTCAGGAAGAGTGGCCTCTTCAACCTTCAAGTTTCCTTGACAGTCAGAACTCAACCAGGGCCCAGGGCCCAGACGTGTTGTTCGTCCCCGACGCTTGTTCAATGCATACCTTACCACCCATGGCCGCCACAAATACCAGCTCAGTAAATACATCCATCGCGAGCAGCCAGTTGGTGACCGGGATGGGAATTGACTTGAGTCACAAGGACACTTGGGGCGTACAGGAGGCTCAACTGGTTGGGAGCCTGACTGAAACTGGGCAGGACTTTGGAGATGCCTTTGTTTCAGCAAGTCTTGCTGCCGCTGACTTCTTCAAGACTGGGACATATACTTGTCGATAGTCAATTCATCTGCAAAACAGGGGAATGGTGTTCTTGTAACTATATAGTTCATGTTCAAACCAACATTGATTGTAACTACTCATCCAACAATGATCCCTCGGCAGCTACAGCTCATGGCGACGAGGTGACGCAAGTAGTTATAGCCATAACTACTTAGATGCCGAGGCTAAGTGTGTAGTAGAAACTACTGACCCAGTCCCAACGCTTCTTTTTCGAGATGGGGGAAATGACAATGTGAGGTCATTTTCCCCAGTGCAATGCTTCGTCGGGAAGTGTCTCCAAATATGTCCCCTCGACATCATCGCCACAGATATGAAAGCTTGTGCAGTGAACAGATGGGGCCATACTAGTTCTGATACTAGGAGAAGACCTATCGAAGTCAAAGTTGCACCAATGGCGATGATAGAAAATATCATGATAGGCCTCATAGCATCTCTCAAAAGTGCTTGCGTTGTGTTTTCGAAAGTGTGCACTACCACTCGCAAGTGTCTCAGTCCCATCAGCGTAGTGATGAACGCCAAAAGATGGGTGGTTGCCAAGGGTAGAACAGTAACATCAACTTGAAGCAAGAACAATAAGATTCCACTCCCCAGGGCTTCCATACACTCGAAAATAGCAACAGCGGACAGAACCCATTTCTTCCAACGCTGATGCAGTGATGTACAGCTCATAAGACGAGACAGAACCACGACCTGTATACGATTAGAAGTGAATTTGCGGAGAGTGGCATTCTACTACCTCAAGTATGTTAAGTGTCCAGAGGCCAACTGCCTTCCAGAGCTTCCGCAAAGGATGTCGGACCTCATACCCCAGTACTCTGTATGCAGCAAGTAAAGCGAAGACTAACACTGCAGCCAAAAGTACAAGGGAAACGAATGCGAAAGACTTCCGCTGCCACTTTGCATGATAGATATATCGTGCAAGGCAACAAAAAAGAATAATGAACATGAGGACACAGTCCAGTATTTCGAAAATTGGTGTCTCCATGGTTCATTGAGGTGATATTTCAAAACGAGCTGAGCATCATAGGGGCAGGTGATAAGGAGATCTGGATATGGTGTTTCTGTATTTCCATTAGCGTGGTCCATTTTCAACAATTGGGCCAGCTGACTCTGAGATTGAAAGGGGGCTACGGCACTGACAACATTAGTCGGGGAGATAGCATAACATAACCTCTCCATATGAAATCAACAGTTTGCAAGTCACTATTCTACACCTCTGTCTGTGCTATTAGGTCTATGCTATTAGGTCCCACTGCTTACATAAGGGACCAAGATTCAATAAAAGATTTTTAGTAAATTTTCTTTTTCTTCCCACTGGCTGCTTCTCGCAATATTATTCATTGACCTATGCAACATCATTCATTCCACTATGGAGGTCGTTCAGTCAAATGAAGCATTCAACTGGACTAATGGCAAATTCCAGTTCCAGTATGTCCGAGGCTTCATTCGGTTTGAAGACCGCCTCGTTGTCGCCAAATGGAAAAACCGGGAGGGACCTCCACGTTCGCCCTACGACATGCGACAGGTAAACACACAAGACAGAGGCCCGAAGATGCAACCGGACTGGATGGTTGCTGAAAGGCAGGATTGTTACATCAAGACGCCTAGCCTCCTTGCGTACGCTCGAGAGACCAACCTCGAGGAACTGCTCCGCCGAGAAATCAAGACTTGCGAAATTCTCAGACAGCATCCGCATCCAAACGTCGCTCTCTACCTTGGTTGCCTGGTAACTCGGGGGCGCGTATCTGGGCTTTGCTTCGAAAAGTATTCACACACGCTTGCCAACAAAGTCAACCCCCAACATCTCAATAAAGCTGCATTTCTCCAGAGCGGGCGGCCGTTTGTTGACGATAACATGAAGCAATCACTCGAAGGGCTGAAAAGAGGCATCGGCTACCTTCATTCTCTCGGCTTCATTCATAACGACATTACACCTGCGAACATCATGTTCAAGGAGGATGAGACGATGGTCCTGATTGACTTTGATAGTTGTCGTCGGGTCGGAGAGGATTTACATGGGGAGGATGGGTCCGGGACGAAGCAGACGCATGGATGGCACGATCCAAACATCGCGGTTGCCTTAGAGAAAAACGACCTTGATGCGTTTATGGAATTGGAGACTTGGTTATTTGGAGTGTCGGCTGATGACTTTCTATTTGGATAGCTGGTGGCTCCTTAGTGATTTCAATGGAACCATTATGGATGTTACTAGAACCTAGCACGTGTAGGGTAGCAACTCATACTTCCTGTCTTGTGAACTATGTCCACCTGGTCGCTGGGCCATAATCCGCTGGCTGTGTCGGGTTTCTTGCCCCTAGTGAGATCGTCGTTTCGTAGGGCTTGGGGTGTTAGGAATAATGGGCGTGAAGTCGTCGGATGATCCTGGTTGGAGAGATATCCCTGGTACCAGAATCGCGACTGCTTAAGGTCCGGGGCCTTTTCAGCTGCATATAGATATCTGCCAGTGAATTATAGAGTCGTCGTCGCTAGGCATAGTATGTTCTTGTCGCGGATAGATGCAATGAATTGGTCGCGTTCGTAGTGCACTTGATATTGCACAACACGATCATTCCATTGTTGCAGGCCGCTTGAACTGAACATATTGGCTTCGATCTAATTCGCTAGGATGCGAGATTAAGTGCAAAATGCAGCCACCGAGAAGTTTCTTAGCCATACGAGATGAGCTCGTAGGTGGTGAACTTGTCGTTGTCGCCTCACAGTAGACTTTGTTGTGGCAAAAAGTCGTAATTGAGAGCCCAGCGCTAAAGGAGTCTATCAAATCATTCACATCGCGGCGAAGTTGCTGTGTGGCTGTTACAGGAAATCGGGAAGTAAATAGCTCATTTTATTCAAGGATATTAGTTACCGGCTCTCAAAGTGAATATCAACGCCATCGTTTCAAATAGATAATATATGCTAGTACTTGCATTAATTTAGTAGTTATCCCCCCTCACATTAACTATAACTAGGGAGTAGTATCCTAGAGAGCACAATAAACTGCTCCTAACCTTATAGCCTCTCTAGAGTACTATTTATTACCTATTACTATTCTTCTAATTATACTAAAGAATAATTTACTCTTTATAGAATCTATACTAAGTATATTCAGAGAGATAATATCTATTAGGTAATAAAGGTAATAAGGTAATAAGTTATATATTATAATAGTATATAATTTATTTCTTCTCTAGTAAGCCTCTATTAAGCTATATATTAAAAATATCTTACTCTTAAACTTAGTTTACTCTATATTATTAATATTCTAGTATTATTTAGTAAGTTATTTTTTAAGTAATCTTTAATTAGTATTTTATATAAACTATTTATATATATTACTATAGTCTAAAAATATTCTATAATTATTATTAAGTTATTAAGTAATAGGATTTATTTCTAGTATAGAAAGGAACTTAAAACTCCTTTTCTAATACTTAGAGATAGCTTTCTTAATAGTTATACTAATCTCTAATTATTACTATAGATATACCTTCTTAGTATTAGTATTAGTATAGTATAAATAGCTTATATATTATTTACTAATAAAGTATTATATATAACTTATATAAAAGTCTTTAATAAAGCTTAAATAACTTTATATACCTAAATAATAATAGCTAATAATTAATTATATAAGCTATATACCTATATATATTATTATTAAATTATACATTAGATTAAAAGTTTACTTTAAACTATCTTTATAGGTTATTAAATCTATTAGTCTTTTATCTAGTAAGAATTAGTTTAGTATAACTATAAACTTATTATTTAGCTTAATACTAATTATATAGCTTTTATTATAAGAACTCTATATAAATCTAAGGAAAGCTAATAAAACTTAATATAACCTTTTACTTATTAATCTAGTTATTATAGTAGTATTTAATAGTAATATCTATAATACTAAAGTATTTATTATCTTAATAGTAATTTCTATAGTTTTAATTTAAGCTAGAGTAATAATAATTATATTACTCTTTAAATCCTAAGTAATATTATATAAAGCTAAGATATTAATTATATTAATAATAGATTCTTTATAACTAGGAATATAAAAATCCTAGTTTAACTAAAGTATAATAAACCCTAGAATAAAGAATTCTAATACTTAAGATTTACTAATAATATAGCAAAAATTAAATATAGCTAATATTAGAATAATTAAATATCTAAAAGTTTTTAAAAGATATATAACTAGGTTAATATATAATTAATAGGTTTTATCTATACTAAGATCTCTAGGAAAAACTTCCTTAAGTATTAATATATTATAAGCTTTTAACTAGTAAATAATAGTTTATAGTATAGCTTAATATATTATAGCTAATAGAACTTAGTTAATAGTTACTATATTTAGTAAATAGAATTATTAATTAACTATTAACTATTAAGGATATTAATACTTTAGTAACTTTATAAGTATATATAAATACTTAAATTAAAACTATAGTATATTTTAATAAGGTTATAGTAATTAAGTCTAGAGTAAATATTAATATAGTACTTATAGTAAAACTATACTAAGACTCTTATATACTTACTATAATTAAGTATTTATAAGAAATAATTTACTTAACTAAATATTTATTTCAGTAATATAAGTAAAAAGTATAATTAATTTAGATTCTAGATTATAATCTTTAGTAATCTATAGCTATAGTATATATAGTAATATAATTCCTTCTATAGTAGTTTACTATTTAGTAATATACTAAGTATTAAGCTTAAATTAATATACTATTCTTATTTCTAAATAGTATAATAACTCTCTATCACTATTTAGTATTAATATAATATTACTTAGGCTTTATTAAAATATAAATAGATTATATCCCTTATATAATAGTCAGGCTTAACCTAGGGGTCTAGGGTAAGTCTAAGGTATATAGTTTAATAATTAAGTGGATTAGGATATTATAATAAGTAATATAGGTTACATTAATAATATATAATAGTAAGTTATTATATAACTAAGTAAGAGTGAATCTAATTGTAGTATTAATAGCTAAGGAGCTTAAGGCTCTTATCTAATATACTAAGTGAATATATATATATACTATAATTATTAAATAGTTAAATAGTATTAAGCTATATTAAATAGTATTTATTTAATGTATATATATTTATAGTATTAAATTGTATTAAATAGAGCCTATTTAATGTATATATATTATATATTATAATAGGAAGGAAAAAGTGGGTACTGAAATGATTCTACTGGTTATGACTACTTAGTTCTAACCTAGGTCATAATATAATGTTTCCCTTCTATTAGTCTTATCCTTAAGGCTTATTAAGTAAGCCTTTTTCCTAAGAGGTAAGTATCTATTGTTTTTTAGTCCTATAATTATTCTTATTCCCCTATCTAACTATAATATTAGATTATATCTCTAAAAACTTATTATACCCTAAAGTTTTATCTACCTATTATAGTAATATTACTAATATTATTAAAAAGTTTAGCTTTAAGATACCTTACTATTCTACTTATTTTAAAGTGAATTACTATTCTTATATTATTATAGAGGGGAAGCTATAATATAATTTCTATGTAGAGAAGAAGTATATAAATTATAATTTTAGTAGTATATCTTTATAAGCTTATAGATTTCTTATGCCTATAGCTTTTTTATAGTATTAATTCATTGTAATTACTTATGTTTCCTAAGAGAAGGATTAATTAAAAGAGTAAAAAGAGTAAACTAAGGCTAATCTCTTTAAAGCTTTCTTATGATTATAATACTTATATTATTAGGAAAAGTATCTTCGTAAGAAGGTAGCTAAGATAGTTTATTAGGGTTATAAGGATTTAGATAAACTAAAGGTAATAGAGTAGTAGGATACTACTACTTATTCTAAGGCTCTTTCTAAGGTTTAATTATTAGAGGATTATAAGGTAATTAATTAAAGTACTATTAATTTAAGTACCTATTCTACTTTACTTAACTCTAGTATTATTAGTAAAAGTTCTTTAGGAAGTATTATATATAGGTAAGGTTTTTTATAGGTTCCTATTGATTATTACTCTCTAGGTAGTCTTTCTATTTAATAAGATACTTAGTTTAGTTATTTACTTTTTAAGTATCTAAGATTACTTTTACTATATATTCTTTTAGTCTTTTAACCTTAGTTTTATATTTATTACTAAACTTTATATAAATAGTATTTCTTATTATTTTAAGGAGTATAATATAGAAAACTAAGTAAAGTTTAACTTTTAGTAGTAAGTTTAATCTATAGTTATTTTCTAAGATTTTCTTTATAATTCTATAGGGTTTAATAAATTTATAGTTTAGTTTTTTATTTTATCTTTTTATTTTAATGTTTTTTATTATAAGATAAGCTATATTTCCCTCTTAGAAGAATAGTCTCTTTATCCTTTTTCTATTATAGTATTTTTTCATTTAGTTTTATATAAATTCTAGTTTAGCTTTTAATTCTTTATATAAGTTTTTTAATTTTTCTAATATAAGGATAGCTTTAGGGATAATTAATCTATCTTAACTTATTCTATAGGCATTAGGGTTAAACCTAAAGTTAGTATATACTAGGGCAAGCTTTATGCTTTTATTTATAGCTATATTATAACTTAACTATATAATTAGTAGTTTCTTAACCTAGTTATTCTATTTATAATTAATATAGTATTAAAGGTATTATTCTAGTATTTGGTTTATTTATTCTATCTGATTATTAGTCTAAGGTTAGAAAGCTATAGTAAGTTAATAGTTTAATCCTAAATAGTCTATTAATAATTACTAAAACTTTAAAGTAAATAGGGGTCCTTAATTAGAGAGAATCTCTATAGGGAATCTATAAATACTAATAATATTTTGCAAAAAGATATAAGTAAACTGCTCTATATCTATTGATTCTTAGTAAGGTATAAAATAAGAAAACTTTATAAGTTTATCTATAATAATAAGAATGCTATTATAAAGGATTCTAGTTATAGGGTCCTCTAATAAGGGTAATTTTATAATAAAATCCATAGTAATAGAGTCCTATAGTTATTCTATAATTAGTAAGGGCTATAGTTCTCTATATAGTTTATAGTATTAAGCCTTAGTTTTTGTATAAAGGTTATATTAGTTTGTGATATTTCTAATGATTTATTTCATTTTAGGAAATTAGTATATTATTCTAACTCTATTAAGGGTTTTATTAACTTCCTAATGTTTATAAAGTGAATACTTATATATTTCTTAGATAAATTAGTACTATAGTTCTCTAGGAACTTATTACTTATCTATTTTTTTATCTATAGGTAATTTATTATTATATTATTAAATCTAGGTATAGAGGTTATTTTAGTTTATAGTAATATAAATATTTCCTAATGTTTTTCTAGTATTATTTATTACTTACTATATAGCTTTATAACTTAGGTATTCTATACTAAAAGCTTATTAATAGTAGGTATTACATTAGTAGTAGTTATTAGGTCTTTTAGTATTCTAAATGAAATGCTTATTAAGGTAGCCCTAAAACTATTTATCTAACTATTTGTATAAGTGTTTAACGGTTTAATAGTAATATTTAATAAAGTCTTCTCTATATCTTAATAGGATATAGAGGCTCCTTTAGATTTAAATTATGCCCTTGTCTATAGTAATTTAATCTAATCTATTAAACATTATCTTTTGTAATTCCCTATTATATAAATGTATCTAGAACTTCTTTCTCTATATAGGTATAATACTTTCCTAGATAGGTTATATTTTATAATATATCCTATCTTTATTAATGAATAATCAGTAGATTATAGTGATATACTTCTATTTAAGGTATCCTTTAGGTATAAAGTATAGAAGTTATTTATTAATCTTGATTTGCCTATTATTAAAGTTATATTTATAACTTATTATATTAACTTATCTATTTTTAGATTCTTTTCAATAGATAATAGTATAATTAAATTCTAAAAAATATTTAATATATTATAATTATTATTCAGTAAGTTATTAAGTAATAGCAAAATAAGTAATATTCTTATAGTCTATATAGACCTTAACTTAGTATTTACTTCCTAAGAGGTAGTATTAAAATTCCTTAAATAAGTTAATAATTATAAGGAATTCTTTATTATAAATAGAATAATTAAGTTTAGCTTTATATATTTTATAAGAGAAGAAAGCAATAAGGTAAAGAATATTATTATTATTTCTCTATCCTATCTAAGAACCTTATATAAGTTTAATAAATCTATCTTAAGTTTGATTTCTTATTTAAGGTTAAAAGTAATTAGTATTAGTTTACTTAGAATAATTTTCTTAATATTATTAAATACTTTCTTAGTAGTAATATCCTATCTAAATACTTCTCCTTTCTTAGTAAATTGCATAAGTAGTATAGTATAATTACTAAAGTTTTAAATAAACCTTCTATAGTAATTAGTAAATCTAAGGAATAATTATACTTCCTTAATGTTTTTTAGTCTAAACTATTTACTAATTATAGTAATTTTCTTTAGATCTATCTTAACTTAGTTATATAAGATTATATATCTAAGAAATTCTATTTCCTTAATATAGAAATAACTTTTCTCTAGTTTAATTAATAAATTATTATCTTATAGTACTTTTAGTACCTTATAGATATATTCTATATATTCTTCTTTAGTATTAGAGAAGATTAGGATATTATCTAAGTAGTATACTATAAAGATATCTAAGTATTCTTATAGTATATAGTTAATTATTTACTAGAATAAGGTAGGTATATTTATAAGTCTAAAAGGTATAATAAAGTATTTATAGAGTCTATACTTTATCCTAAAGGTAGTTTTCTATTTATCTCTAGCTTTAATATAGATTAGGTTATATACTTCCTTAAGATTTAATACTATAAAGACTTTCTTCCTATAGAGCCTATCTTTAAGTTTTATAATTAGAGGTAATAGGATTTAATCTTTAAGAGTAATTATATTTAACTATTTATAATCTATAATAAGTTTAAGTTTTCTATTTTTCTTAGGAATAAATATAACTAGATAATCTATAGATAACTTAGATTTCCTTATATATCCTTTATATAATATTTTATTAAGGTATTCTTTAAGTATATAAAGTTATATTTTATTAAGGTTAAAGATTTTATAGAATATAAGTAATACTCTATCTTTTAATATAATTTTATAACTCTACTTATTAAATTATAGTAGACTTATCTTAAGTTCCTCCCTAAAGAATCTCTTATAAATATAATACTATGCTAATATATTCTTAAGGTATTCTTCTTTAGGTAGTTTCTTTTATTCCTTAAGGTCTCTATTTATCTATATAAACTATTACTTAATATATCTAATTATTCTTTAGATATATTATTATTTTATTTATTTCTATTTATATTATATTCTCTTTAGGGTTAATAAGGGGTTTTATTCCTTATTTTATTCTTTATTATTAATCTTATTATTAGTTAAAGTTTAAGATTTCTCTTTTAAGTTATCTTTACTATTACTAGAGAGAATATTATTAGGATTAATATATACTTAACTAGTTCTCTAGTTAATATTAAGGTTGAATTTCCTTAGCTATAGATACCTTAAGATAATATTATAGTATTATATTAGTATAATATTAAGGGTAATACTTTAATTCCTTCTATTAATAAAAACCTTTAAGTAATTAAATTCTTAGATTATAAATTTATTTTTATATTAGAATAGGTTACCTTTAAGATTATATACTATATAGAACTCCTTTCCTTTATCTTTCTATATTAGCTTTAGCCTATTAACTATACTAAGGTTAATATATAAAGCTTTAGCTCTACTATCTACTAATATAATAAGCTATTTATCCCTAACTTACACTTATAGCTTAAGTGTCTTTTGTTTTATTACTAATTCTATTATATATAGAGCCTTTTTTAGAGATAGTTTATTCTCCTTCCTATTACTTACCTACTACTCTTTTATAGGTAGTATTTATTATTTTCTATTATAAGTTTCTTATAGTTATATCCTAGGTATTCTATTTTTATATATTACTTATATTTATACCTAGGTAACTTTTTATACTTTATAATACTAATGCTTATATTAGTATAGTATTAAATATAATAGTACTATACTTAGTCTTTAGTATTCTTACTAGTTTAAGTTATAAAATTAAATTCTTCTTTTTTTATTTATAGGAATTATAACTTAAGTTTCTTTTTTTCTTCTTTATATTTAGAGTATTCTAAATATCTATAGCTAAGGGTATAAAGTATAGGATATTAAATATACTATATATTATACTATTCTTATACTTTTATTTATAAGTAAACTTAGTACTTAGAGCTAGGGTAGTATTTTAGGTCCTATAGTCCTTTAAGGTATTATTAGGGGAAATAATTATTCCTTACTTTAATTCTTATTATATTATACTTTAGTAGGAGTTTAACTAAGGTATAGTTATATATTTCCTACTTAAGGTAAGGGTTTTTAATAATTAATCCTCTGACTTAAGTAAGATAATAGTTATTTTTTACTTTATTACCTTTATATATCTTATAATAGTAATAATAGTATAATATTTATAAGAGTTTATTATATCTTAATATAGAGAAGTATAAGTATAGATTATTACCTTTTTATAGTTTTAGGGTATTAGGGTTATAGATAGCTAACCTCTAAGGTTTAGCCTAGATATAAATTAATTCTTTATTATAAGTATTCTCTTATTTATAGTTAAACTATAGATATATATCCTTCTTTATTACCTAAATTTACTTACTATACTAATTATAGGTATACTTCTTTTACTATAGTAATTTAATTAAAGGTATAATAATATTTAATTATTATTTCTCTTAGTTATTATCTAAGTTTTTATTAGAGGTATTATTAATATTAGGAGCTATTTTATAGCTAGTATAGTTATTGCTAGAGTATTCTTTAGCTAGGGCTTAAATATTATTATTAGTAATAGATAGTCTAAGTATTCTTACTTATCTAGCTTCTTATCCTATATTAATATATAGAGTCCTATCTTCCCTAGTATAGAACTTTTAGTAAATGTAATTATTTACTTCCTATTATATAGATATTCTAATGCTAAGTTCTTAGTTATTACTTAGTTATATAGGTTCTTTAGGAATTCAATAGATATCTATAGTATTACTTTCTAACTTTATATAGTCTATTATAACTATATAGTCTAGTTATCTATTAGGGATTTTAATAAATAGTTATTAGTAAGGTTTTACTTCTTCTAGGATTAGGATAAAAGGGGCTTATTTCTTATCCTTCCTAACTATAGTAATAGTCTTACTATCTATTACAAATTAGGCTATTCCCTTAGGGATAGGAGTCTAGGGGTTATATTATCCCTTAGGCACTCCCTTATCTCCTCTAGGGGTCTCTTATAACCTATATTATATTCTTCCTGTATAAATACTCTTATCTTTACTTTTGTATTACTAAGTACTAAGGAGGGGCTTTTTAGTATTAAATTAGTTAGTATTAGTTATCTTATAACTACTTCTCCTAATTATAATAATAGTCTTACTATAGTTAGTAAATTAGATATTCTTACCTTTAAGTATAGGCTTATATTTCTATTTAATCTTAGGCTTTTAATACTTACTTTTAAAATATTTTATTCCTTTATAATTCTAGTATTTAACTTAAGAGTAGTCCTTTTATATAGCTCTAAGTTCTATAGGGCTAGGCTAAGTTCCTTATAAAGTATTCTTATTTCTTTTCTAGCTAATATTAGAATAGTTTTTCTTTTTCTAGCCTTTAGTAAAACCTTTCTTTTTCTCTATTTATTATTTGAATAGTTAGTTATTAATTATTATATAGAGCTTAGTATAAGTATTAAAGTTTATTAAAAGGATTAAGATTTTATATATCTTATCCTTAACTTTATCCTTTAGTTTTTAGTAAAACTTATTAATTTTATTTTTATTAGTTTAATTAAGTTTAGTAGTAAAGTACTTAAATTTAGAGAGGTATTCTAAGGTAGCCTTAGTTTATTTTAGCTTCTAGATTATAATAAGAGTATTATATTTCTTATCCTATTCTCTATAAGTATTAATAAGTTATTCTTTATATAGTATAAAACTACTAAAAAGTTCCTTAGTTTTAATCTTTTAGTTCTTAGGGGTATTCTTAATAAAGTCCCTTAAGTATAGTTCTATTCTATATAGTACTTTTCCATTAAGGAAGCTAATTCTATATTATACCTTAAGTTATTTATTCCTAAATATACTAAGATAGTATATATAAAATAACTTTAGTTATATTAGGTATTTATAGAGGTCCTTTAGGGTACTATTAAACTTTAGTAATAAACTAAGTTTAATTATCTTACTTATATCCCTAGGTCTTAGAATATTAGGGGTAATTTTAAAACTATTAAATTATTTAATTTATCTATATTACTTTTTATAAGCTTTTTCCTACTTAGTACTAAGGTTATTAACTTATTTATAGAAAGTATTAATAATAATATTATTATTTAGATTTAATTAAATTTAATTAGTATTAAGTATTTAGATTTACTCTTCTAGTTATCTAAATTAAGTAAGATTCTTATTATATACTTTATATACAGTATTATATAGTAATAAGATCTTTTAATATTACTATTAATTCTTATATTTAAGATTAGTAATATCCTCCTTATTATCTTTATTAAATTTTATTCCTTTTAGAATACTAATATCTTCTATATTAATATCTTCTCTAGGGAGTTCTCTCTTAGTAGTATTTAAGCTAAATAGAATTACTAAAGCTATAATAACTAATTTAAGTTATTACTTAAGTTAATATAGTAATATACTAAATAAGAACTATTAATATATAATAGTTAGGCTTAACCTAGGGGTCTAGAGTAAGTCTAAGGTATATAATTTAATAATTAAGTAGATTAAGATATTATAGTAAGTAATATAAGTTATATTAATAATGTATAATAGTAAGTTATTATATAATTAAGTAGGAGTAAATCTAATTATAATATTAATAGCTAAGGAGCTTAAGGCTTTTATCTAATGTACTAAGTAAATATATATATATACTATAATTATTAGGTAGTTAAATAGTATTAAGCTATATTAAATAGTGCTTATTTGATGTGTATATATTTATAGTATTAAACTGTATTAAATAGAGCCTATTTAATGTATATATATTATATATTATAATAGGAAGGAAAAAGTGGGTACTGAAATGATTCTGCTGGTTATAACTGCCTGGTTCTAACCTGGGTTATAATACCTTAATATATTATATATATTAATATATATAATATAAATTAGATATAAATGCTTAGTCTTAGTAAAACCTTAAAAATATATATATTTTAAAATAGAAGTAAATATTTCAATTAATAATCTATTAAAGGCTAGCTTTATTATTATAATAAAAGAAAGTATAATAATCCTAAATAAAGTAAGTATTTACTCCTTAAAGTCCTTAAAGTTTAGTTTATCTATAAATAAAAGATTAAGAATTAAATCTATTAATTCCTTAATATTTAATTTATTAGTAAAGTAAAGATTAGAAACTAAATCTATTATATTATTACTACTTAAGTTTTCCTTATACTCCTAGATAACTTCTAACCTTTTATATCTAAGAAAGACCTTAGTATAGCCTTTATATATCTAGTCCTATAGAAGTAGGACTTATATTATTATTAGTATATAAATTTTTATAAAATCTTTAAATGCTTTACTATAGAAATACTATAAATTATTTCTTTCTATATACTAAGAGGAATAGATTATATAAAAAACTAATATAGAGAGACTAAATAATTTCTTAAGTATATAATACTATTTATAAAGTGCCTTATAGAATATAATAGTAATAGAATCCTAATTAAATAATACTCTATTTAGGTTAATAAATAGTTATAACTCTCTAAGGATTTAAAGAATATTCGAAGGCGAAGACGGCAAGGAGTCGTACGAAGACCACATCCGCCCCGGCCCCTGCCTTAGGCGCAGGGAACGCAAAAAGCTGCTCCCGGAAGAGTTTGTTCGACTCAAAGCGTCGCTGCGTGGTCTCAGCCAAGAAGGTCAGTGGTACCGGCTATATGAGACCGCATTTCCTGGACACCATCTCCCTGCGTCGCCTTATCTCCAGAATTTCCTCACTGAGTGCGCAAGAACACTTCGCCAACACCACGAGCATGCCATCCTGGCCACGCTACGCTCTTCTTTGTCAGACCTGGGAATGTCTGAGATAACTGAAGAGTATCTAGCGATGGTTGCAAACAGGGTCATGGACACGGCGTATGATCCGTCCCTCCCCGTGCAATCGGGCTCATGGCAAACTCCTTCCGCGCAGCAGCCTTTGGATTCTCCAGCAGACCCATCCTTGTCTGGTCTTGGCAACCCGTCTGACTCGATTGGAGGGCAGGATTCTGGGAACACCATTCAACAGTACTCCGAGTCGGAGCTCCCTCAAACGATGGACACACCTGCTACTTATGAATTGGGACAGACTGGTCCCTTCTTTGTACAGCCAGACTTATCGAGTACAACGGGCATTCTTCTAAGCGCAGAATTCTATGCTGGATTTTACCATGGTATTCACACTTACTTCAACCTCTTGTCAAGCTTCAACATGTTCGACCCTGCCAGCCTTGCTCTATCGGGCACTGGATTTCTGTCTGCATCCTTACCCGGTTTGCAAGAGCCATGGGCTTCAAACACTATTGATCCCCGTGATCTCGAGAAGCCAGGAAGGGAATGAGCCTGTTTGGAAATCCTGGTCTCCTTGGACCAGGCGTTCTCCTTGATGACCCGTACATGTGTGCCACGTATCAATGGATAGAAAAAGTCTTTCACTGGGTAAAAGTATTCGTTCAAAGAATATGGTGGATCATGTCTAGACAGCGCTTACGACTCACATGGTCTATTCTTTTCTTCTGCTTTTGTTTCTGTACCGAATAAAGCTTGTATCATGCCTCAACCAAGTTGAATCCTCGGCAGCAAATTGTGTTTTATTCCCTGTGCATCTAACTTCGTTTGATGCCGCCGATCTTCCCGTGCTAGTACCATTTCACACATCTCTTACAATCCGTTTCCACCAGTGACCTAAGTAGTTTAATGCTCCTCGGATAGCTTATTTAGCAAGTCCTTCAGTGTTGACTTGCAAAGAGCACTATGAAGCCTCTCCTCCTCTACCTGGTTCCCGCAAAGCAGACTTGTACTCGCCAGGTACCCCGCAACAATGCCCCTGCCATAGCTTCTCCAGTAGTCCCAAACCATTGATACCTCGCGCTCAGACTGGCTCTCCAGATATGGCGAGCGAGGGCATTCCGTTTTGGGGGATACGGTAGCCCAGAGGCGCAGCCAGTGCTTCCTCTCACAGTAGTGCAATCTGTCCTGCTTTGATAACATAGCCTTCTGATAATCGTTAACTCCGTCGACGCCTCCCGAGTCGCGAACTTCACATGTCCTCGCCCGAATATGGTCGTTGCGCTCCAGGACTCGATCGAACGCCCGGTAGCACATCGGGCAGTATGGGGGCTCGGTGTGATGGCGTCGGAGGTGGACAATGACCTCCTCGATGGACTGTAGGTCATCCCGCACCAGGCAAAGTCGATACTTGTTCGGATTGAAGACGTAGTAGGGACAAGCTAGGTGAAAGTATCCGTTGTGACGGGAAATGACGACCAAATCGGAGTTGCTTTCGTCGTCGTTCTCGCACGCTTGCGAGGTGGTAGTCTGTCGTCGGGGGGCGTGACATACTGGGCCGAGATGATCCAGGACTTCACTTTATCGTATGCCCGCTGAAGTAAAGGCAATTCCAGGGATTGAAGGTCGAGGTCGAGGTCGTCATCTGAAATGTACTCGTGCTCAGTGTCGTCATACGCTTGACATTGGCCGTTTTGATCAGAGTCACTGCCACTACTACTAGAGCGGCTGTCGTTGGACTCGCTTTCAGAGGAGCAAGAAGAAGAAGAAGAAGAAGAAGAGTGGAAGGAAGAGATCATTCGCCGTCCATGTCTACTTCTTTTGGTGGCAGTTGATGGAGCAGGCCTGTGCGGTATTGCATACGAATAGGCGCGGACAGGGGTATTGATTGACTTGGCATATCAGCATTCCAGGGAGAAACATCGTGTGTTGTCAACAAGCATTTTTGGGGCGCATGACATTACTCTCTCCTCAATGACTACCTTCCTCTATGAAATCGAAACGAGGTCAGGTCGTGCCGAGCACGTTTGGTTGACTGGATACCATCCATCCACGCCAATTTGCTCATCCTACACCCAGCGTCTCAAGTCATCTCTACGGTCTCGACTTCACAAGATTGTAGCCAAAAGCCCAGCCGCCCAATATCATCTTCATCCGACAGAAACATTCCAACTCGATAGTACTTCGTCGGGTTGATTGGCGACTTTGCGATGACAATCCCGAATGTGCATCTCTGGCTGCAATCATGGCAGATGTAACGCCCATTATTACCATCTGGCTCCAAGACGGTACGACGTACGGAGAAATATTCGAAAGACGGTGAAGGTGTTCCCTCAGTGTGTGAGGTTACTGATGTGGGATAGGGGCTCTGGGCTTGAACCAAGGTAGGTAAATCCATAGCTTACTTTCCTACATGCTGGCGACATATTTTTCATCACCGAGCTGAATACTGCTTCTATTCCTGAAAGTGATGGAAGCACGTCAGTATCAACTGCAAATGGCTTTCTGGGCGGGCCGCCATCAAGTCACCACCGCATCGAGAACGAGCTCATGACAGTTTCCCACGACTCAAGGCCCCGCCTGAGTATATAATCGATTGTTGAAATCAGAATTTCCCCGTTTAGCTAGCTTGCCAAACGAGTTGCTTAAGTCAGGGCAGAAAAGATGCAATGGTCTTTTTGCCAAAATATAGTGTTCTCGCAGACGAAATCTCTTCTTGGAAGGTCCAGCCTCGCATTTTCCAGCGACTACTGTCAAGGTCGCAATAAAGGTTTGGTGAGGGTCCGCTACCCATCACCGATACCGGATATGTCTGGCGAAGTCGAAAATTGCCGGAGACCTTTGAGTTTAGATGTGATTGAAGCCCAATGTGTAAGACTGGGGCTTTCTTGGGTAGTAAGAAGCCCTCCTGGCAAGACGAAGATGAGAGGGCACAAATTGTTACATAGGCGGCATTGTAAATCTGCCCCATTTGAGAACATTGTTCTTCCCAGTCACCATCAGTGCCCTGAATAATGCAGAGAGCGTCAACCCAAAGGTAAAGTAGTCCAAGGGACCTGGCAGCATAAACGGCATCTCTCAGCATCGGCGTCATTTCATTCCCTTGAATTCCGGCGAGCCTTTGAGTTAAAGAACCATTTTTCGGTTATAAGCTGTGAAGAAGCTTCCTCGGTACCCCAGCAGTAACTGAGTGCTGCGTACTTTGGGGCTGGGCAGTTTTGATCGGAGAATTCTACCAGCCTGCAATCGCCCTCGGATGTGGTCACGAGTCTTTTTGGACAGAAATGTTGGCTAAGTCAGTAATGCCTATGGGAGTCGCAATCGTTGAGCGTAGACAGCATCCAGTCAAGAGGCCCTTCGTCTAGAGCCGAGTCGAAACCCGAAGACCGCGGTCGCAATCCAAGCCGTTTTGATGTTGTACCGAGCTGTGCTTCTCCTGGTTCAGTACAATTGAGCCCTGGTTCTTGCAATCGAACATACCAGAAGATGACTCTGCAAGATATTTCACACAGCAGATTCTTGGTCCGGTCGAATTGTCTGGGGCGTGTTAGCGGGGGAACTGTCTGCTTGACACTTAAGTAATCTCAATTAACTTCTTTGGCATACGGCGTAGCTTGGAGCCCAAGCAGTCCCGCATGTCTGTCATCCGCGGCATCCATCTCATCATTCGTCGTCAAATACTCAAGTGAAAACTGCGCATCAAATGCGCTGTCCGAGCCTCTGGCGTTTTGAACAATTTGGATTGCAACTCCAGATAAAAACCCTTGCCGAAGTAAGTGGCAAAAGTCACACTGTTGCGCAGATTGGGTGAGAATGGGGAGGCTTGGAAACACATCGTCAAGGTCGTATAGCTTCCAACCCAGAGATCCACTGGCCATATCGAGGCGACCATAGAACCTGTGAGTCCCCACCGTGCTCTCATCGATTTTGAGCACCTTACATCGTTCACAGAGCCTAGCTAGGTCTGTGGTCTGTGGGCGGACCAATGTCGATGGTGGCTCATGTTGAAGTAGGTTTCGAAAATAACGCATTGCTGAAGACTGGGAGAGCAGGCTACAGCTCCTTTACCCGTCTGCTTTTCCAGTCAAGGTATATCACTTGGTGGCAGGCCCGCCACGCATCTGCCAAAACGGCGAGGACATGATGTGCAATCTACTGGATTTAATCCTCTGCTAAACGTTGATTGCGGGAATTGTATAGATAGTTCTGTAAATCTCCAAGTCTCTAAACTCGTAGTACTACATTGTAATGTGTATTTACCTAGGGCTATTGTACCAGTCGTTGAATTTAACGAAGAAATCATCATACTGTCGTCCAACATGATTGGCCTATAACATAACTTTAGGCCTCAGCATGTATTAGCTGCCTTCTGGTCAAAGAACTCAGCAAGTTCTTCCAGCTCACTCACGTAAAGAGATCGTTTCGATTTTAACTAATGCTCGGCAATGTTAATGCTCCACTTCCATCGATTGCAGCTCCATCAGTCCAAATCCACCACTCCCTAAGTCAGCAAGGCCGTTCAAATAACATCCCCAGTGGCCCAGTGAACAGTTGAGAGTCAAAAAGGGGCATGAGGTATGTGAGTGCGGAAGATTCCGTCAGTCTGTGTATGAGATGATGGTGACGTCTGTGAGCCATGACGGCTCCGTGAATCTTATACTCTAGAAGATAGATGTGCTCTTTATTCTTTTCTAGACCAGTCTCAGTCTCCCCACGTGAAGCCAAGTTGCCGTACATTGGTAGTCAAGGATAGGCTCCTTTAACATTGAATGTACTAATACGGTACAACCGTGTCATACGTGGTGTTACCAAGCACTCGCTTTCTCACTTGTAACTTACTAATACTACAGGGTATCTTCGGCGAAGAAAGGAGTCCAGAGCTGCTGGTCAAGACGTCACTGCGGTCCACAACCTAGAAACAAAAGATATAAAAAAAAGAAGACAAGACTTTGCCTGATTGAATTATAATCTGACCTTAGTCAGATTTATCTGCATAACTATTTCTCAGAGACATCTCCATTCTTCACTGTCGAAACCCACTCTCCAACAGTCATCACTTGATCGGTGATCAGTGGCCAAATCAGATTCACCGCAGCATCCTTAGCAGGAATGGTGAACCCAGCCGTCCCGTCAGTTCTATGAGTAGAGTTAATATTGAACAGAATGAGACAAGTCTGTAAATAGTTGTTAGCACTTACAGCAGGGTGACGTGATAGCCTCTGGTCCCGGAAGTGTACTTGGTCAGCCTTTTTTCTGCCCTAGACGCATTACAACAGTAAAAAGATTCATCACTTACAACTCTCGGGCGTATCTAGCAGTACTCTCCAGACAAGTGTTCGCAACCAGGCCGGTCATGACCAAATGCGTAATTTCACGCTGGTGGAGTTGATAGTCGAGGTCGGTGTTGGCGAACGAGCTACAGTCAAGCCGTGTCAGCGATAGACAGCAAGAGAAAGTTCAGGCTCAGGTATTGCACTGAATATATATTTGGCCCTATTACTCGTTTCTGTCCAGTCTAGGTGTCAGAGGAAGCTTACCTGCTGTTCCAATGCTTGCTGACAATCACGTCCCCATTCTTCAAAACATCTGGCTCGAGTCCTTCCAAGATTTCGGCCCCCCAACTGCCTTCTTCGAACACCTTTCCCGTTCCAAGAGCCGTGACAGAAGAGTTCATATGCTTCCAGCCCATGAAATTTCCCTCTTTCCATGTCTGATGTAGCCCATAGTAGATGGGGATGTGGAACTCGCGGGCCGCAGTCACGAGCTCTTTGAGGTGGGACACGGTGTCTGTGGCAGTAAGAGATTCACTGATAGCGGGGTAAAGCTTCCCCTCCGGATGAAGGAAGTCGTTGTAGGGGTCGATAAGAACGACGGCCGTCTTGGGAACCAGAGGAGAAGTAGACATGGCTTTGGGTAGTGCTTGGATGATGAGCTTGTAAGGGTTAGGAGAGACAGCTCCAAGGTATGACTTAAATACTTCAGCTTTGGGTAGGTAGGGTACAGAGGATGGAAGGGAAGTAAGCTCGGGGAGGTATATAATTTTGCCGGGTCTCAGAACCCAACAGCCGCCTGTCCTGGTATCTCTCTACCCACTTTGTCTTAACACCGTAATTGGGCCACTTGTTCGAGACGTGCTGATTGGATTGGGGCTGCAGAACACGGGCAAGCGACATAGTCATATGTCATCGAGTGGCCGATGACATGGCCAAGACGAGCGTGAATGTTGAGTAATCATTCGAGGTACTGTAACCTGCCTCAACCTTGTGTAGGTACAGCCCAGCATACCCACTGCCATTGCAGGAAGCTCTTCGGCAATAGTTTCCACTATCACAAGCCAACGCCATATGACCGGGCCAGTGCAACGAAAACTCGAGCAGTGCCAATCATCATCCACAAATAACGCCTCCTACAGACTTACCTCGGCGAAACGAGCGAAAACGTAACTACACGCTCGGTCTGGGCTTAGTATACTGGCAAACGTTGGTTGGATTTTCGTCCGATGGATTCTACCAGCTGGTAATGTTATTTGGTATGTATACTGTCCGGTTGACTCGCAACCCAATCGACTCCACAACTACCTCGGTAACAACATCCTTCCCACCGCATATCCCAACTAAAAGCGACCTAATAACAGTCTTACGATAATTGTCACGGCACTGCTACGTCGGATGCTTGTGCGGGGAAAGCAGACCAGCGATGATGACAAATTCAACATTGACATTTAGATTCCCGCGTTAGGCAAGGACTCGGACATAAGGGTGGCGAGGAGATGACCAATTTAGCTGCATGCGGTAGTTCAGGAATTCCATTGGCAGTTAAACAAGATCTTCTGTACGACTTAGCTGACAAATGGGTTTCCGGGGATGAAGAGGCGTCATAGCTACGTCGGACGTAAACCGGGTACTGGTCGAGCTCCATAAAGAGGAGCGAAGAGCGCATGAAGAACAAGCAGCTCTCAATCCCTCACAACCTGAAAGTTTAGGAAAAACCGGAACTCTACCCAACATGCCTTACTACGATGTCTCTTATTCGTACCCCCTCAACGACGCTCAGCGCCAAGAATTAGCTCTACGCATTACAGCTAAGCACTGTACCACCTTCAACACACCAGCTCTCTTCGTCAACGTCAGATTCTCCCCCATCAAAGATGAAGAGTACTGGTATGGCGGGAAGCGCAAGACAAACACCAACCGGATCTTTGCTCATGTGCGAGGTGGCTCAAACCGTAGCGAAGAGGCATTCGCACAGTTGGCCAAGGACGTTGAGACGATTTGGGACGAAGTCGTCGGCAGGACGTCACTCGACATTGGGCCGAATAACCCAAAGGTCCTGCAGGCTGTGTTTGTTATCCCGGGTGTCACGCCAAGAGAAGAAGGACTTGCGATCCCGCCGGTGAGTGCATGATTAGCTCGTCATTGACTTTAGTGCTGACGATGTCCCAATACAGGCCGGAACAGAGAGCGCTTGGCTAAGGGAGAATCTGGCTTCGTTTCAAGAGCGAGCAAATCGTGGCGATGAAGACTTTCAGGACTTGCTTGCGGAACTGAAAGACAGACCCGAGCTGTTGGGTTGAGTAGGCACGGAGATATGCCGCCGGGTATCATTGTTGTCCCTCTCGTGGAATATTCAGCTGTACGGAAGTAGTAGTAGTGTCTACCTAGTCTAGCTCTTACTTCATTTTGCGCAGTAGTCCATTGTTATCCTTATCCCAACTCTCCACGGCTCAACAATCTAGACAGCTCAGATCAAGTGGAGTGGGTGGAGGGCAGAACAGCACCATCCCGTAGTATGGGATGCTTAATTTGACATCCTTTGGTCCCAGAGTCTTGTTCTAACCGGTCTTCACTTCCCCGTTTGTTCACCCAAATATTTTGCAGATATCACCCCTTACACCGCGGCCCACTGTGAGGGATTAGGATTTATCATGTCGGAGAATAATATGCTAGAAGTAAGTTTGTCATCATCTGTCCACTCTCGTACGACAACGAACGTCTCGTGAAATCAAAATGCGAATGCGACAAGATAGAGCTCAGCTTACTTGACTCTTACAACTAGGCAAAACGTACGATGACTGGATATCAAGGAAATGCACCCAAAACAAACATACAACGCGTAGAAGAACAATCTATATGCTCGAATCAAGGAGCCATGCAGGTCAGCCCAGGAAATAACATTCTCTTTATTCGCCAACCAAGACCGACAGCTTCCTCCTCAAGTCCTGCAGCGTCTTGCTGACGCTACTTAATTCCTTCCGGGAGTGGTCCAGCTCCATCTCCAGACTCTGCTTCTCTGCTCTCAGAGTCTCCGCTTCGTTCACAGCAGCCTGTTTACTGGAAGCCTCGGCCCGTAGTCGCGCGAGTTCACCATCTGAGACTCGCGCTTTCTGCGCAACCTTCCGCGCTAGTTCAAGCTCTTTCTGTCGGAGGTTGAGTTCCTGGCGTTGCTGAGACAGCTGAGATTCCAAATCGGAGACCTTTTGCCGGAGCATGGAGGTGGTCTCCAACTCGGAATACAATGTCCGTATTGCAGCATCCACGTTTGTTGGCAGAGTGGTGAAGCGTGATTTGCGTCGTCGTACTGATGTGTATTCATATGCTGAGTCAGAAGTGTCTGCTACCGGAGGTGAAGGGGTGGGATCGGGGCGGTTTATTGTCGGAGGTGCGGGCAGCTTTTGTTGGTCTCTGGATGTTGATAGCATATTCCTCTCGTGTTCGGTTGGCGTGACTCTCCATCGTGCATCATCCGTCGGTGGACGACGGCAATCCTCAGAGTCTAGATCTTCAATTTGCCGTCGTGCTGGTCTGAGCACAGGAGATGTCGGGGGCGTGATAACAGGCGTTTCGACATGCCAGTTTTTGCTCACGCATATATCACAGAACCAGTGTGAAGCATCATCTTGCCTTGAGTATGTCCCTTGTTCGGGCATACACTGTTGATGGTATGATAGTGGGCAGGTGACACACGGCACAAGCACAAGGTCATTGAGCTGTTTGCACTTGGAGCAGATATTTTCGCGGTGTCCACCGGCTTCTAGATCATCCCCACGTCAGTATTCCTTCTTTGATTCCAGATATAACGGGCTGCTTCATACTTTTCCATTCTTTGTATCTTATCAGTGACAAAGAGGTAGGCTCGTCCGGGCAAAACGGTGGTAAAATAGGCGGTACGTCTTGTAGATTTACGACGATAGTTCCACTTCCCGATGCCTTACTATCCAGGTGCCTCTTCAGTGGAGCGACAGTAACAGAGCGCTGGCCAGGTTGCCCGCTACGTGTGCTTGGTGCCTCCAGCCGCACATACTTTGGCGGTGGTTCACCGTCATCCCGGCGGCTTCGGCTTTGGCTTCGGCCGCTGGAGGGATACATGCCGTGCCAGGAATGTTGTTTAAACAGTTCTTACGGCTGCGGTTGAAGTCTGTCGATTAGAAGGCGAGGTGTTGAGCACACATGATTGCGTGTGCTCCTGAGATAGAGGAAGAGGTAAAAGGAGAACGATGGGAGATTATACGATATTATGTGAGCATGGTGTTTTACGTTTGACGTATCCACACATCTTCGGAGGGATTTGTCATGCACCTGTTTGCCACGGCCGAGTCACATGACACTTGACTCAATTTTAAGTGCCGACCACAAACAGGTTTCGGTGAGAATAGATAAGTAGTTCATTGTTGGCAAGAATCTTGGAAAATTTAAAATTTAACCTAGGAATTGTTTTGATTCTTGAGGGGTTTTTTCCAACGTGAGTCATTGTGAAACCAGTTCCTTACAATCTCCTCGTTTTGAGTTAGGACCTTACAGTTCTTGGTAGCATCGTCTTGCAGATCTTGTCCGGAATATCGGTTCAAGCAAGGCTAAATAGATTGAAATACAAATTTACCCAAACATTAATTAACGCGAACAGTCCACCAATAGCCGTCCTGCTAATACCGAATTACATATTTAGTACTCCGTAGCGTCGACGTATTTATATGGGTCTCTAGATGAATAAACTCACTCACCTCAGCCATCCTCTACAAAAGCCTGGTGCTGTTAGCCGACGTTATCCTTACACGATCAATCTTCGCGGAGCTTTCTATTTATTGTTGGTTGTACATCGTGCTGGAGATGAGTCTCCACATCTTCTCACTTGGGCACGGAGGGTAAAGCCAATCTCGCTATATGTCATGGTTCTACATGATAAAATCCTCCTCCTGAGATCCAGGTGTGAATAGCGTCTTAGCCGTCCCCAGGTTCATTATCCACTTCTTCTACTCTGCACTATTGCCGATACACGAAGATTTGCATGGGAGCTAGAGATACGCTGCTATCATGTACGGTGTGAAGTCCCACTATTGGCATGTCGACGGGCGTGGTGACTAACTACACCGGTTGTGATACGCCGCAGCAATTATCGTGTGGTACAGAGGCTACTACTAGCCAACATGTCCATTCTATCAATGGGCGTCGACTGCGAAACCGATGGCCATACCATTCCATTCGTTTCTCTCAGTGATGTGTGGAGGCTTCATGAACAACGTTCTTGAGGATGAATTCTTCAAGTCTCAGCATTTCTATTTCAACATAACCCTCTAGCCCTTAGTCTTTCTATCTCGGCGACGCAATTGTAACCAACATGCCCTCTATTGCCGAGGGTTATGCGTTATATTTGAAGCAGCGCGGAAGGTTTCTCGCCCAAGGCCGTGTCATGGGAATTCAATTTCTGGAACTATTCGGTTCCAATCTCTTCTTCGACCTTGCGCGGCACGCCAACGCCATGGCTCAGCAGCCGTCGGCTGATTTTTTGGGGGCAGTGCGCCGTGAAATACGTAAGAAACACCCGTAAGACGTCAATGAGAAGCAGCGAGGTAGGATATGCTGCAGAAGAGGTGAGCTTATGCCAAGGATCAAGGGGTAGCCTGCGAAGGGCGCGTTTGTCAAGAGGCCGCCATTGGTCCGAATCGCCGACGACGATCGGCAACTTTGTCTTTTCCCGAGTCACTTGTCGCTATTTGCTCACTTTTCCGACAGTGACTGGCTCCCTTCGATTCATGGTTCTTTGGAAGCGTATAAGAGGGAGAGTTAAAAGTCATTTTTTACGCCTCTCATCATCACCTTACCCCCAATGCCATATCGACAACATGTCTTCGCTACTCTTGCCTCGCAGCAATCGGGAATGTCTCATCGAGATCAAGATCAACCACAATTCCGATTTCAAGGTCTATACGTCTGGCTCGGTTATTTCAGGATGCGTCCTCATCACACCCCGGAAAGACACACCGTTCGATAGCTTCAGGATGCTCTTCACCGGAACCGCTTCCACACGGGTCGTTGATCCCCGATACAAAGAATCACCCACTTGCCACCACAAGTTCCTGCAGCTAATAATTCCAATATGGAATGGTCATCTCCCCGACACTCCTACTTTCGATGGTGGTCATTCCTACAGCGTGCCGTTTGCTTTCGTGGTCTCGTCACAGCTCGAACTCTACCGAGTGTGCTCGTCCGTCCACCTCAGGGTCACAAGAACAGCATTTGCGCCTCCCTCCTACAATGGGTTCTTGGGATCGCGATGATAACTCTCCCCAGATGGCAAGAATCGAAGTACACCTTGAGTGCTGCGATACATTACAGAGGTGGAAAGCCTGGAGAATTCAAGGCAATCAAAGCGTTCTCTTGTCTTAGGGTGCTACCGCTTCACCCCGAAGATCCTCCACTTCACGTTCTTCCTGAAGGCGAGAGAGACCATACGGAAAAATACCGCTTGGTTCAGACAAAAACTATACGGCAGAATCTATTTTCTTCCAAGATGGGCCATCTCAAGGCCTCCGCCACACAACCAAGCCCAATCACTCTCTCAGTTGACACCATTCGCACGTCAGAGTCCTCCATTAGACTTGATCTAGAGTTTGAATCAACATTCAAAGAAGCGAATCCTCTAAAAACTCCGGAAATGTCTATAGGGATCCTTGTTCGGAGTCTCTTAGAACCGAGGGATGCTTCAGTGTGGAAGACGGCATTCCGAACATAACAGTCAAGCACTTTGCAGCATTGACAATCCCGTTGTCACTATCAATCTGGGAGAACGCGCTTGTTCTTCTAACTTTTCCTTCCTGCTTGCTATCTCGCACCTACACTATTGATTTGGTGTTATCGGTCGGACGATTCGGCACATCTCTTTCTTTGGCGATCCCTCTTCAAGTGATTGTCAAACAGACGACCAGCTCGCAAGCAGCTGGACCACCATGTTACGTGGGTAAAAGACTGCACAAAACTTAGAAAACAATATTTACTCACGTTACCATCTGGCACCTCCTTGCCAAGAGCAAGCTCCAAATGATAGCTTGCCACCACCATATGACCAAGTTAGGTAAATGACTCATTTCGCATCATCCCACTCGCACTAATCGCGACACGCTACATGCTTGCTATTGGATTCTTGCTTGTCGAGTCCCATTTATTTATGTCCACTCTTACATGGTAGCAACAAAGTCATGTGGGAGACCGCTGCTTCACTTTCTAAAGTAATTTATATCTATATATTCCCTGAAGGAACTTTTTATTGTGGCTTTGACATCTATCTCCCTTGCCAACCTACCTTGCTGTTGTCATGTCTTCTATTGATCCATTCATCTCGAAATCGGACAGATTGCTTTCGAAGACCAGGCCAATCTCGGAGCAAGTGACAACCCTCTCACTGCTCGATGCAACCACGGCCAAATTCGCCTTAACCAACGCCATCTGGTTATTTGAGCGTCCAGAAAATGCCTATGGGGAAGTCTTCAGCTTGGTAGAACACTTCCGCCAGTCGCTGCGAGCCACCCTCGATACTTACCCACATTGGTGTGGCCGTCTCAAAGCCGTCACCGCCGTCGATGGAACCGTCCAAGATGAAACTCGGCATCTCCCCCGACATGCCCAACGCTACGGCCGCGTCTATGTCCATTATGGAACCGTACACGATCCAGGCGTTGAGTTCATCGTCGCACAAAGTTCTACCACTCTGGATGCCCTCTATTCAGTTTCGCGAACGGTAGATCAACCGTTGTGGGACCGACAGACAGTTCCGTTCAAGAGCTTTATCCCTTCGACGATTATTGCCAGTGCGCTGGATCCAAACGAGCCCAATGAAGCTGGAATTTTCAAGCCTCTAATGGCTATTCAGATCACGGAGACAGCTTGTGGGGGGTTCATCTTAGCCGCCAAGATTGCACACCCCTTAGCAGACATCTCATCTCTGGTCGGCTTCGTCAAAGATTGGGCTAGTGTCAGTTGCTCGATGTTTACCGGGGGGCCTAAGCCAACTTTGAGTCCCCTGTTTGATCCGGGTCTATTGGATGCTTTGGCAGCGGGTGACATCAATGCGGAGAAGCCAGATGGTGTCTTCCTTAAGCAATCTGAAAGCTTGCCTCTGCACAGGTACGACTGGTGGGCTGCATCTTCCAATGCTCCTTGGCCTACCAGAGTTCCCGATGTGTTCCAAGCCGAGAACCTTGCACCAGCTGGGAAACCCATGCCATGGTCGGAATGGGACGTCAAAGCGCCTGTCTCCGAATACATTGTGCATTTCAACCATGACCAAGTGGAGTTTCTTTGGAGAGAGGCAAGCCAGGGAGCTTCCTACAGATTCAGCCGACATGATGCTTTGCTGGCGCACATCTGGTCATGTATCATGCGGGCTCGCAACTTAGAAGCAGACACTGGCCCAGTCCACTGTGACCTTGTTTATGGTGTGCGGCCTGCGTTGAAGCTTGGCAATGCTTTCTTGGGTTCTCCAATCATCATGGTCAATGTCGAAATGTCGGGCGTTGACGTGACAGCTACAACGGAGACAGCAGAGAAAGAGAAAAGAGTGTCTCTCCAACCCATTTCCCAACGCATACGCGAGACCATCAACGAAATAGGCAAGCCGAGTAATCTTGTTACCTATCTTCATGGTTTAGCCTACGAAAAGTCCCCTCAGAGGCTGTGGCAAGCATTTCTTGGTCGACGTCATATCCTTGTGACGAGTTGGGCACGCGCCGGTGTATACGATATAGATTTTGGAGTAGGATCAAGTATTCGGTACGCTGATGGAGTGGTTCCAGCCTTAGACGGGATCATTTTAATCAAGGAGGGGCCTCCCTGGAAGAAGACGACTTCTACTGTTTCGCACGAGTATTCCTCAGCGCAGTCTTGGACAGGGAACGGCGTTGACATATCTATTAACATCGGCGAAGAGGATATGCAACGTCTGCTTGAGGATCCATTACTGCTTCCAAGATAAGTCAAGAATGCATGATTATATGTATCAAAATGATTGAATGGTGTCAATAGTAGCGTTCTATCTATTTATTGCAATAATTTGACATATGAACCGCGCGAGTACTATAAGAATAACTTGTGACAAAGGGCATTTCTTCAGTGGAATCCATAGGCTGTGAAGGCTTTTTGTATAAGGTAGCTTCGCTGAGCCAAAGTTTTTGAGGCCCCACAACACCAAAAAGACGGATCACGACCAAAAAAACATACAACAGCAGGGATTCCCCGGTCGTCACCGACCCGAGTACTAATCTGCCGCTTCTCAGCTTGACTAAGGGAGAGCGGACGGGATCCCGTATTTTCTAAGAGCTATGGTCGTATGTACAGGAAGAGGCAATGCCACGGGTTATAATGGCCAAGAGAAACGCATAACAAAAAACTAAAAAAGAATGATATACAATAGCGAGGATTCCCCGGTCGTCACTGACCCGAGTACTAGTTCGCCCCTCACCAGCTTGACTAAGGGAGAGCGGACGGGAACCATTGTCTACTTTTCGAACCGACCCGAGGTTTCGCCGCCAACGTACCCACATGGCCGGGTGAGTTGCGTCCCCACACCACGCCGCCCTGCATCCGAGGTTTTACCAACCCGGCTCCGTTTCGCTAGGAAAACGGCGGGCTCGGGGCCTGACGTGGAGACCGTTTTCCCGTCCGTTGTCCGGCACAGTTTCCTGTAAGCGCCGGGGGAGGTGGTATACACACTCCCCTACCCCCTTCTGCACCCATCAGGGGCTTGGGTGTACTCCCCTCCATCAAGCATCAGCGAAGCGCTCCCTCGTTGATGTACTAAGAATGGATAACGTAGGTAATGCCTGAGGTTTTGAGCGAAGAGCTGGTAGCATTTTTGGGGGTCTAGTGCGTCTCGCTGATGTTTATGTTCCCGCTCCTGGATGGCTAGGAATCTCTTGGAGAGCACACTCTGATCTGCGTCTCCCGTCCTTCTCTCGGACCTTTCTTCCTCTTGTTAAGTCTCTCTCTTCTTGTCACTCCACAGACACACACAGACACACACACACACGCGCGCGCCGATTTTCCGTACCAATTACTCCTTCACATTATACCTCATTATCCCTACTATCCCGCGATAACCTTAGGGCTTCCAGAGGAGCTCCCCGATGGCGGTTATGATATATCATGCGAATGGCTGCTGAATCCATCACGGCCTAGGGAGGGCATGTTCAGAGATGAAGACAAAGAAAGCATTTGTCGAATAGTAGAAGAGTATGAGCAAAACCCCTTGGACGAGTCTCATTTCTTCAGCGAGAGAAGAGCGAAAGAGATTGAAGATATATGGCGACACTGGCAGAAGTATGTTTCATCTCCCTAGGTGCTCGATCCCAGTTAGCTCCTCTCATCGTAAATCGCGAGCTGAATTACTAACAAGACTATCCAGCTATGCTACTTGCGCAGGCCGTGATGCCGAACAGGTCTGGGTTGATATCTGCACAGGAAGGGAAGCAACTGCCAAACCATTCTTCCAACCCTTCCTGAGGTGGTACGTCAAACAGTCTGTTACACTTCGTCCATGCCTGGGGCCAACGGAGTGGAAGAAAGTACAGACTATAAGATGTGCGGTGACTCTGGAGGACGTGTGGTCAACTCTTGTAGCAGCCGCCAACAAGAACTTGATAAAGCCACGACGTCAGCGTGAACCTGGCAATGCGCAGTTCATAGCGCTCACCTATTCTTCCCAAAAGAGGCAGAGTCAGAACGCTGCTGTCTGCGAGATTGGCAGGGTGAGATAAATCAAATACACGTTGGCGACGTCTCCTCTGACTACTTCTCGATGCAGTGGATTGGTAGCGAGGCCGGAAAATTAGATCTTCGACTCGACCAGACTTTCGAGAAAGCAGAAGTGACGACAGAGGACCTTTTGCTCGTGCTCCATACACTTTGGAACAAGGCCCCAGACATTACCTGCAGTCCGACCTCACGTCTGGCCTTTCATACTGCCGTCGTTGTCGGCGGGATCGGTGGCTGGAGACCGAAGAGCTTTCTCGGGCTGAGGTACAAAGATGTGGAGATTGCCCGTGTCCGACACCCTCGTAACCCTCGAGAGGTCTGTCTCGTCGCAGAAGTCACAATCTATCAAGTCAAGCAACGAAAAGATCGCGTTCGCAGAGACCAACGCGACAAGTACGTGGCCTCTTTTCTCGTTGGTTAAATCTCATGACGCTTGACTGACGTTTCTCGACAGACTCAAATTCTCTATCACATTCGTTCCTTGTAAACCTCTCTGTCTTCTCACAAAGCTCCTTAGTAGGGCTATTGCAGATGATGCTTTCTTTGCGGGACACCGCACTTTCGAAGAGCTCCTACCATCAGACCATCAACTCAGAGAGGGGATCGACTTTTCCGCATTCAAATGGCGAGACGAGATCCTGAAGAAGGAAATTGTTCCACTGTCGTACCATCAATTCCGAGACATCTGGAACAGGACCCTCTTTGTTGCTGGTATGCTCGAGAATCCGCGGTCGTACTCACTGAGGGTAGGCGCTGCTGGAAAACTAGATGGTAAGTAACCACCGACAGAAACCTTCGATCGTGTAGCTAATGGAGTAGGACAACTAACCCCAGCCCTTCGAAACTTCATCCTTTCGCATTCCACAGGCGTGTACGAGACCAGTTACCATCCAGTCCACGTGAGAGAAGGCTTAATGCAGGTGTCCTTTGGCGACCTGGCTGGCGAGAGCAATGACCTTCTGGGCATAATGCGGAATGCTTGTCTAAAGCGCGATCCATGGGCTCCTATTTACATCACGAAACAGGACCTAGACGACTTTGAAAACAGGCGAGATATCAGTCAGCTTAGGGCAAGGCTCGGAACTTCGACACCCAAATGAGAAGAAAGCAAAAAGATTACGGGATGCATTCAGTACATTCGGAATACGCTGGAGAAACTACTGATACAGCAAAGGCGCTGCGAATATTTTGAGAACTTGCTACAAGGAAAACCGAACACACATCTTGTCGACGTTTCTGCCACCAACCCGCGTACCAAGTTCCACAAGGCAAGCAGCGCAGTCGCGGGTCGCATCGCTCAGTTCTTTGTGGATGAGACAAGCCACACGGCCCTTTCAAGGAAACTAGTGGCATATCTTCAAGAGTTACCGCTAGAGGCTTCCACTGAACTGGTCGCTCAAAGAGACATCGACACGAAGACGAAGAGTAGTGCGGGGGCACCACCAAAACCCCGATGTCTACTTTGTCATAGTCCCAGCTTCCATAACAAACAGAGCCTCAGCAGACATGTTTGGGACTGCCACAAAGACATGTTTGGCTGCCAGTTCATGTGCCCAGAGTGCAACAGGCTAGGAAAAGGTGGAGTGGTAATTGAAGCTGGACGAGCAGCCTGGAGTGGTCACGTTGCGCGATACCATGACACAATCAATGTGCCAAATCCGACCTCTGCGAAGACAGCGTATTGTCTCCTTTGCTCAAGCTTTTTTCACGCCAAAGGGTTTCAACGCACATTTCAACCGCAGCCACTTGGCCCAGATGAGCCAGACTCTATCATGCCCTGAGTGCAGTCGGCAGGGCCAGAATTGTCACATCAAAGGGCAAGATGATTGGGTCTTCCATGTGAGAGGGGCTCATGACGGGGGCTGGGGAGTTCCCGGAGCAGTGATGATTAGCAGTTAGAACGAGGGAGGTAGTGATCATCAGCCATCTAGGAAGAGGAAGCAAGAATTGGTAGCATGGGGACAGATTAAGAAGTTGAAAGGTTGCTGGCAACAGCCTTGTGAAGCACAACCTTCCACAGAGTGGAGGTGGGACAGGGAGGCCGAAAGCAACGACAACCATGGCAACGAAGAGTTTTGGGTCACAGGACGCGACGAGGATTACGTTTAGGGTGATGAATTGTTGATATGAGTAGTAGAGATAGTCACCTCTGAAAGGAAGCTTAACTGAAAGGAAGGTACAGATGCACCATTCAAAACTTGGAACTATTCGAAATCTGGTGTATCACTTGAAGAATCATTAGAATTATCTCCCACTGTCTTTAACTATGTTGCTAGTTCATACTTCCCCATTGACGCAGCCGTCGCATTGGACTGGATTGCATTATGAGAGCTGACTCGATCACGAAGTGCAATCTTGCGCTGCTGATGAGGCACATAGCCCTTTCAACGATGGAAGACCCTGCTCTCGGAACCCCGCTAAAGCCGACATTCTCTGGCTATATGCCGGAGACAAATTCGCTTCAGCCCCTCCTTACTTAAACGGGGTTGGATATGAGGAGCCAGGGTCTATGGCTTCCTAGGAAGTCGTTCCCAATATGGCAGCCTTCGAGGCCATGAATGGCATCAGGCTAACATCACGAGCGAGCTCCTCGTAATCCTCCTGCCGTCCCTACTCACCAGATACCCTCATCGCGTTCTACAGTGATGCAGGAGGGTGGTTAGTGTGTCGGAGGACAACAGCGCCCCTGTCTCACTCACACCAACACCGGAGCATCCGGAGCATCCCCGAGCCCACGACCCACCCGGACCCGGGCGGTTATTCGAGACACAACGTTGGCCGGCCGGCCGGCCCCGGGCCCCACCTGAGAATAATTCCCGCTCAACCCCGCCACCCTTCAACTATAAAACCCCCGAGAAGGATACCACCCCTTCTCCTCTCAAGCCTGAGACCAAACTCCTCTTCCGCAATTATGAGTTCTCACTCTAACAAACGGAGATGTTTGTTTGTCTCGCCCAGCGATCTAGCCTCCTGTTTCAATACCCATGTTGTTGGGGCTAGCTCCTATCCTCCACTGCTTGAGGTTGCAGTCCCTTTTTACATTCCACTCACGCATCCTTATTTAGACCTACCCCAAGTGGCTCCAGTGTCTATCGATTCATTGATCAATAGGGCGGAAGTTTTGAGACTTGGGTACCGAAATGCCCACACTTAGGCATTGTATAAGTTCCTTGGCCGGGCGCGCGCAGGCATCGAGACATACGGCCCAGAGGTGGGTCAGTATTACCGAGAACGGTATCCCCACCTACGGCAATGGATTGAGTATCTTGTGCTTCTACATGACCTACCAGTCAGCCCTCTCCCCCCTTTACGTCTTGTCTAGAGTTAATAGGTGATGTACAGCCAGCCAAAGCACCATCTCCATTCCGTGTCCAAAAGTGCCTCTTCCGTGAGGCCTTTAGTCAAGCAGTCGTTTTCTCAGCCTTAGGCTCTATGAAGTCACATGAAGTGGCCGCATCTTTGATCAGGGGCATAAGTCCGGATAAAGTAATTGCCACCTTACGCAACGCCCTCGAAGCCGAATTCGAAAATTTGCACATTTGTCAAGCAAATCTCAACAACATCGCCCTCATCCGCCACATTCTAGTACAGGTTGGTGGTTCACAAAACAACGCGCAGATGGACCTGCTAGACATTGACTGCACTTATGACCGCATATCAGCAATATTTTCTACTCTCTTGGGCGGAGCTGAGCCTACACACCGTGAGACGAGTATCAATATTAATGTGTTGGTGGAGCAATTATCTGAAAGCCGTGCATTCGCTGGCTTGCGTGTAAATGAGGAGTTAGCTGTGAATTTAGCTGCGAAGTTGAAGTTGACTTTCTGGATGTGGGCAGCAGTAAGTTCACTATCTAAGTAAGTGATTTCTTACTAATGATAACTAGAACATCCTATCTGATTGGACTCTGGGGTTCTCTCCGCAGGCTTGGAAAAGTCTTAGAGCTCTCTTAAATGAAGTATCTAGTCTCTGTCATTCTCTTCGAGAGGCTCATAACGCTGAACGCATTTTTACCGTGTGGACCTACATCACGCGTAATAAAAATCCAGACGCACGCAATCGAATTCAGCAAAAGGCGGACGGAATCTTTGACCGAGCATGTCAGAGTCTCCTGCAACTACAGATCACATCGCCGCAAATGGCCCTAGACTTGATGGCCATGACGTGCATTTCTCGACTGTTTCCTACGAAAGAGCTACCGAGGCCAAGCCAGTCAAGTTCAATTAACACATTGGATACCATGCTTAAGAACCACTCAAGGGAAAACACATCATCAGCACTGAATCGACTGCTTACATCACTCCACCATATTCTCATTGCCGACAACTTCTCACGCCAAAATCCCACCTTAGCCAGGTTTATTTGTCAAATCGGCCTTCAGAACCTCCTATTAGAACTGAACGACTCACACGCAGACCAATATTGGGCATACCGAATTTTCAATGTCATTCTACATTCCATAGCATTCAGAAATTTGAGCTAGCGTGCCGGAGCCTATCCTGTGAGATTAGCACCCTTGCGACAATCTTCAGAGGCCCGGGAATGTTTGGTAAATAGTACAGGGTATTATGGTGATACAGTGGAAGTCATGAAGGAAGTGCTTGCGTTGAGTTCCAAGTGCACTGAAAGCACCAAAGCTATGGAGTCAATGCAAGATATGAAACCCACGGAAGGGACAGAAAACACAAAGATCATAGGGGATACGGATGATATAAGCATTTGACTGATATTGCTTATGAAACAACGCGATGTACCGCAGTCTTTTTGGTTTTGCTATTTTACTTTTATGGGCCTTCTCGTTCTTGGCCTCTGCCTCCCCAAGCCCCTTTCCTCACTGTGTTCTCTCTTTCAGGTTACATTGTAATCTTCGTTAGAAGGAAAGCGGCATTTGACAAGGACTTCAGATAAAGCGCTGGCCATCGTGCAACCCCTTTTCGTGCTTCCAATGCGAGCTCTCTGTAGCTAGACGAGGTAGGGAGGGTATGCCGGCGCTTAAGGCTCTGTTCGATGATCTGATTGCTTTTTGACTCACAGGTTAAATATAGCAGCATCAGCTTGATTTGTATTGGCTGCTGCGCTCCTCGTGTTCGTAGCCGGCGCTTGTACCGGGCCTACATGTCAACTTCTGCCCGCGAGCCCCGGTCTTCCTCCCCTTATTGCTCCGGAGAAGTGGGGCTCCCCGCGGCGTAACGCCGTCCGGCGACCATTTAGGACCGGCCTTCATTTTATTACTGCAAAAACCTATTTTAGGGCTCTAGCGTTAACTCACGTATAAAGCTACATTCCTGTCAATTTTTTCCCCCGCTAAACCTACTATCTTCCATTATCTTCCGCCGTCTTTCATTATCTTCCCCATCTATTCATACTCACCAGCCTTAGCCTCTTCTTGATACATCATGGCTCGACAGAAAGAAACCTGACAACCGCGTGTAAAGATAAACAGAAACCCAAATCAAGGGATGAAGAATCGCCAAGTCGGAATAAATAGAATGGCAAATACATGGTCCCGCTGCTACGGAGGCCAGGTCCTGGTTGCCATTCGAAAAGAAGATGGTGAGTGGAGCGGTTATCAGTCTAATCCTAGCCTGATTCAAAACCTTCCACGTCTTTGCTTTCCGGAATCCCAACTCCTTGCTCCTTGTGACTTTAAGGAAGAAATCAAAGGCGATCATACTACTTTAAGTCCATTCCTAATCCTCGACTCCAACCCATCTCACTATACTTCCTTAGATTCACCAATGGAATCCATGACTCAGACGCAAGACTTAGAGTCTATCCACCATCAAAATGAACAGATTGAACTCAAGCTGCCATTAACGCTCTTGACCCATAGCAAGGGTGTTCAGCAGCCCTCATCCTCACCCTTGCCCTCGATACTGGAGCTGAAACCAATTTCAATTTGAGAACTCTATCGGAGGGAGTCCTTGGTCTATCTTCTTCAGAGCTTCAACTAGCGTGATTCAGTTGTGGTTAGGCCTGTTGTAGAAAGACAAGTGATAAAATATGATTGTTAACTGTCCTTTTGTACAGTCTGCTCTGAGTCGATTTATCGTGTCATGGCTTGTGCCTTGAGAAAGTCTTTGATATATTTAAATAATAAAGCCGGAAATCCGATCCTGGTGCTTCATTTTCGCCAAGTTGTGCTCTATGTGACCAATACTGGCGTGAAGAGGGAATAGCGAGGCTACTATAAGTGCTGCAAAGGGATTATCGGATATAATATTAATTGATCAAGCTGTATTACTAAGAGAACTATCTGAATGGTTGCTACTACTGAACTGGGTGAGGATGATCCAAATATGGAATCTTACGTGTGATTAGTGCTCCGCTCAATAGCGCTAAATAGTGTCACAGCCGGTGCTCTATGTGGACTTCGAGTGGGCAGAGGCCTGCACTTGTTAGCCTGTTGAGACTACTAGACCGGCTAACACTGGTTGCGCCGGCTTCTGACTCCTCCGCCAGGAATTGACGAGAAAGGTAAGAGCATGGAGCCAGGGCGTGATCTCGTGGCCCTAGAACCCAGGTTCCAGCAGGGATTCTGAGTTGCTGGGTATTTAAAGGGCTTCGGTCTCCCTCCTTCTCTACCATCACTTCTTTCTCTCTCATCTTCTCCTTCTCCTCTTCCCCTCTTCCCCTCTTCCTCTTCTCCCCTCGCTAATATCTATCTTAAGGATGGTAACTCTTAAGTCGTTTCGGGCGACGTCCCCTATCCTACCCGCTGCCTAGCCTACCTTCATCTTGATCAGTGATGATGAAAGCAATAAGTTCAGCGATGGGGGCACTGAATATGATTACTCAAACTCGTAGGGCACAAGCTCCCCCTGGATGAGTCGGAACGATCGTGGTAGGATGAGGCTGTCGTATTTGCGGGCGATGGCGTCGGTGTCATTGCCTATATACTATGGCGCCGAGATGTTTCGGCAGTCAACCAGCCGTTCCGTCGGTCGGATTGGAAAGTGCTTGTGCAGCAGGGCGATTCCTAGGTGTTCGTGGACTTTGTTCTTCAGAAAGAGGTCACGGATAGGACCGATGATGGCGGTTCTTGCGTCCAATTGTTGAAATTGCTCAGATGCATGGCGGAGGTTTGGGAGCGAATCGTACGCCTCAGGGTTATACGGAGCACTCGCCGAGAATTAAAAACCGCCAAAGGAACAATATTGCAGATAACTCACAGGGAAGTGTTTGGCGCTCGATCCAGGATCGGCGGTGTATTGAAACTTGCGACAAGTGCCATTTGGAATGCTTCAGCTTAACAAGCACCAGGAAAGGATAATAAGGATAGCAAAACCAAACTTATCAATAGATAAGCAGAAGTAAATGAGGAATTATTGGGGATAGAGAATATTGAATGAAGGCACAAGGGCCGGTTAGACGGACGAGAACGTTAGTGAATGAGAGAATTAAACACAACAGGAGAGGTATAACTTTATCTTCGTCACTGCTAGCAGCCCTGTTGGTTGCCTACCCAGCTGGGATATCAAACACGAGGCTGTCTAAGCTTCAGGCCCGCGTTGGGTCTCTCTGCCTCCCAAGGAATTAATGTCTGTGGCCTGCTGCTGGTTCATATTGCTGTAGCGTTCCATTTTGCGTGGGGAACTGCTGCCTACGGTCGTATCGCCTGAGTTCACCGGGAGATTCTTGCGAGGGCGTACCATTCATCTCGAAGAAGTCAAGCAGCGCGTAAAGGACGAGATGATTGGATAACCTGCGGTGGCCTTGGAAACTGACGCTGAGGCTGGCGTGATTGATGCCTAGAAACCGTCGGTCTAGAACAGACTGCCTTATTGAACACGTCAGTCCAAGGCCGGGCGTCCTGCATAGTTTCGCGATGTGGTGACCAACGATCGCCCGTTCTTGCAAGGCATGAGGCTCTACTCGCACGACTCCGTCAGCACGCTTGATTGATCGGGTGACCACCGTAGAACTCTCTCAGAATGGGGGACGATAGTGGATTCAGCCCCTGGCGTGCGTTGGCATTCGGGAAGGCATGTCTGCAACATCACTGTAGACCCAACGGCCTCTGGTTAAGATAGCTCGGGGTGGTCTTGGAACGAGTGGCTCAGATTGGCCAACAGATCCTTCACGGACCGGGCCTCCTGCATAGTTACGCCGATGTGGTGACTCACGAGCGCTGGGCGGCCACTTGAGAGCTGTGCAGTATGCACCGAGGAAGCAAGTTCCCCGCTGTCACAGGAACTCGACAACTCAGGAGGGGCGGTTGAGAAAACAGAGCCCGAGTCGCGTCGAGGCTTACACGCCCAAATCGCGTCGATTACACGCCCAAATCACGGTCTGTGCACTGCTTACTTTCACGCCCCCTTTGTGATGTAGGGCCAGGAAGAAGGCTGGGGATAACCGCGATGACATCCAGATATGTAGGACTTACACAAAGCACGCGGTTTTGATGGCGCGTATTGTCAACACACGCGCTGGCTCCGTGGTTGAAAATTGATCCAAGTATGTCAAACAATGGCCCAAAGGCGGAAATCGGCCATCGGGTAATATGGGTCCAATCGATGCCGAGCCGGCCCGTAACATCCGGCGTTGGCTATCAGCGGAACCCGGCTGACGGGGTCGAGTTGTAACAATTGGTCTCCGCTCGGGACCGAGATGGGTGCCCCGGACGGCCAGGAAATAGGAGCCTCCAATGCCAGAGGGACGTTGTCTGTCATGGACGGAAGGACTAAGGGAACAAGGGTATGCTCTATGCTCTATTCACTGTGCTGTGATGTGTGACGACGAGAAAGTGGAAGGAAATAGATTATCAGACGATGACAACAGATAGAGAAAGCCAGAATACAAAATCAATTTTTACTACCAAAAACCCAACTCGCGTATATTCCCTTCCCTTTATTGCACCCATTTCATAGAATCACTTAGACCCAGACTCATAAGGTGTTGAATTTGAATGCCCCCAGATGTCCCTCTTCTTGGTTTTCTGGCTGGTCCGCTGGCATGCCTTGCTGAGTGGTCACGGGAAGAGAAGGAGCAAAGAGAGGGAGGCCCCAGGGGTTAGTGCAAAAGAATTCCCCGACTGATAAGGTTTGGATTAGTAGGCTATCGCCGTAAAAGCCTTGATTTGTGCCTTCTGTGAGGGCTATCGGCACCAGGGGGTATTGGACCACGAAGCCTTCTGTCGCCATTAATGGATAACTGACCGAGACATCGCTTTGACGGCCTTTATCGACATTATAATCGGGCGTGCTAACTGTAGAGACCAAGTCGTCGCCTTGGTATGCAGGGAAAGACTCAGTATCAGAGGCAACCGGAATGTTCTGAGCCATGTTCTGCTGGTGATGTAGTTGAGCAGGGGGCAGACAGCGCTTCTTCATATGCCTCTTGAGATCATGAGGATACTTATACGTACGACGGCAAACAGGGCAGGCAAATGGTCGCTCATCGGTATGTGATCGTAAATGCCTATCCAATCTGGCTTTAGAGTGTCTCTGAGGACACTGTGGACACTGGTGTATGCCCGTAGATCGAGGCGGTACGAAGCGCTCTAGAGGTGGTCAAACAATCAGTTTCACGCCACATAATAGGACCGCACATACTTCTTCTGCTTATGTGCCGAGCAAGCACATCACGGCGGGTATATTGCTTGCCACATGCCATATTGCCGCATCTTCCCTCGCAGACGAACTCGAACTTCCCTGGACGGTGTGACTTCTCATGGCGCCTAAGGTTCTTAGACTAACGGAACCGCCGGCCGCAATTCTCGCATTCATATCTTGAATCTTCGTTCGTCCCAGAGGAATAATTCCCATGGCTCTAGGGGGGAGTTTCTCGGCCTAAAGGTGGTTAAACCATTAGTTCCGTGCAATAGGAAAGGCTTATACTTACTATGAGGAAGCAACCTTTCTCAGGATTCAGGCACGCTCCAAAGGAAAGACTCAGATATACCAGTATCAGAGGCAATTGGTGTGTCCTAGGCTATATTCTGCTGGTGAGGTTGAGCAGGGGGCAGACAATAGGTTTCATACACAAATGGCCTCTTATCAGTATGTGTTCGAAAATGCCATTGCAAGGAGGATTGGTCGGGGAGACTCTTGGGGCATTGTAGACACATAAGTCCACCGCCATGGCACTTCTCATGGCGCGTGAGATGTTGGGGGGCTGTGAATGTTTTAGGGCAAAATCTACACTTGATCGGATCCAAGTGCGTTGTCAAGGAATGATTCTCGTCATTCTGTGGGGGAGTTTCTCGGTCTAAAGGTGGTCAAACTGTCAGTTCTGCGCGGCAGGATAGTAATATCAAACCCGAATTTTCAAGCCTCCTTCATTGGCTTTGGGTGTGAGAGGGGTGATGTCAGGGGTCTGGCAACAACCTCCCCGAGTATGTGTACAGTGCCATTTGAATAGTAGGAGCCAATGGATTCTGTGGCTTGCGTCGTTGTCAAACTGTTGTGAGAGAGCAGGGCTTCAGTCCTACCATTTGCCTTGCATTTTCACAGGACTGCACTAGCCCTCGGTGCGACAAAGGCAACAACCTGGAGCGAGCCTGCCTTGGCTTTCTTTTGGCGTCGCGGGCTCCCATCCAACTGCTGCGCAGACCGCGACCAGGTGAGTCAGCTTGGTATGCAACAGACGGAACTGGTCGTTTTCCCGTTTGTATGACTTCAGTCCGTTAAGCCAGATACCTTGGTATTGTTGACCAGAAGCTTTGTTGCTAAGTAGGAGGGCAGGTAGTTCACAAGCGAAGAATACCGCCCTCGTTATGTGCGCTTCACTCGGGCCATCGTGGATGGAAGGAGGGGGGGAGCGGCTGACCACAGCAGGGCCACAAGTTGAGCCTCATGTACGAAAGAAGGCAACCGGGCGAACGCAAGGCGGGTTGGCGCTGCCGCCGCAGTGAGGCTCAACGTGAAAGACAACCGTGCGAACCAGATTGGCGCCCAGAAGGAAGGCAGCGCGTTCCAGCCGGCCTTCATTAAACACCCAGCACCCAGGTTTCCTTCCACTGGCCCACGTTACAGCCCCCTCATCTGCGCTACTCATTCTACCTTATCCCCGACGATCATCAATCATTTTCCCATATGAAAAATGGCCAACATCACAGACAAATGGGTTGGATATCTCCGTAACAGAGATCGCCAGGGCAAGGAGGGGGAATCCACCAACTTGACGTGCCCAGATTGCAAAGTTGAAATTGGGAGTATCGAGTCCTGGCGAAAGCACGTCAAATCAAATCCCCAACACCAGGAGAAATGGCCGACCGAGCAGGATGTAGATTCTGCTTACCGACTATACGTTCAGGCGCAGGCGTATGTTCTCTTTTCTCCTACTCTTGCCGCTGTGGCTTTTTCACTCACCACACTCTTACAGATCGAGCAAACCCGATGCATCCCGAATTAACTGCAAGCGCCATGCAGGCGAAACCCCGGCGTCTGACACAGTTATCGAGCCTGATGACACTCGAGAAGCTAAGCGCCGATGTCCTACACCAACAGCCAACCCTACACCATCAAGTCCTTCCAACGCGCGAAGCAGAGCACGAAACGACTATGAAGGGCGACCTCACAAAAATACCACCGGACGCCAGCTCTGGACGGCGGAAGATGGAATACACCCCAAGGCTCCCCAGAGTCAAGCTCGGGCTGTGCCCGTCGCCTCTCAAAGACAAACACCTTCAACCCAGAACAGCAACAACCCCATCACGGCGCCTCAAAGTCCGCCCCAGCCTGGACCGGATGACGACAATACATCTGTCATGATCCCCCAGCCAGAGACAAGGCCCATTTCGCAAGACCAATTAGTTGCGGAAGTAAAGGGTATATACGCCGGCCTGGTTATGGTTGAAACAAAATGCATAGAAGTCGACAACGCACAATCCTCCAACGCCGAGTCGAACCCCAAGCTTAATAACGACCAGTGGCAAGCCCTGATAGCTCTACACAGAACTTTATTGCATGAGCATCATGATTTCTTCCTTGCCAGCCAACATCCCTCCGCTAGCCCTGCGCTTCGACTGTTAGCGTCCAAATACGCTATGCCTGAGCGCATGTGGCAACACGGTATACATTCGTTCCTTGAGCTTCTAAGACATAGACTTCCTGCGTCTTTAGAGTATATGCTTATATTCTTATACCTAGCTTACAGTATTGTGGCCCTCCTATATGAGACTATCCCTGCTTTTGAGGAGACATGGATCGAGTGCTTAGGAGATTTGGGCCGATATCGAATGGCGATCGAGGATGACTGTATCCGGGACCGTGAGACGTGGACTGGCGTTAGTCGCCATTGGTATAGCAAGGCTTCTGATAAGTCTCCTATAACGGGTAGGCTCTATCACCATTTGGCAATTCTTGCAAGACCCAATGCCTTGCAGCAGCTTTCCTACTATACAAAGTCGTTGTGTGTCCTGATCCCTTTCCTGGGCGCTCGGGAAAGTATCATGATACTGTTCGACCCAGTGCTGAGCAAGAGCCCGAACTGCCTGGCACCAATCGATGCAGCCTTTGTGAGGGTTCATGGCATCCTGTTTTCCGGAAAGTCCAAGGAGAGGCTTCAGGAGTCGATGGACGAGTTTATTGAGAAGCTCGACATTGGACGTGTGACCAAGAGGTGGCTAGACGCAGGGTGAGTATCTTATCACCGGACTTAACCCACGTTTCATGAGTCTTCTGCTAACCAAGTCAGATATTATATCGGCATTTCGACTGGCTGCTCTCTGCTTGGCTATGGTGTCGAATCTAACTTGCTCATGCGGGCAATGTCACAAAAGCCTGAAGAGACAGACGTTCCCATGGACGGAAACTCCATCGCAGAGGCGAACCCAGATGAGACATTCAAGCAGGCCCTTAGCTTTGCGGTACGCATCATCGAGACGGTAATGAGGCGATGGGGAGATACGAACACACTCCCCTTCTTGCACACCGTGCTGGTATTCATGAACCACATGACGCGATTCCCAGGGGCCATTTCCCACATTGAAGCGGCATTCCCATGGAAGCTAACAGCCATGATGCTTAACTCGCAGCTGGTATCATGCGAGGACGATTATGAGGTACACTCTAATTTCTGCTTGCCAGAGAAGGGCCAGCTTCCTCGCCCCCTGCCCGAAGACTTTGCCATGCGCGGGCTCATCTACTCAGAGAACTACTTCCCTAACGAATGGTTCAAGAACGACAAAATTGATGAGGATGAGAAGTGTTTTGAGCTGGGGTCTATGGTGGAGGAGAGAAAGGACCGTATCTTGACTTTAGGTTGCAAGATCGCGAGCTCAGGATCCTGGCTCATTTGGGACCCAGAGACGCGCCAATTCTCCGTCCCGGCCAAGTATGATGTGGAGCTGGAGGATGTCCCTGTCTGAAGTCTCTCCGCCAGAGTTACAACGGTCATGTGGATTGTTCTATGGCTTGGCCTAGATCTAGATCTTGGCCATTCGTTTGGTGTTTTCACCTTGTTGTACGTCCGGATGGTTACACGCATGTTGTTTTTAGGATACGTTTTTTTTTTTTTTTTTTTTTTTTTTTTTTGGAAAAGCCTGGTCCCCTACTGTCCCTCTCTCTCTCTTTTTTTTTCTGCTTTTTCTTCTGTGATAAATATTGAGTGGATGGGTTTCCCTTTTTTCTTTTCCCTCGTTTTATCTACTATTGGTCTTGGCTTTTAGAAGATAGTCCAAGGTGGTAGTTAGCTGTCATTGATATAGCAAGGCCTCAGACAAGTCTCCAACCATGGGCTGCTTGTACCATCATCTCGCCATCCTCGTGAAGCTGCCAAACCATTTTACGGAGGGTTGAATATTTCTCAAGTATACTGTAAACATCTGAGGGTTAGCTTCGTATTTCCTTTCTCGTGCCAACTCGACCGGCTTCGGAGCGAGTCTCAGAAGCTAGTGGGCTCAGCCTTAGCAACATGACGATCTACACTGCCACAGGAAGACGCGTCGCGATGGCGCCTACACTCGGAAGCCCGACGAAACGACCGGCCACAAAAAGCGCACGTCTTTCCCTGGTTGCGGGGGAGGCCAGGTTTATCTCAGCCCGCACGCAACCCGACCAAGTGAAGCTATACAAGATGAGGAGAAGTATTGTATGGCTATACGGAGCAGATATTGCCTGCCTGGTGTACCCCAGAACGCTCCAGAAGTCATCTCTCTTGGCTCGTACGGAGTAGGGCTCACGGGTAATATTGATTGGCTCAGAGAGGCCCAACAGGCGATAAGCATCACTAGCTGTCACAAGACCAGCACAGGTAATTGGTCAAAATCGCGAACGCGGTTGCCCTGTGTGGCTGCCTGTTTACCCTGGACAGGCAAGCCCACATACTGCGTTCCAAGCCTTGTGCATACTCTCCAACGATAGGTGTTGCGGTGATGTTTGAGGAAATGGCAGCCGCGATGAGGCATATCCCACTCGCCCATACAACCCGATTCGTGGGCAGAGACGCGATCCCGTTGTGATGCGTTTTGGTCAGACTGATATTTTATCTATTATTCCACGGTATTGATTTATTAATTTAATCTTCCTCCTTTTATTTATTTATTTATTTGTTCATTATTTTTAGCCCTCTTCGACTATGACACGACCACAGTGACCCATTGCAATACTATCCTCTCATGCACTATATTTTGGTACATGTTTCCTGCATCCATTGACCATAACTCACCTTTGCCACTCCAAACTCATACAATCTTGCTAGCGCTGCTATATTTCTACCCAAACAGGGCACACAACGCTGACACTTTTGCCATGGGCACCAAAGGGCTGTGGGCATTTCGATATGGCGGAAAGTACTACGTGTTCTTGAATCAGTAGTAAGGCAGCCGTCTTCACTCTCTATCTGCTGGCTGACTGACACGCCAACTTTTTCTTCACAGCGATTCGGACCAGCTGGGCGAAACCCTCGCCGTTGGTGTCCCGCGGGACCCTCCTGAGTTCCAGGCCTGGCTGGACGAGAAGCGCGGTGACTTCGAGGCGTTGAAACAGCGCTTGGAACGGGCATGGCTCGTCTCACTGGACGCTGGCGGCAAGTTAGAGCTGCTCCCCGAAATTGCCGGTTCCGAAGACCTGTTTATCGCGCCGGGCTACGTGAGGCCCCACGGTGATCTGTTCCTAGAGCACACCGTCGTGGTCGATCTCGACCGAGGGCTCCTCGACTATGATGGGGTTTGTTTCTTCCTCCTGGCCCAGCTGCCACAAATCCTTGATCCGTTACTCAAGCCCGCCAATCGGTACTGGCTGGGGCTGGACGCAGAGCTAGAAACCCCCTGCATCATAACTAATGTGGTGCCTGCTCTGCCCTATGACAATGAGGAAGCGATTATTTCTAAGTACTATGCGCTATGCCCTTAGTTCGAGGTGCCCCTGTCGCCCATGACCACGCCAATGAATGCCTCAGAGGCCTTGGTGTCGTCTATGACCCAGGCATTCGCCCTCATGAGCCAGATGTACAATCGCGCCATCACCCAAGTGCGCGATGCGTGTTACGAAACGGACCACTTGTTCCGCGAGGTGAGCTACCTGCTGCTCAACATGGCCTCCTGCTCCCCCGACCATGTCAGGCTCGCCAATGCCGAGGGACTGGGGTGGCCGGCTAGAGCGGAGGAGTGCCTGCGTGATAGACTGACCGTATTCTCGTTTGGGTTAGGGATATGCACGACCTTGCCGTCTTTGTCGTGATCGGGACCAAGTTCAGGCTCCTCCACGTGGCCAACCACCCGCAGATCCCGACAATGGAGGAGGTGCCGCCAGACACCTTGCTAGACATTGAGAAGTCTCGGGAATGGTGGCACCGCGAACCGCCGTGGCAACACTGCCAAGGCATGAAGCCCTATCTGGACCGCGCGCGGGCCCAGCTGAGATTTGGTGACGTCGATGCCGGTAACGTCAACGACAGCAAGGGCAGGAGACCGCCCCCCGACACGCGGGCTGAGGAGGACAGGTCCGCAATAGAGACTGCGCTGGCTTGGGCGCGAGAACTGGCGGACCTGCACGGCAAACAGGAGACGGAGGAATTGGTGGCACCGCAACTGTATCTCTGGCCGTAAGCCGGTGGTGTGACCGCAATGTGGAAGGTGCGCCTTATGGATAGTATGGACTTTACTTTATTTCAGATAGCACAGTAGCAACGACGAAGCGTGTTTGGGTTTGAGCAACAGACGCAGCATGCTGGGTTCTGGTTATGTTTCAGCTCAATTCGGCTGTGAGCTCAGGTTCTATTCCTACCCGGTTTTAGCCGCCATTCTCCGGCAGCCATGCCCGGTAGCACCCTACCTCGCCAAACGCCAAATGGCGTTTGGCCAGCCGCCTCTAGACCTCCCACTTCTCTCCTCAAACCTCTACCTACAACTGGCTGCCAACCTCTGTAGATCGCGGTTATGTGAGCTCAGTAATTGGGTTTCTAATCGCACCACTGGCGATGTGAGTCACGTGATATAATTTGCAGCGCAGTACGGAGTACAGGCAAAGCTGCTGACTAATAAATAGTAGGCAATATTAATATAGCTACTCCGCCGAACTGAACTGAACTCGGAGATAACCTATATTCACCTTGACAAAACGCGGTTTAGTGCTTCAAAATGATACCCTCGATCAGGGCTTTTCAGAAGAGTTTTTCTAGTCCCTTCTTCTTCACCTATTCCTCCTCTTCCTCCTCCTTATCAACCCCCTATATAATTAAAGCAGTACGTACCGTAGGAATTGGGATTGTTCTATTTGAGCTGACCTCCCAACCAGTTTACATTGCGGAATCATCATATTTTTTCCCAAGCGTCTTCCTCCAAGCCAAATCGCTTAGAAGGAGTACAGATCCAAAGCGTGTCTCCTGCCTCGTTCGGCTTCGTCTCCTACGCGGGATTCGAGGAGGTGATACCGGCCGGAGCTCCATTACCCCACTGCAAGAGCATCGTGCTTAGGACCATCTTTGATCACATTCACAGAGATGCATTTTCCAGTAGCTTATCGACATAGCCCACGAGATGCATTTGTAGAGATCGCCAGAGTCACACTGACGAACATTCGGAGCGGACAAGCCAAGGATGCTAAACTACACGCGACGATGGAAATCGACAAAACTCTCAGGGGTTGCTTCCACCTCATGGATCTGCACACCAGAAGCAAGACTTCAATCCAATTCGACGCAAGAGTGCCGCCGCCTAGACCGCTGATGCTTGAAAGCAGATGCCTTGCAAAGACCTAGCGTCTAGGAAACCCGCCAGGTTAAGTCTCATCGTTTTCGTCATTGTGCTTCGTCGGTTCAGTTGACTCGGAAGACTAGGCACTGTTAGAGCGGGTTGTGTCAGACTGGGAGAAGGCGAAAGAGACAAACCTGCGCTTCTTTGAAGGCCTGGACTGGGCTTGCCGCGGCTGGAGACTGTTTCACAGAGCTTAATCTGCGATAGTCAGGATTTAGCACATAGGCACAATGTTCGACTCATATTTTGTTGGTTATCCCTCCAACGGCCCCCTTCACGGCTGGTTCCGAAATGATACCGGCAAACTTCTGAGCCGTGAATCGAGAGGCCATAGTTGCTGTGACGGGAACGGTTTTGCAGCACCGCTACGCAGAAACTAGTTTACGGGAATGAAGACGGTGGCTAGATAGGGGGCTTCTGTTGCGCGGATGATATGCAGGAACGATATGCAGGAACAGAGGCGGCGACAGATCCGTCAGGGAAAAACCAAGGTAGAGGGCGCGTCCAGTATCATCAGTTCCTGTCTGAGGCTTTCAAGCAACATTTTGCGATGATCTCAACCTGCCCACTCAACACAGTAGCTACAATATGAATGCCGCCCACTTGGCAGGCATGGTTGAACAATACGTCTGGCACAAACCGTTCCCATAAAGGATAGATATCTAGTACATCCAGGTATCCAATCCGGTTGTCCAAAAAGATCTAGGCACAGGCGACGTCGCCTCTTCGCAAAGCTATTATCAGGCTACTTAAACCAAGGATCCCTCATCAGCCACCCCTTCGCTGCTGACGCCTCTGCGACCTCCGGTTGGGTTTAGCTGTACCGCGTTGACTCTTGCCTCGCGACCGTCTCCCCGCCGTATGAGCTTTCGTGTCCTCAATTGGCGAATGACATCTTGGCGGTTGTGCTGGTGTTGCTCCAGACCTTGAGCGTGTTCTTGGTTGAGAGATGCCAGGCTTAGGGCCTATCCTGGAAGCGTCTCGACGCGCCGCAATACGTGCGCTGCGGCGGGGTCCTTGCGGCATTGTCTGAACGTCATCCTGGTGCGAACCTTGAGCCGCTTCCTGGTCTATCACAATGCGGGGCTCCGGCTGCGTCTTTGTGGCTTTTGACGGGATCCTCGCGCTGGCCAGCCTCGGTTCTTCAAGGTCAATCCTCACCCTTTTCGGGGTTTGTCTCTCCGGAGGCTCTTCGTCGGTGGTGAGCCTCCTCTTCGTCGCCCTTCGTCCACCAGATCCAAGTCGTCTATTCGCTTTGCACAGGTTCATCTCAGCCTCAATCAGAGGGACCTGATCCAGAACCCATTGCACAAGGACACGATGACGATCAGCATCTCTCTTTGCATCCGCGTAGCCGAATGTGGCCTGAATAAACTGTGTAATTCGATCGTTCCGGCTCCGGATCTGCTCCAACCGCCGCTTTACAGCAAGCAATTTCTCTGTACCGTATTTTAACATCGATATCCGCATTGCCTTAGGAATACTCGAACGCTTCGGATCCTTCTGGGTCAACACATAGACTTTTTTTGCTTCGGACTCTGCTCGTTTGACCGCTTTCTGAGCCCGTTCCCTTTCGTTTGCACGCTCCATTGGCGATGCTATAGTCCGCACAAATTCTTTTGTCTCATGAGGTCTCAGGATCTTCTTATCGACAAGCTCCTGCCATAACTTATCGTGCTCTGGCTCTAGGCGTTCAATATCGCTAGTGTGCTTATCAAGCCACCAGTACTCGTAGTTAAGATACTCAATCCATGTCGTAGGCTTGTCTTGTTTCTTCGGGTCTTCGTCGAGCTCGAATGGTTGAGTGAAGCCGTGGCGCGCAAGGCGCCGCTTCACCGCTTCCGCGTAGTCGCGGAACCCTCGGCAGCCGCGTTCTCTGCAATGGCGTCGCTGCCTTTCACGTTCCCATTGCCTGTCCTCCCAACTCGACTTGAGGCATGATGGATCAGCCTCAATCTCCGCCAGGCGCTTCGCAGCCCATTTCGGCTTCTTGTCCCGTTGTATTATGTGCTTGTTCCACTCGACATACGCTGGGAAACCACCATCGTCATCCTCGCGGCCTCGATTGTCGTTTTGCCACTTGCGGAAGTCTCGCCACCTCTGTAGCTGTTTCTGGAATACGCCTGAAGGGGATACTGGGCTAATATTTACTTGCCAAGGTCGTAATGTCTCTGCGTAGTTGTCCGGATCGCGATACATATCCCAGATAAGGTCGATGGGGTATAACGGACGGCCACCTTCATCGACGAGCTCATGGTAAGCCTCGGTTTCGCGTATCGTTGGGTCGAACGGTGGTGTAGGGGACCTCGCAGTTCGGGGTTCAGGTCGTAATGAAAAGCTTTTGTTGGGCGATACTTGACGTAGGCGCGCATCGAGGTCGTCGAGATCGAGTGGGCGAGAACAAGCCGTGGGGCTCTGGGCTAGGCCTCGTTCTTGAGCCCTACATTATCATTAGCGGAGAACGCGAAGAATGAGCGCTAGGTAGGTTAGTGAGGACTCACTTCAGTCTCTCGGCGAGACGGCCGCGTTCATCTTTGGACAGCTTGTCCCATCCGTTAACAGGAAGTTCGTAACCGCCATCGGGATGGCGATGTTTCGTCATGAACTGGCCAAGCTCGGTATCGCTCATAGCAGCAATTTCATCAACGGACAATGCCACTGTTGCCGCTCCTGTAGAAGCCATGTTGCCATCGATCATAGATGAAAGTAAAGCTACTGAATCGAAAGCTCTTGAAGGTGAGGGGTACAGGTGACTGAGTATTTTGTTGACGCGACACTCGGCTGGGCTGGGCTGGGTTGAAACCTCAGGCAGCCAAATAGACGAGCTCTTGGAAGTGGGGCAGTGCACATAGCACATTGGGCTCTACGGAACTACGGTGGCATTCGTTGTACCTCAGGTGAATACTGCTTCTGGGTATTAGGCAGGCCAATCATGCTTAGCATTTTAGCCGCTGGGGTTTGGTAAAGAGTGCGGGGAAGGGGCTTCATTGGATATCAGCCGTGGTGTCATGGCGCGTAACGTCTCTACAACACAGCACCTATTTGTTATTATAAGCCGATACCCCCCTTCTCGCTGTTGAAATGGCATTCTTCTTCATCTCACCTGCCATCACCTGAACACCTTCCAGCATGGAATACGACACCATTGCCTCTTTGTATCCCCACAATGACGAGAATGCATCAAAAGCGATCAAGGCGGATCCGCGCCACATGCCTCCCCGACTTGAGCGCCCCCGCACTCGATACAGCCGCGGCGAGCGAGAGTCGACCGAGCCACCAGAAAACCAGGGCGCCTCGGCTCTTGACTACCTGCCGTACCTCGAGATCACATTCAGCGACATTCCACGAACCGACCGGGGACTCATCTTCGGTTCGAATCCAAATTGCGACGTTTTTCTTGATGACAAGGGCATATCTAATGTCCATTTCGGCTTGACCTTCGACGAATCCAACCGCCCCATCGTCAAAGACTTGAATTCTCTCTTGGGAACGCAGGTCACTTACAACGGGGAGGGCGAGGGCGCGCGGAGGGATTTCAAATGGATCGTCGGCGGCCACGATATCCCCCAAGAAATGAAAAGCATTGTCATCACAGTTCCCAACGTCATTTCCTTCCAGATCGTCCTTCCAGATCGTCCTTCCATTCCATCCCATATCTCCAGCGTACATCGACAAGGTCAACATGTTCAAGCAGGGCACAGCGACTGCCGAGGACCTCCTCGACGATTTGGGTCTCTCGAATCCACCGACCAGACCCCGCACAGGAGCCCACACACCGGGTACTGGGGAGATCCACCTTAGGAAGAAGCTCGGCGAAGGGTCTTTTGGCGTCGTGACTCATCTGTGGAACGTCAGCACCGGAGATGAGCATGTTATGAAGGCGCCTACTTCGACAGCAATCCGCACAAAGAAATTCGACAAGAAAGCATGGCGTCGAGAGGCTGACATCATGGCTCAGGTTTCGCATGTTTGTACGCCATTTCAGGCCGCGCCGTTTTTCTTCTAACGACATAGTAGGACCACATAGTACAGTTTATTGGATCATCCTTCACTCCATATCCTCGATTATACATGGAATATGTGCCTTGTGGGTCTCTAGATGGCCATGAGGATATATCCTACAACGAGATCTTGACAATCCTCCGGCAATGCTTGTCAGCCCTTGCATATCTATATCTGCACGGGAGCGAGGCGCCGATCGCACATCGAGACATCAAACCGGCTAACATACTTGTCCAGTATCGATTCGATGGTGATATCTCCGTCAAATTAGGAGACTTTGGTTTATCACGAGACAGAGCCGAGTTGACAACCATCTGCGGAACTCAGAAGTATCTTGCGCCTGAGATCCATTCAGAGTTAGGGTATACTGCGGTTGTTGATATTTGGTCTCTCGGCGTGGTGGCGTGCGAACTAGCATGCGGTCTTCCCCGATATAAACACCAGTATCGGAATAACGGTGTTGCCTGGTGCAAGTCAATTATCACGAGACTCCAAAAAACCCTGCAGAAAAATCCCAATGATCTGGAACAATTTCTGTTAAACACCATGGTGGTTCTTTCACCAGAGTCGCGGTTCTCTGCTGACGACTGCTACGATCTAGTGGTGCGTCTACCTAGGACTGAGATAGATTCCCTTCTCCCATGGACACCGGCTTCATACCCCGAGGAAGAGGACCAGACGACCCTGAGGTACATTGTGCAAAATGATGACATCGAAGACCTAGCAACTGTGATTTACCAGCCAAGGTCTCAGACTAAAACGACCACGCCATATTTCGTCAGATCAGGAGCACCGCCCCCCCCATCAAGGATAACCCAACAGCACGGAGAGCCCGAAGTACCATCCTCATCGGCGATCAGGCGGTACGGTGATTGGCCAGAGGGTCACGAAATGTCACAATTTTTGAATGATTACTCGACGGATTCATTCAATTCCCTCTATGTTGGATCTTCCCTGGCATCACAATTGGGAAGGGACAAGTCGGAAGAGAACTTCTCAGAAGATTGGGCAAACCAATTCCTGCAAGAATCATCGCAGTATAACCAGGCCGGAGCTGCAGGCTCACAGGCAGGTATGAGTTCAGGAACCACAAGATTGAGCATCCCGCGGGGTGAGAGGGGAGGGTGGTACCTGCCGAGTGGAACTCACCAAGTTGAGGGAGGTGACACAATTGGCGCAGATGATTACGAGGAGACGGCAGGAGTGGCATCGTTACTCCAAGCCATCGGCCCAAGCTCAAGGGCATCATAGACGTATGTACACGTCCTGTAGAGTTTTGGTTGTCTATATTTTGAATTTATTGTACCTATATAAAGCTCGTTTATCCTCTGAGCTCGCTGTATCAATGTGGGGCTTGCATACTCCTGCGGTAGGATTTTCGATTGCGTTAGGCTCCCGTTGACACAAGTAGGAGGCCAACCCCAGCATTTAGATTAACACCTATTGTCAATACCTCCTTCTATTTTAGCGCTGAACGCCTTAGATAACAGGCTGCACACAACGCTAGAGCACGATTGCCTGCAGGTATAATAGGCAGAGGTTCTGGGTGCAAGTAATACCGCGAGGAGGCAAATGTACTCTTTGTCATTGGTTAAACTGGCACACTAAGTTAGTCTCCCGACTTGTGCGAGCAGGGGAGGACTGGGGAAGGTATGGCGGGCTTACAGTAGAACCGACCTTCACCTGCGAGAAATTTAGATCGGCCAATCATATTGGCATAACCCAGTGGAAGGTGCGAGAAGTCTCAGCTCCAGATCAAAGGGGATCAAGGGGAACGTGTCATGTCTCAATAATAACCATCATGCTGAAGATTCACGGTAGCATCCAAAAATAACAATAGTGAAGCAGCCGCATCATCAATGACGGAGCCGACAATATCCACCGTATCGACTGCCGCCCCTATTGGCATTAATCCTCCATGTGCACCAGTCCTCATGAGGGGTCTGACTCTGAGACGCCGGGTGTTTGCCTCTGTATCTCATAAAACCGCTTCTCGGTCCAGTCATACACGTTGTCATACGTGAATCCCCTGGATTTGAACAAGCGACGGAAACGGTGGCGTAGATGGCGAGCGATAGTCAGGCTTGTCGTGGAACGCGAGTGACCTAGTATACTTGATATACGCGACAAATTCCTCTGGCAAACCCTCACATATCGATTCCACCGGCATGTTGGTTTTCTTCTCTTTCACTAGTTCGTCCTTTTCTTCCTCGGTGGCAGCTCGTAGGCCTTGCCAGGGCAACTCGCCCCGTGCCAAGTAGACAAGTACATACCCTAGGGACTCCAGATCATCACTCCGCGACTGCTCTACGCCGATGCTGTTAGCAGAGGAAAGGGCCCTCGGGTTTCATGCACGTACCGCGTCCATGGTGGTTATTGAGGCTCGCGTATCGCCTAGTTCCGCCGAAAGAGCGGCCCGTCCTAGGTGGTCGGTCCATTTCCGCGTCGCGGAGCTTCTTTGGTGAGAACATCGATTCCTACAAGGTCAATCTCAGATCATCAGCATGAAGCCCCCAACCAAACACCAAACGTACCTGCATAAACGAGACCGAAACCACCCTTGCCGATCCTGCAATCGACGCAATACTTCTCTTTGATCATTATATCCTACAAAACACTAAGCGTAAGTACAAGGCTATGTTTCCGCCACACGGTAAGCCATACCTTCATCTTGATTGACGAGCGTTGTGTCAAGATAGGGTGTAGTATGAGACAGACTACCGTGGATGTGGAGTCGGTAAGTCAGTGCGAGTACACAGAGTCACATGACGGCGCGAAAAGTCCATGGGCAGATTTCCGCACCGGCATTCTGTGCTTTTGCACGGCTCCCATCTAATTAAGCGGCTAATGGTTGGATAGCAGCATCTTAAAGGAATGAAAGTCTCCCACTCTACCCTACCGGCACGCGTTGTACTAACGTGCTCTTCCAACCGAACCTGCCCCAACGTCACCCTCAATTGAATTCTAGAACATCAGATCAAGCGCGGTACCCCGACTGACGCCTTCTCATGCTTTGAATGATTACTCACCACTGAACTGGTTGGCTAATGGTAGGCTGACAGCGTGCCGGGGGAATTAGCCGCCGACCCTCATGGATAACGGAACCTTTCTCCCACACCACCACCAACTGTCGCGCTGTTTCCTGCAGCGCCAGCTCAAACGCAGACAACCAACACGACGCGGCGACCTTTGCGGCGGCCCAAATATCCCTCCCTCAACCCCTCACCCCATTTTGACTCTCAACGATGGGTCACTCATGGCAAGACCACAGAATCGAAAGCGACAGCGCGCCGACGAGCCTTCGCGAGCCGACATCGACCCTCCAGCGAAGAAAACCAAGACGAGAAGCGAAGTTGAACTCGAAGCCTGGGCATCTTGGGAATATCCCCCCGAGTTCTACGACAGATTATCCAAGATCAGCCTGAGCCACAGGGCCTTGAAAGAGCTCGACAGACGGACCCGCACCCGACGCTCTCATCCCTCTCCCCCCTCTCCAGCCAGTCCCAGCAAACGCACCCTTTCGCGCACCATAACCTCCCGAGAGCTGGCCCGGTTCGCGAGAAACGGCGGCCCAGATTTGCGTGATCTGAGAGGAGTGAGTTGATATGAGCTCAGCCTACGAGGTGTCTTTCTGACAAGTCCATACAGTACCCCCACCCTCCAATCGACCATCAACACCCCGTCGCCATGAGCGCGAGCCGATCTTCGCGAAGCCGGAGGACTAGGTCCATAGATCCGGCCTCGACCCTTCCTACCACAGCGACGGCGAAGACGAAGAAGTCGACCGCCTACGACCGCGACTTCGACCTGCACCTGACCGAACATGCTATCCACCCGACTTGGAGATCGCAGAAGCCGGACTTGGAAGAAATAAAGGCGACCCTGGCAGTCCCGAGGCCGTCGCTCTCGCCTTCTACCTTCTCTGACAGTGCATTTGAGTCCTTTCAGGAGAGAAACGACCAGGCCAAGGATGAAGACGACATGCTGGCAAATGTCATCCCCACCATTCTTGGTCCAAGCCAAGCTAGCCGCTACTGCGCCAGGAACACGGTATTTGCGAACCTCGAGCCGCTCACAGACGACACTATCGCAGCGCCCAAGCCGGACATCTACTATGGCGCCTATCCAGAACAGCTGGCTCGGTCAGCCCGCAACGAGCTCGCTGGCCACATCATCCCGTCGACCATGCTAGACAAGCCGATGGCGCCAAACTTCTTCATGGAAGTTAAAGGGCCCGATGGCAAAGCAGCTGTGGCAACACGACAAGCTCGTTACGACGGCGCAGTTGGGTCTCGCGCTATGCACAGTCTGCAAAACTACGGCGCGGAGGACCCACAGTACGATGGTAAAGCACACGCTTTCAGCTCAACCTATCATAATGGCCAGCTTCAACTGTTCGCTCACCATGTCACGGCGCCGACGACCGAGGGAGGGCGACCTGAATATCACATGACTCAGGTAGATACGTGGGGTATGACTGGCAACCCTCGCACATTTATGGAGGGGGCTCGTGCGCTTAGGAATACTCTGGACCTAGCCGAGCAGCACCGAGGCAACTTCATCCGAGCTGCAAACGCCAGAGCCCCTCAGGCGGAGACAGTCGCCCAGAACCACAGCTGTCCCGTCCATATGAGTGGAATAAGGAGGAACGACAAAGTCATGTGTGGGATGCGCAGGGCCACTGGAGATCGACACCAACGACGCATCCAACTGCTCGGGGTAGGGCGCGCCTGTGTTACGATGTCAGCTGGACCAAGGCACATAGAGAGGGTTAGTACCGTTGCTATCTTGAAGGGAGAAACTGCTTGTAAATATCACATTAGGACTGTTCAGCTTAGTATACTAAGCTAGCTATATCCCTGAACTGGCTAATAGCCTTTTCTTTCCTTTCTCTAAAGCATCTAACTCCTTATCGGCATGATTGCGTAGGTCTTAGTATGTGTCTTTTATATATGTAGCTTTTCTCTTGCATAGGTTATTATACTACTTGTTGTTGCACTGCTTAATATGTCTTAAAAACTGGCTTATGAATCTAAAAGGCTTATCATAACCTATGCACACTTCCATGACTTTAACATCTACGCTTATGTATTAATAGAAACTCATTGTCAACGGAAGAATAGAATATACGTTGTTGATAGTATCGCTGAAGTAATAGCCTCGATATATATTCTCATTGGCTGTAATAGTCTGGATGAGGATAAAGATGTGATTTGCGACTATACTTCCCTATTTCGAATGTAGGCTCACTGTCCTTGCTGTATAACTTATCTCTTGAACCATTTCGATTATTATTATCGCTAGCTCTTACGTAGAACTAATATCTTTTAGCCTTAATAATATAATAATGTTCCTAAGATTAAAGGAGGGTTAGTTTTACTTATTATAGGTAGAAAAGGATTAACTTAATATTCCCCTAGATAGGCATTTAAAGTATTATTTAATTGAAAACAAGCTAGGTATATACATTCCTACTCTTAGTAGATTTTATCTAATATATTAGTAACTATTGAGTCTTAGCGAAGAAGGTTAATAGATGGGTGGGGTTATTGTATTAAATGTCCGCTAGGTTAATCCAACCTATGTAAGAAAATTCTAAGCTAAGCAGCCAATCACTGCTCTCTATTATTAGGAGCAAATAATTAGCTATAGGATAGCACAGGAGACATGTGATAAGGTGCTTTATCTAGCCATAAATACCTCAGCAGTAGCGGATGACATTAGGAGCTAAATATATTTCTTTCGACTAACTGATAGACCATCTCCCTTAAATATTACAAAAATACCCCTTTATAATAAACTTCTATTCACTTCCCGCCTATTAAGCCTATTAGACCGATAGCTAGATATAAAACTTACGAGGGCTAGGGCTTCAAAGACCTTCAATGCCTAACCTATAGTAAGCTAGCTATAGGATGAGAAAGACTATCTATACCAATGTAAGGACATCTCTAGAATAAGGGTTATACTCAGTAGCTAGAAATACCTAATTAACTATTATTAGATAAAGGAAGGAATGAGGGTTTTTATTAGATATATTAAATTTTATATATAGTTAGGCGCGAGCATTCAAGAATTCTCATTCATTCATATAGCAATATACTTAATTCAACAGTTATGCCAAGAAGATCCAAGAGAACCTAAGTACTTATGCTAATGCCTTTATATCCTATAGCTAGTAACCCAATAGCCTCTATGCACTTTCCGGTAGTTAAGACTAAAGATAGGTATGAACTGTACAATATCCTAGCATAATGTATATAATTAAGTTATATTGAATCAGTTTCCCTCTCCCTATAGGATCTATTTCTAAATAACTAAATGTCCTAATAAGAATGAGAATAAAGATAGTAAAGCAGTTAGGATAGATAACATTAGACAGTAAGATTGCGCCTAATACCTCAAACTGCCACATAAGTATACTTAGCATTAATATAGTACATATTATCCTTTCCAGGTAGTGAAATAACTACTAGCTCTATAACATAATACGCTAGACAAAATAGACTAGTCAGTAACATAACTAGATTACTATGGCCCTCCTTAAGAAAGCTAGTGCAAGTATAACTGGTCTGCCAAGTCGAACAGCGGGTGCGAGCATGTACTGCGTCATAGTTGGGATGCAACGCTCGAGAGGTGCGTACCAGTGCCTAGAATTGAAGGCTCTCTTAGTCCACGGCATTTTTGGCTTCTAGTGTGGACCATCACGCTTACTTATCGATAAGGTAGAGGGTAAGGACTCGTGTAATTCCAACGATGAGATGCGCACGCACGTTCTTCAGCTTCTTCGTCGGCGTTGCTTGTCTTCGCGATTTGTGACTCCGCAGCTTCACACGCTGACTCCCACAACCAGTCCTTCAGTCTCATATCGATAAGACATGAGCGGTTGATGCATCTGCCTAGTCATGCATTGATTATGGGATGGGTCCATTCAAGGTAGTGATGGCGTGGGATGCAGTTGCGTGTCCTGCATCTACAGCCTCATTCGTTGATTTCTTGCAACTGAAGGCTGCCGCACACTTCACCGCTGACTTTCCGCATTTTGCTTTCTCCTCTTTCTGTGGGAGCTATTGGCTGATCAATTCGGATGGAAGGACAACTCGGGAAGAAAAACGTAGGACTACAGGGGAACTGACTCTAGACTGCCTTATGCTGCCCTGGGAATGCGGTCTATAGGGTGATTTGTCAAGATCGGGTTCATTTCAATCATGAGCGAACGGTTAGTTATTGCCTTGATGATAAGATTGAGTCTCTATCTCGGCAGTGGGCTCGAAGCCCTCTGCATCGCGCTTGGTAAAGTCCTTGACCTCGAGGACCACCTGGTTGGTAATATCGTTCTCGGTAAGATACGTAGTAGTGTGATCTACCCCATCCGGCTACATGCGTGGCTGACTACCCAGAATTTCTAATTTCACTCCCCTACCTCTCTGACAGATTAAAAATGTTTGGTCCCTCCTCTACGTCTCAAATGGGGCCATAAAGCGCATGCACCTTACCATTCACCCTCCATTAGCTTGATGCTGATGACCTACGACCCACAAATTGTTTGTTTGGTTGTAATTGGATTCTTGACGTAAGGCAAAGAGTGGTTGATTGCCTGATATTTATCATGTTGGAAATGGCAGCGCATAAGGCGAACCAAATGGTTGCAATCATCAAGGTATAAAGCCGTCAACCTATCTCCCGTCTCTTGAACGTTAAGTTTCCCGTCAACATCATCCAAGACGTCCAACCATCATCCAAGGACCTTGATTCCATCAGAAACCAAGTCAGAAACCAAGTGAGAACGCAACACCTCTCCTAACCCTAACACGTATGTTTCCGTAATGTATTCTGGCGATATTCTAATGCTCTGTAGGATGTGCAAACGCAACATGGCTACAACAATCTACTCTTGTGGCGATAGATTTACGGACGAAGTGAGTTTTGAGCCATGCAAACATGCCAACACGAATAAGTGTAAGGGAGTTGTTGAAAATCCAATGGGCTCGAGCCGAAAGGGGGTGAAGTGCGAACGATATAGCTGTCGGAATCCGTAAATACCTGTATCTAAATATTTGTTGTCGTAAGATAAGGCCGATAGTCACGTGAAGATTGTGATGGATTAGCTAAGCTCAGGACGTACGGACTGAAGTTGGGGTTGATTGGTGTGTGTGTATTATGCCTAGCTTCTGCCTCTCTACTAACTTCTATGATAAGTATCTTATGCCAGTCTCCTCCCTACTTATTATCCTGGATTATCCTTATTCTACTAATAGGGTCTATAGACTAGGGGGGATTATATAGTGATATTATCTTAATACTAAGGCCCCTAGTACTTACTATATTTCCCTAGGTTATTTAACTCTTAGTAGTTGCCCTTAAAACCCTATATCTATATCTCCTTACTATAAGTTCTCTAAGGTTATTATTTATTTTTTATTCTTTTCCTTATTATAGAGTATTCTCTATAGCTAGGGGTATTATTAATTCTCTAGGGTTATAGTCTATTAAGTTTTAGATATTTAGCCTTAGTAATACTAAGTACTTTAGTTAGGTTATATATAGCTTTAGGTTATTAATATATACTTTCCTTATTACTCTAGGAGGTTATAAGCTTTTTACTAAGTAGGAAATAATAAATATATATTTAGTTATAATTAATAGATTTCCTTAGGACTTATAGAATTTCCTATAGAATTTATTAGCTTTATCTTATTTCTCTTATACTTATAACTTAGTTATAAGGGCCCTTAGTAGTTTCCTCTTATTATCTCTTTACCTTTTTATAATATTTATTCTTAGTTAATCTTTCCTTTTCTCTATTTAGTCTATTTACTCTAGGTTTATTTCTTATAGTATTAGAATATTTTAATTATAGTTTATTTTATTATCTTTACTAATTACTTTAATAATCCTATAATGTTTAAAGAATAGTTTAAATCTAAATATTACTATTACTAGAGATATCCTTAATAATGAAATATAGTATATATTTAATATTATTAAGATATAAGGGATTACTTAGTTCTATTTATTTAAGGATATATTTTACTATTCTATAGCTTATTTTATTAGTTATCTCTTTATTAATTAAATTTATTATTTAATTAATCTAATAGATTAAGAATATAAGACTAATCTATAGAGAAGCTATATTCTATATTTCTTAGTAATCCCTTTTATAATTATATTCTTAAAATAGCTCCTATTATTAGTATATAATATCTTTAGCTATTTAAAACTTATATTCTATTCTTTCTCTTAAGTATTTAAGATTTTTCCTCTAGTACTTTCTTAATAATAAGCTCTTCTTACCTATTTAATTATATAGTTTATTATTAGTAGAATATATAAGTTTCCTTCTAATAATAATAAGTTAATAGAGCTAAGGTAGTCTATTATTACTATTTACTAAGGTTTATAAATATTAATCCTTTAGCTTAGGCTTCTTAGGATTTATAGTATAGTTTATTAGTATATTAAATATAAGAAATAATAGTTTTTTATATTATTTAATTAATTTAGTTAGAACTTTTTCCCCCTTATCTTAGCTATAGTAATTATACTTATAAAATATCTATAGATATTATATATTATCTATAGAATTCTTAGTACTTCTTCTAAAGTAATATAATTTATTAGTAATTTATTAGTTTTTAAGTATAGAAAGATATTACTAAAAATTCTATACTTTAAAGCTTATTTTATTATTAATTTTCTTCTTCTAAGTAGGATTAGTTCTTACCTATAAATAAGGTATAATATAATATTATAGTATTATTCTATCTCTAGGAATTATACTAAGTATTTCTTTATTTTATTCTCTTCCTTAGTAATTATTAGTTAATTTCTTAATAATACTTTACTTACTTTTCTCTATTTAATTAGAGTATTAATATTAGCTATTACCTTAAATATTATCTTTCTCTAAATAGTTAATACTTTTTCTCTAATTATATTTAGTAGTTAAAATATTCTATTTATAATTTTTATAATCTTAGATATATTAAGCTAATAAATATAATAAATATTATATTCTCCTAGAATATTAATCTATTTACTAACTTTTTTATAGACTTTACCTATATTTATTATTAAGTTAATAATTCCCTTATAATCTATATAAGTTAGAATTAAGTATAGTAAGTAGAAAGTAAATTAATAATATTCTTATAACCTTCTTATTACTATTAGTATTTCCTTCTTTAGTATAAAGTATTATTTCTTAGTATTATTTAGTTTCTTTAAAAGTTATATTAAGACTTAAGTATTACTAAAATTCCTATTTATAATCTTAATACTTATATCTATATTTTCTATTTAGATTAGTACTCCTCTAGGTTTAGTTTTTAAGGTATTTATTATAAAATAGTATTATTACTTAGAAATAGCTCTATAGATAGTATTTTCTTAAATATTAGTATATATTCTCTATAGAGTCTTAGTAATTATATAGTTCTAGTTAAGTATATTTTTTCTTAATTCTTCTTTCTAAACTAATTAATATTCTATCTTTATTATCTTAAGTATTTCTTAGAAGAAAGTACTTTGAATAGTAGAAATAAAGCTAATATATCTAGGATATACTTTCTAATAAATAATATTAAGTATAAAATAGATTAAATATCTTCTTATATTTATAGTAAATAGTTTTAAAAGTATTTTATAAACTTAGTAAACTTTTCTTTATATTTTCTAGCTAGTTAAATTCTATCTAGGTTTAACTTAAACTTTACTAATTCTATAGATAGTATAAATAGTTTTATCTTCTTTCTAATAAGAAAAATTAAAGCTTATATAATCTATAGGAAATATAATTTCTATAGAAACTTAAAGTATTCCTTAAATATTTCTAAAGTAGTATTATAATTATTTATATATAGGAAGAAAGCTATCTTTAATTCTTCTATATATCCTAATATTAATAAAAGTTCTATATTATCTTTAAAGAATAAATAATTAAAAACTATATCCTTAAATTTAATATAGATATTTAGTAACTCTCTTAAACCTTATACTATATTATTATAGAAATATATACTATTTAAAGTACTAAAAGTAGTTTTATACCTATTTAGTAAATAGATATTAATCTCTTAGAATCTATTTAATATATTAACTTATAAAAACACTTTTAATTACTTATAGTAAATTAAATTAATATTTACTTTAAGATTATAATATAAGTATTCTAATTATATAGAGTTTCTATTTATATTTTAGTAATTATATATTATATAGAATACTTTTATCTTTAGTAATTTAAGAATAAAAATAATATTTATTACTTATTCTAATTAATTTATTCATACACTATAGACCTAAGAGGTAAATAGTACTTCTATTCTATTTAGATATAGGAAAAACTATATAAAAACCTATATCCTTTCTATAGCAAGCCCAGGTAGAGCCCCTTATGCTATCATAGTACATAAGTTAATAGTCCTTTATACTAGGACTAAAATTATCCCACTTCCTAGGGGTAAGGAAAGAAAAAGGAAAGAGAGAAGAAAAGGAGAGATAAATAGGGAAAGAAAGGGAAAAAAGGGAAAGAAAAAGGGGGGGGAAAGAGGGAAGTATAGTAAGGTCTAATCCTATAATGGATATACATTAGTTATATATAGCTTATATACTAGTATAGTTTCTATAGGGTTATTATACTATTATGGCTAGAGGCCTGGATTTTAAGTAGATAGGTATAGCTACTAATAGGTCTATTAGTTAGTAGCTTTACTATTAGTAATTAGAGGCTAGTGTAGTACTTTATAGCTATTAATAGCTATTAGCTATTACTTAGATTTCTATTATTTAGTCTCTTTATTAAGCTTATAATACCTTTCTTTCTTTCTTCCCTCTTTAATACTTCTATAAGTTACTCTTTCCTAGGCTCCTATCTATACTTATATTAGTACTAAGTCTATATTACTAACTTTTAGTCTTTTATCTAAGATTAACTTTAATATGTTTATTTTCTTTACTTTATTATTATTATAGCTTTATTACTATAGTAATTAACCTCTTTATATAGCTAAGGAAAATAACTATAATAATAATAATAATAATAATAATAATAATAATAACTATAATAAATATAGTATAAATCCTAAATAGAATATATATAGTTACTTATACTAATTCATCTTATATATAAATACTAATTATACCTATAAATCCTCCTAATGTATTCCTATTATATATCTATATTAACTTAAGATAAGTAAAAAGAAAAGCTAAAGTAGAGAGTATTACTACTTCTAGGGATAAGTCCCTTACCCCTATTCCTATAGGAATAGTATAGAATATTCCTTATTTTATATATATTATATAGATAAGTAGAAATAGTATAGTAAATCTCTACTAAGACTAGGTAAATATAGTAACTAAAGGCTATATAGTTTATATATATATATATAAGACCTATAAGCCTTTACTATTTACTATTATTACTATTACTTAAGCTCTAATAAAGACTCTTCTATATAAGAAAGAAAATAGTAAGATAAATATAAATTAAACCTATAGTATAAGTATAAATTAACTAAAGTATAAGAGGAAGAAGAGCTTAAGAAGCTTAAGGATATAGCTTATTAAGTAAAGAGTTAAGTACCTAAGTATATATATATTATACCTATAGTAATAACTATAGACTTAATAACTAATTAGCTTAATATACTAATTAATAGGATTAATTATATTACTAGGGTACTTAAGTACCTTAAGTATATTATAATCTTAGCTTTTACTTTACTAAATTATATTCTTAAGCTTACTAAGTTATTAGTCCTTAGGGAGTTTAGTAAAGAAGGTAAAGATAAGGATAAGGATAAAGAAATAAGTAATAGAGCTTTAGAATAGAGTTAAAGAGTAAATAATAAAGGTATAAGTTTAGAATAAGTCTATAGATTAATACTATAGGCTTAAAGGATTTAATATAAGGATTAAAGGATTTAATTAAGTTAATAACTATTATAGCTAAGCTAGTTTTTTACTCTTTATAACTTTTTCTAGGTATATTTTACCTCTCTATAAAGGGGGTAAAAAGTACTTAGAGTAAGAGTATATTATTTCTAATTAAGGGCTATTAACTCTAGCTTATTACTCTATAAGCTTATACTTTATTTCTATATTATAATTATAATTACTATAGATTTAGAAAATAAGCTTATAATATAGAATAAAGTATTAATCTAAGAATTAATAAATAAGTAATTATACTATTTTATACTCTAATAATTAGTATCTTAGCTTATATTAATCTTATAGTAAGTTTATAAAGTAGCTATATTATTCTATAAATCTTAGGTAGAAAATAATAATATATTTAGGTATTTCTTTACTAGTCCTATATAGGTACTATAGTAAGAGTATATTAAGTATACTCCTTAAGAAGAAAAAGCTTCTTAAATTAATTTTTCCTATTCTTAGCTATATAAGTATAGAGCTTTAGTATTTATTAAGGCCTTAATATAGGTATAATATCTTCTTCTTATTAATAGGGGAATAAGCTTCTATAGGTTTAAAGTAATTAATCCTTTAGTACTTTCTTACTTTATCCTAGAGTTAAGTCTATTATATAATTTACTTAGATAGAGTATAGTCTTTAATAGCTTCTAAGGTTAATTCCTATCCTTCGTAGAAAAGCTAGCTTTTAAGCTAGTCCTTAATTTCCTACTATAGCTATTACTATAGTCCTTACTATTAGTTATAGTAAATCTACTTTATAGCTATAGTAGTAATAGCCCTTATAAGGGGTATAGTTTCCTATCTCTCTATATAGCTATAGAATTAAGTAATAAGTTCATTAAGGTAAATATTAAGGGGGGGGATAGCTAGTTCTATCTCTAGAAGGTAGGTTAGTATAGCTTTATAGGTTCCTATTACTATATATAAATTCTAAGTTTACTTTACTATAAGTATATATATAATCCCTTAGGGTTTCCCCCCTAGGGGAATTAGAATATAGTATACTTTAGTATTATAGACTATTATAGATTTTATAACTTATATATAGATTAACCTTATTACTTTAAAGCTAACCCTCTATATACTTATAATAATTATAGTAAGGGCCTACTATTAGTATTCTAACTTCCCTTTAAGATATTTAATATAAAGTCCCTAGAGGAGTTTATAGTAAAGAAAGAGTCTAAGAAATCTATATAATTTAGTTAGTATTATTATTAAGTCTCTAAGCTAAATCTATATTTAGTCTACTATATATTTCTAAGTAAAGTAAAGAAGTTTTACTTTATTTAGTTCCTAGGTTATTCTATTAGTCTAAGCCTAATTATTATATACTTCCTAAGTAGCTTTAAGTTAAGCTTATATTTCCTTTATATTATATCTAAATATAAGTAGATTAATATTATCTAGAAATCTAATAACTATTATTCTAAGGATATTATTTAGAACTTTATAGAGGCTAACTATAAAGAGAATAAATAGTATTAATAATAAGGGGAATCCTTAGGGAATACCTATTTAGACTTTAATAAAGTTAAATATTTATCTATTAAATTAGAAGTATACTAATTATACTATAAAGTAGTTAGTAAGCTAGACTAAGAGCTATCTTAGGAATTCTATCTATTATAGGGTTATAATAAACTATTTATAGTTTATTCTATTAAAGGCCTTAGTAAAGTTAAGTTAAAGGAGAAAGATAAGGCTATATTAACTCTATACTATATATACTACTTTAATAACTACTACTAGAGTAAGTTTAATAGATTTCCTTAGTCTATTACCTATTTACCCTAGAGGTAATAGCCCCTTTACTTCTACTATAGTTATAATATATTACTTAATAACTATTTTAATAATCTTACTAATTATATTAAGTAGAGATATTAGTTATTACCTTAATATAGTCTATTATTATACTAGGGTTTTATTAGCTTTAGGGATAACTATAGTAATTATAGAATAGAAATAGATTAAGAAGTAATTAATTATAATACTTATATTTACTATTTCTATAAGTATAAGGATAAATAGCTTACTATATACTTTAAGGAAACTAATTAGGATTCTATCCTTTCCTAGGGCCTTTTATAACTTGATTTTTCCTAGGGCTTCTTTAATCTTATTAGGGTTAATATTAAGGTATATTAAGCTTAACTTAGGTTTAAGTATCCTAAAGGGAAATAAAGGAAGAAAGTCTAAGTTATTAGCTTAGAGTTTAAGGAAGAATTTTCCTATAAGGACTTTAGTCTTTTCTAGATAGAATTTTACTAGTTTAACAGTAGAAAGTAACTTAAAATAATACCCTAAATCAATAGCAATTCCTTAAGAAAGTATATAATAAAGCATTATATAGGCATCCTTATTAGCTAGCCTAAAGCTATACTAAATTATATATATATACTATAGTAATCTTATATTTAAAACCCTCTAATAGGAAAGTATCTTATAGGAATAATTATTAGGTTAGGGCAGGAAAAGAATATTAATAAAGCATTAAAATAGCCTACTATTAGCTTAATAATTTGTATATAAGGGATAAAGGGTAGATATTAATTTATATTATAGTTAGAAAAGAAGGATCTTAAATTCTCTTTTATAAAATAAAGGTAAAGGACTTAAGCTTTAGACTTAAAGTAATCTCTCTAGTCTTTCTATAAGAAGGGAAGAATCTCTCTTAAAAATAAAAATAAAAATCTCTCCTTAATCCTAATTATAATTTCTCTCTAATTTTCCTATCCCTCTTATAACTATTCCTTTTACCCTTATTAAATCCTAGCTAGTGACTTACTAGCTTACCTATCTAAGGACCCCTATTATATACCTCCCCTATAATCTAATAATTATCCTTAATTAGTCTAGGATTATATATAAAGAAAATACCTCCCTATTATAGAAATCTAAATAAAGAAATAAGTATATATAGTAAGAAGTATTTTATAATAGCTTTTTCTAGTCTAAATTTAGTAAATAAAGGAAATCTATTTAATAATTTACCTTTTTATTCTTAAATCTATCCTTCTATTAGAGTATTATAATTATATTAAGAGAATAGCTACTTCTTCTCTCACCTTAGATAGTATTATTCTTCCCTAGTAATCTTTATAATTATAGGTAATATAACTTAGCTATAGGTAAAGTTAATAAGTTTCTCCTATTAGCTAAGAGAAATTAAACCTTCTAGAATAAAAGTTATAAAGGTCTTTAACTTAGGTAAATAAAATATTAATTACTTAATAATCTAAGGTAAACTTATTAAGTTAGTCCTAATAGTTATTTTCTTTACTTTATTACCTATTTTAGAATTATAATATATTTCCTACTCTTCCTTAACCTTTTAATTATTTATATAGATAAGGAAAGTATTACTAATAATTTAGCTTACTAAAACTATTAGAGTTTAAGATATTTAGGACTTTATAAGTATAAAGGCTAATAATATATTCTATATTAAGATATTACTTCTTCCTAGGCTCTTAGATACTTTCCCTATTAAGGTATTACTTCCTAGAGCTTATAGAAGTATTTAAGCTTAAGTAGATATCTTTAGTAAGGATAATAATAAAGATTTAATCTATCTAATTACTTCCTTTAGCTTTAATATTAATCTTACTAAGAATTACCCTTTCTTACTTAAAGTATTATCCTTTTCTAAAGGTTCTATAATTAAGGGTACTTTTAAAGGAATTTAGCTAAGAGAATTACTTAATAAGGAGATTATAATTAAGATTCTCTTAGTTCTATAGGCTAAGGTTAGAAACTATAAAGAGGAAGAGGGAATTTAGATTAGTAGTTATTATAAGAAGTTACTAAGGGAATTACTTAATAAGGAGATTATAATTAGAACTTTCCTAATTCTATAGACTAAGGCTAGAAACTATAAAGAGAAAGAAGGGATTTAGATTAGTAATTATTATAGTAAATTACTAGAGCTAAGTAGAATAATACTTCTTAGTATATTATAATTATAATCTATTAGGAGTCTTTTAATAATATTATATCCTTTCCTTCAGTAAACTTTAATAAAGTTAATAAGTATTATAAACTTAATTTTATTAGTATCTAATTAGTATATAAATAAGCTTTAAATCTTCTATCTAAAAGGTAAAGTTAAGTATAAAATTAAGTAATATTAATCTAGAATCTTTCTAAATCTTACTCTTAACTAAAAGACTATTAGAAATCCACTATAGTTTATATAGATATCTAATGTTTAAAGTTACTTATTTACTAATAGGAACTAATATAAAGTATTAGAAAATTACTTAATTATATATTTAGTATTTCCTTTCCTATACTTAAAGTCCTTAATTCCTAATTCTTCTATAATTATATAACTAAAGAAGCTTTTAACCTAATTAAGCTTAAGTATTTAAGTTCCTTTCTTATCTTCCTTCTTTACCTTTCTAGGCTATTTAATCTTCTAGTCTTAAAAGCAAAGAGTAAATCTAGCTCCCTTAGGCAATTCTTCTAAAGCTCCCTATATAGTAAAACTGATTATAGTAATACCTCTATTAATTATTTATCCCTTTAATAAACTAATTAACCCTTAGATAGTTAGAGTAATAAGGAATATTCTAAGATAATTATATTTCTACTAACTATCTTAATAAGAGGTAGATATCCTAAAGATAAGGAAGTTATAAGATATACTATTTTTAACTATAATCTCTCTCTAAGTAGTAATAATAGCTATAAATTACTCTTCCTTCCCTTCCTTTAGAATATTAAAAATATAAAGGTAAGTATTTCTTATATCCTAGATATAAGTAACTTAATAAGTCTAATTACTAAAATAGATAATCTTAATAAGGAATTAGTAATTAAACTAGGTTTCTTATAGTAATTAGAATCCTAAGATAAATTAGTTCTTTATAATATTAACTTTCTCTTAGATAAGCTTAATTAAGTACTTAGATTATCCCTATTAATTACCTTAGACTTTAGAAGTATTAAGATTAAGGCTACTAAGGGTAATAGTAATTAGATCTCTTAGATTATAAGTTATTAAGCAAAGGAATATAATAAGGCTAAAGTTAATTAATATTTTATTATTCTAAAGATTACTTAGAAATTCCTATAGATTAGTATAATATTCCTTCTAGAGGTTAAAGTCCTTCTTACTATAATCTAAGTAATACTAAATAGATTTAACCTAAGCTTAGATTTTTTCTTTATCTCTAAGGATAAAGTAATATAGGTTAATATCCTCTTAATATAACTAATTAAATTAAGATAAATAGAAGGAAGATTATTTATTTAGGAGTTAATTAAGGGGTATATTAAATAGTATTTTATTATAATATAGAAAGCTCTTCTTACTCCCTTTATTATAGATAAATCCTTTATAGAGTATTAATTCTTTATTAGAATAGAAGAACTATTTAATCTTCTTAGTATTATTAGAAGTAGCTATTATAATAGTGTTTTAAGGTATATAGAGATTCTAAAAGATAGATAAATTATAGGAAAATAAGGAATAAGATAATTATTAAAATTTAAGCTTAAAAGAAAGAGAATTAAGGTATAGAGGCTAGAGTTATAATATAAGCTTTACTTTAGGGTAAAAGTGTAAAGAGGAGAGCTTATATATTAGTGTTTTTAAGAGGCTATATATTTAATATTTTCCTTACTATAGATTACTACTTTACTTATAATAGTAAATTATAGTAATAATAGTTATTATTTACTAGAATACTTTACTAGATTTACCTTATTTAATATAGTAAATATAGATATTTACCTCTTAGGATACTTCTTTTTTTATAAATAGCCTTATTAGATTAACCCTAAGGCTTAAATCTTATTACCTAATGCTTTCTTTAGTTATACTTCTTTCTTTCTTTTCCTTAGATTTACTATTTCCTTATAGCTTTCTTTAACCTCTTTCTTCCCTCTTCTTTTTTAGCAACTTAGCTAACTATAATAACTACTTATTAAGATAAGCTTCTTATTCTCTTAAGTTTCCTTTAATTAAAGCTCTTAGATATTTATTATTTTACTAAGTACTAGGTTAATTCTAGTTTATTTAATTATTAGACTAATATTTACTAAAAAGACTATAATACTATTCTCCTTAAACCCTTTCTTATATTATACCTTAATTTAATTCCTACCTTAGTAAGTTCTTTTTTCTTTCTTCTATTTAAGTAAGTAATTTAATATAATACTTCTCTAAGTCTTAAAATTATTCTAGGTTTAATTCTATAGTTTTTAGGCTCTTAATTATCTTAATTACCTAATGTATATAGAGTTAGATATTTAATTCCCTTCTTTTAGTAATTACTTATCTTTCCTTATTTAGTTCCTTTAATAACTTCCTTTCTATAATTTAATAATTACTTCTAGAATTAAGCTTTTAATAATCTATACTCTTTAATCTATTTTTATTCTAGCTAAATAAGCTTATCCTAGTAATTACTTCTTTACTACTCTTCCTTCTTAGCCTTATTATCTTAAGGCTCTTATTATTACCTTTATTAGGATTATTAACCTAATTATATATTACTACTATATCTATAGCTATTTATTAATATTAATTCATTTTTAAGAGTATATTTTAACTCCCTTCTATACTTATATCTTAGTTTAAAACTTTATAAGTAGTTAATATACTAATTATATTTAATATAATTATTCTAATTATAACTAGAAGTTTCTCCTTAGATACTTTACTTTAAGTTATTAAGAAGATCTTTAGAAATTCCCCTTAGGTAGTAAAATTACTATTCTAAATATATTAACTTCCTTTACTTTTAATATCTTTAATCCTTACTTTTACCCTTAAATTATCTTAGAATATTCTTCTAAGTTTAGTAGTTTATCTAATATTAAAATCTATAGATAGACTACTTAAGTCTCTATTTAGACTCTTTATAGTAAATATTAAGCTTTTTAATAAGTTAAATTAATAATTCTTATTAGAAGACTTCCTCCTTAGAATAGGCAATAAGTAGTAAATACTTAATATCTTACATTATTACTTAACTATTATTACTTTCTTCTTTTCTAGATAAGCTCCCTTTTTCTTACTCTTCCTTTACTTATAAGGTTTATTTATCTTTTAGTAAGTATAAAGTTTAGTCTAAGTAATTATTTTAGGGTCTTTTCCCTTTATAGATATAGTTTATCTAATCTTCTCTAATAATCTTAATATCCTCCTCTTCTTTACCCCTCTTTATATAATAATACTATTATCCTTAGCTAATACTATATCCTAAGTATCTTATTAGATACTTAGATAACTATATACTAATCCTTAGCTTCCTTAGTTATCTCTAGGATATAAACTTAGAAGTCTCCTTTAGGCCTTCTCTATAGTTAAATAATAGGTTTCAGTTTAGGGTTATCTAATAAGGAATTTAACTTACTTAGCTTATAAAGTGTATTATATAATACTTCTTTATTAGACTCTTTATCCTTATTATTAAATAGTAGTCCTATTATTTCTTTATTATTAAAGCTTATCTATTAACCCTAAGAATCCTTCTAGAAAGCCTTTAGTTAGTCTTTATAATAAGTCCCTAGAAGCTTAATTCCTAAGAGTATCTTAAGCTTATAAGTCCTAGTCTTAGTAAGAGTTTTATAAATCTTATATAGTCCTATCTATTTTAGTTTAAGCTTTATAGTAGAAGATAGATTATTATAGTTTTATATATTATACTAAAGGACTAAGTCTCCTAGTAATAAGGGTATTTTTCTTATCTTAAAGGTATTTAACTTATTAATCCTCCTAGCTAAAGTCTATTAATATTCCTTAACCTTTGCTTAGGCTACTTTAATATTTTCTTTATATCTTTCTAGGATTTATATCCTAGTTAGAATCTTATTTTCCCTATCTTTAATATTATCCTAATTAATAAGTCTCTAGGTAAGGACTTTAACTTTAAGAGGAAGAATAGGTTCCTATCTATAAAGGAGCTAGAATAGAGAATAGCTATATAATCCTTAGATTACTAATCTATCTACTAGAAGAGTTAGCTTAACTAAATCCACTTATTTCCCTAGTTTCCTAAGCTTCTTAAAGTAATTAATTATAGATATATACTTAACTTTAATTAATCTATTTAACTTAGAGTTATAGAATAAGATTTTAGATATTATAATGCTTAGCTTATCTAACTTATCTAAGATTCCTTTTATAAACTCCTTTCTATTATTAGTAATAATTTTAACTAATATCCTATAATAGTAAATAATCCTCTTAATAAATCTTCTAATATTAGTAATAGTAAAGTTACTAATAGCTATAGCTTTAATCTACTTAGTTAGATTATATCTAGCTTTTAGTAAGAACTTTATACTTTTATTAAGGGGTAAGTACTATCTATTAATATAGATCTTTATTATTAAGTACTATAAAACTATTAGCTTTACCTCTTTAGCTAGCCTTTACACTAAATACACTTAATATATTAAGTACTCCTAGATAACTATCTCTATAGACTATCTTATCCTTTACTAAAAATAGTACTAAGAGATAATTTTTATTATTACTTCTTACTCTTTATAGCCCCTATAATAGTAATATAATATTATAAGATACTTTTAAAGGTCCTTATTATTAATAATAAGTATAGAGTTATTTCCTTCTTTCTATCTTTATTTCTAGACTTAACTTCCCCTAATAAAGAACTATATTACCTTTATTCTTAGTCTCTTAAAGTCTCTTACTAATATTCCTTTAGGTCTTTCTAGTATTATAAGGTACTTAGCTAAGATAAGCTAGTCTCCCTTATAATTGTTTATAAGGGAGTTATTTCCTAGCCTAAAGAGAATAGTATTAAGATAGATATTAATTACATCCTTAATATCTTATTTAGCTTCTTAATCTATAAGGTCTAAAGGTCTTTATCCCTTTCTTAATAGATTATTTATAACTATATTCTTCTTTCCTAGGATATATTTAATAGTAAAGTTAAAGAGTAGTATATAACTTATCTATCTAATAATTATAGCTCCTAGTATATTATTTGCCTAATTATTTAATTAGTTTACTAATACTCTAGAATCTATCTCTAGAGTAAATAGATAATTATAGATATATATATATATCCTTTAGATAGTATAAAGGGCTCCTTTATACTCTAGCTTAGTTATATTATACTTCTTCTTAGTATTAGTCTAGGTTCTAGATTTAAATCTTATAGAATAATACTTTCCTTAAATAACTTACATTAAAATAGCTCCTTATCTAAGTATACTAATATTAATTATTAGAATTACCTTTCTTATTTCTTCTAAAAGATTAAGGATTATAAGAATAAAGGTAAATATAATCTTTTCCTTTAATAGCTTTATTATAGCTATTTAATCTTTTCCCTAGTCCTAAGTAGTATCTTTCTTTAGTAATAGGGTAAAAGGCTATATAATCTAAGTATAGTTCTTAATTTAAATTCTATAGTAGTTAGTAATACTAAGGAAGCTTCTTACTTTAGTTAGGGAATAATATCTCTTTTATTTAATAATCTTAATAACTTTATCTTCTATAGGCTTCCTTCTACTTATACTATAGATATATTCTATAAGAAGGGTAGTCTTTTAGTACTAAGCTAACTTCTTACTAATAATTAAATAGCTAGCTAGCTCTATATTAACTAGAATTATATTAAGATTAATAAGATACTTTAGGATAAACCTCTTAACTCTAGGAAGACTCTCCTCTCTATTATAATTAGTCTCTAAGCTTTTAATACTAATATTATCTAGGAAAGCTTTTACTTTATCTAGGAGAAAATTAAGAAGGATTTTTATTATAATCTTAGTAAACTAAGCTACTAAGTTTATAGCTCCCTATAGTAGTATATATAGTCTTATTAGGCCTATTAGAGTATTAAAGGTTATTAGATCTTTATTTCTTTTATTTAGCTTTACTTAGTTATACCCTAAGAAAAAGTTTAATATAAAGAGAATTCTATATATTCTAAACTTAGCTAAGAAGTTATTTATTCTAAGAGGAATTATACTATCTTAGATAGTATAAGTATTATATTATTTTACTAAATTAATAAAGTATAATTCTTTATTCTTCTTTATAATAAGTATCTAATAATTTCTATAGGAATTATAACTTTCCTTAATAATCCTATTCTTTAGCTATATTTTTAGGAAGTTAATAACTTTCTTTTTACTCCCTTAAGGAATTACTATACTACTATAATACTAAGTATTATATAGAGTGATTTTAATAACTTAGGGAAATATTACCCTAAGGTTAATTTTCCCTTTTTCCTTAAAGGTTTAAATTAAAGCTTCTTCCCTATTAAAGAGGATTTATTATAAGATATCCCTTTCTTTATTTTAAAGGGTATTTCTTATTTAGTCTATAATATTTCTTAGCTTCTCTCTAAAAAGCTTAGAACTTTTCTTAATCTTTAAGAACTTAGGTATAATATAGTTAGAATAAGGTAAATCTTACTTTAGGTTTCCGTTAATTTCTTCTTACTTCTTTTCCCTCTAGAATAGGTTTCCTTTAGGTATAAATCTATTAGAAGGAATATTATCCCTTAGTAAAATCTTATTAATCTTCCTTTTATATATTATATTAACTTAAACTATTATATCCTTATAGTTAATATCTAGGTTTAATTATTATACTTTAGTAGCTCTAATTATTATTAGATTATTATTCTTTATCTAATCTTTAAGAATAATCTTAAAGATTTTCTTAGCTATCTTTTTATTAATATATCTAATAAAATACTTAATATTATTCTTCTTTAAACTATAGATATTTACCCTTTCTAATTTAGAGGGAACTCTCTTATTTACTTTACTTCTCTTAGTACTTCTTTAGTAATAATTAGGAGTTCCTATCTAATTTTACCTATAACTAAGGATATAATTTTAATATTTCCTAACTAATAATAGATTAATATCTTACCTAGAAGAGTCCTATAGTTAAAGGTAGTCTTTATACTTTTAATAAAGAGTATTCCTAAAATAAATAGGATTAATACTATAAAGATTAAAGCTATATATATTATTTAATTAATAAAGATATTACTTAAATAGACTTTAGCCTTAACTATTCCTACTATTATAATATAATCTTTTAAGAAAGAAGTAATCTTAGCCTTAATAGGCTTAATATTAAGCTTATTAATCTTAATAATATAGTCTAATATAATATTTCCTTTAGCTTTAGTATTAATAATAGCTTCCTAAGTATAACTATCTAGATTCCTAAGTCTTACTTATAGCTTTAAGAGGTCTTAGTATAGTAAGATTATTCTTAAGTCTAAGGGTTAAATTAAGGCTAGATTAATTTATATAACTATATTATAAAATACTTCTAAGTCTAGTTTCTTAACTTCCCTCTTATAGGAAATTTTCTTTATTAAGTTATAGCCTATTACTAAATAGTCCCTAGGAGTAAGATAAGAGTTATTATAGGATTCTAGTAGTAATCCTTTTAGACTAATAGCAATAGTATTAATCCTATAGCATTAAGATAATTTATTAAAATAAGTATTTAAGAAGCTTAGGTTAGTCTATCCTATAATATTACTTATTTTAACTTCCCCTATTCTTTTTATCTTATAGGAAGGGTTAGGATCTATTTAGATAGTTTCTATAATTCTATTAGTAAGGTTAGATAGTTCTCTAGCTATAAATCTTTTAAATTCTAGGTTATTTATAATAATCTAAAGAAGAGTAACTTTAATCTTTATAGTTAAAACTCTCTACTTTAAAGTAGTTCTATTTTTAAGCTTTATAATTAGGTAAGAGTCTTCCTTAGGTCCCTTTTTCATAATAGCCTTAGCTATCTTTTAATCTTCTAGGTCTATTAGCTTAAGGATCCTTAGGGTTACTATTAGGATAGAATAGCTTTAATTAACTTCTAGCTCTTTATTATCCACTCTTACCCTCTTATTAGTAGCTATATTAAAAGTAATATTATTATTTAAGATATCCTTTAATTCCTTAAAGCTTCCTTTATTAATTAGGATAATATTTAACTTTACTATCCTATTAATAAGATTCCCTTCTTAGAGTTTAGTCCTTTTACTAACCCTATTAATAATTATATCTTTATAAAGAGTATCTTAATTCTTCTTTATAAAGTTAATTATAAGGTTATACTCTTTTTAATTAGGATTCTAGTTATATATAGTAAACCCTAATATTATTCTATTAAGAAAACTTATAGCTAGTGACTTTTAGAACTTCTTTATCTATATAATACTAAGCTTCTTAACTCCTCTAAGGAGTCCTATCTTCTAGACTAACTTTAGAGGAAGAATTACTTTTCTTTATCCTACTTAAGCTATATTAACTTTAGAATTAAAGTTATAGTATCTAGCTTCCCTATCTTTCTATAATTTATAGTATTAGCTTAGGAAATAGCTTAAAATTCTATAATAGAAACACTTTAGCTACTTCTATCTATAGCTAACATTAATAAAGATATCCTAACTATTTATTCTATAGTATCCTATATACCTAGACTAATTATAATTAATAGATAAGTTATTAATAAAAGGGTTAAAAAGCTTCTACTTATTAAGTATCCCTTAGAGTATAGTAGTAAGATATACTTCTATATCTTTATACTACTTTATAGAATTAATACTTAAGTCTTAGACTATCTAAGTCAGGGAATTAATTACTATATCTATAGCTAGCTTACTTAGAGGTAGGATTCACTATTCTATATTTATTTCGTAAGACTTTTTTCCTAGACTAAATTCTCTCTCCTAAGGTTCCTTAATAAAGTCTTTAAAAGACTAATCCTATTTTAGTAAGCTTATAATAAAATTAACTATAGTATTATATAGCTTAGATTATAAGGCTTAGATTAGGATATTCTTCTATTAATATACTTAAATAATAATCTTATAGAGCAATATATAAAAGATAGTATAAAAGTTTCCTTCCTTGAATTTCCTACTATTATTAATAGTATTATATAGCTCCCTATAGGTCTTAAGCTAAGTAAGGATCTCCTTATCTATTATATTCTTTATAGACTAAGTATTTATCTTAAGGACCTTTTAAAGGGGTTAAATCTATTATTCCTTATTACCCTCCTTAAAGTCTTTAAGAAGCTTTACCTTAATTTATTCTTAGGTATTATACTTAGTAGCCTTTAGGACTTTTATCCTAATATCTTTATAGATAAAATATAGTATTAACTAAGCCTTCTTTTTATTTAAGTAAACTTATCCTTTAATATAGTTCTTAAATATCCTTAGGTAGCTAGAAATATTAATCCCCTTAAAGATATAGTTAAATATATAGATTAAGATAAGAGCTTTAGGTTCTTTATTTATCTTCCTTTTCTCTATTAAATCTAAAAGTATTAAACCTATCTTATTAATCTTAAGATTAAGATTAATTAGTATTAGGATTAGTAAATAGTCCTTAATTAAAGGTACTATAAACACTAACTAAGACTTTATATATATATTAAATTAATTTAATTTCATAAGTATACCCTTTCTAGATATTAAATAGAATACTTTTCTCTTCCTTCTTCTTCTTTCTACTCTAGTAATAGTAGCAAAATTATAACTATAGCCCTTAGAATTCTTATTTATTAGAAAGTAATTCTTTTCTCTGGATATAACCTTTAGTAACTATACTAAAATAAAGTCTTAATTATACTATCTTTCTTAGGGGAATAACTATATAATTAAGGAATAAAATGAATAAAAAATAAATAAAAATACTTAATAAAACTTAGATTAATTATAGTCTTTATAGGAATATTTCTATAAATTTCTTAAAGAAGGTTAAAACTCTTAATCTTAACCCTTTTATTATTATTAGACTTTCTTATAGTCCCTTATATAAGTCTTATTATTATCCTTATTTTTATTATTCTTCTTATTAATATATCTTTTATTCCTTCTTTTCCTCTCCCTTTTAAATAAATCCCCCCTAACCCTACCTTTCCCTAGCTCTTAACTTCTTATAATATAAAGGGTTACTCTAGCTAAAGTAGCTAGGTACTAGTCCCTTATAAGGAACTATATAATAATTATTCTAGCTATACCTTCCTATTATCTAAGCTAATATATATTCTTACTCTACTAATTGCTTAATAAGGTTAAATAGTATTCCTTTTCTCATAAGAAGTCCTTATAGTTATAGAAATCTAGTGATATTATACTATAAGGTACTTCTAAGTTTAGGTATATTCTAATTTTTCTTAGAATTATTAGGATAGAAGAATAAGTATAATAGTAAATAGTATAGTTTAGAGTTTAAGTATTTATTCTTATCTTACTTATTATAATAGTCTTAGTTAAGCTATATATTACTAATTTTACTAGTTTAATTTGTTATAGTCCTTTAGGGTCCTAAGGTCTAGGGTCTTTTCAGGGGGATCTTAATCCCCTCTATCTCTTATTTCTTATTATCTTTCTACTTTCCTTAAGTCTAGTAGTAATAGCTTAAAAGTATATTAATTGATTTTACCTATTAAGCTAAATTAATTAAATTATTACCCTACTATAACCTCTAAATTTAATAGTAGAAAGTAACTTAGAATAATACCCTAAATCAATAGTAATTCCTTAAGAAAGTATATAGTAAAGCATTATATAAGCATCTTTATTAGCTAGTCTAAAGCTACACTAGATTATATATATATACTATAGTAGTCTTATATTTAGAACTCTTTAGTAGGAAAGTATCTTATAGGAATAATTATTAAGTTAGGGCAAGAAAAGAATATTAGTAAGGTATTAAAATAGCTTATTATTAGCTTAATAATTAGTATATAAAGGACAAAGGGTAGATATTAATTTATATTATAATTAGAAAAGAAGGATCTTAAATTCTCTTTTATAAAACAAAGGCAAAGAACTTAAGCTTTAGACTTAAAGTAATCTCTCTAGTCTCTCCGTAAGAAGGGAAGAATCTCTCTTGAAAATAAAAACAAAAATCTCTCCTTAATCCTAATTATGATTTCTCTCTAATCTTCCTATCCCTCTTATGACTATCCCTTTTACCCTTATTAAATCCCGGCTAGTAACTTGCTAACTTACCTATCTAGGGACCCCTGTTATACTAGTTCTAAATAATTTAGTTAAGTAAGGAGTAAAAGCTATAGTAGAACTATAGTAATATTACTTCTTAATTTAGCCTATCTTTTTATACTCTAGAATTATATTATATTATATTTTAGGAGTTTTATTAAGAGTTCTCTCTATTAGGAGTATTAAGTACTCTTTCTACTATAATCCTATAGTAAATATACTTTAGTATAAATATACTAATCTAATGATTAATTAGTATAATAAGTTTTATATCTTACTTATTTAAGCTTATTACTTACTATAGCTATATTACTATTCTACTATAGGTTCTAGTAGAGCTTAAGTTTCTTCTGCTTTAGGGTTATAAATTTAGCAATTATAATAAGTTACTCTATAAGCTAGTTAACCTTTTTATCTAGGGCTTCTAGGGTAGTTATTAGGCTATTATATTTACATTAGAGGTAAACTATTACTTTATTAGTAATTTTCTATAAGTAAGTCTTCTTCTAGTTAAATCTAAGGTTTAGTTCTAGGGTTAGCTCTTTTAGGATATTTATAATATAGATATATTATAGGATATAGTTAGACCCTTCTAGATTATAGTCTATTCCTTTATAAGTAGTATTAATAGTTTCTATAGCTTAGGTAAGGTTAAGGGTACTATTTCTATAGCTTTAGGCTAATCTAATAACTATTCTATAGGGTGTAAGGAGGCTAATATAGAGTTATATTATTTCCCTAATAAGGTTATTACTATCTTAGTCTAAATAGCTATAGTAGTCCTAGAGTAAGTAATAAAGGTTAAAGTTACTAATAAGAAGTATATAGTTATTTAATATAATATTAGCTAAGGTCTATAGTATAAATAAGTTACCTTTACTACTTAAGGAGTTATAGAGAGTAATAATTTAATATTAGGTTTTTATAAAGGTAATATTAACTTAGTCCTCTTCTACTTATAATATCTATAACTTAAGCCTATATTATTTATTAATATAGATTACTATATATCTATTATAGTAAACTATATAGTAATTATATCTTCCTAGGTAAATTAGGACTCTAGTTTCTAGGTTTTTATTTAGCTTAAGGAGTATAATTATATTATATTTACTATAGACCTATAGGGCTACCTAGGTAAGAGTAAGTTAATAGTTAGTATTCTAGAGGAGTATTAGTATTAATTAATAATCTAGGGGGGGGATAGTAATAGTAAGGATATTAATATAGTTATTAAGAGGAAGAATAGTATATAGAGAATATAGGTTTAGGTTAGGGCTTAGTTAGTAATTATTATATATTATTTATTTATTAACCTAGGGAGCCTTTTAGGCTTCCTTAGAGATAGGGATTATAAGAGCTAGGCTATTAAGGGGGGGGGGAATAAGAGTTCCTAAGTTATAGTTAATTTAGTTATAGTGTATTCTTAGAAGTAGAAGGGTTTATCTAAGTATTCTTCCTTAGCTTAGGCTTAGTATAAAGCTATAATAGGGTAGTCTTAGCTCTAGGCTAAGTATTTACCTTTATAGAGAATATAATTTAATAGAATCTCTTTACATTCTATTAAGCATCCTTCTCTATTAGTATATATTATACCTTTATATTATCTATAGGTTAGAGCTAATTTATAATTTTAGGCTAAGTAGCTAAATTTAAAGTAATTATAGCATTAGGTAGGTTAAAATTCCTTATTAAAGGGCTTATAATTATATAGTTATATATTAAGTAGTAAGCTATTATTATATAAGTAGTTAGCTTCTTTAATAGAGTTAATACATAGGATTAAGTTTGTTTTTACACTAAGGCTAAGTCTATTAGTCTTCTATTTCTTTACTTAGTAAATATTTAGTTTATTTAATTAAGTTATTTCTTTAATAAGCTTATTAGTATTATTAGGGATAGATATAAATTAAATTCCTTTCGCTATTATAGTAAATATTAAGGGGGAAAGGACTATATTATTACTAAATGCCTTTATAATCTAGTCTTTAGTATAAATAGTATATACCTTATCTATAGTAAGGAATATAAAGACTATATTATTACTTAGGAGCTTTCTTACTATAATAATATTAGTATTACTATAAGCCTAATTAGTTACTATACTAGTATCTTTTAGTATATAGCTACTAATATTAGGGGGTATATTTCTTATTTAGATTATAATTTTACATTTAATATAGCTTTAGGTTATTCACTTAGTACTTCTATAGCTTAGGGGCATAAGGTTTTATACTATAATTAATATGTATAAGGGTCTATTCCTTTTAGGGGCTAGAGCTATAGTAAAGGCTATATTTATAATAGTAATAAGAGTAGAAGTAATCTTTATTATAATTTACTCTTTAAGGGATAATTTATAGTTAGGTAAGGTATCTTCCTTATATAAAGTATATACTTATGTTTTATATATAAAGGTATAGGTTTAGATAATATACTAGACTTAGTTAAGAGATATAGAAGGGATAATTCTAGTAATAGTATTATATACTTCTTTTTCTAAGTTATTTACTAGTGTTCTAGTCAGTTCTATAGTAAGTTTATAGCTTTTATTCTATGTATACTAACTAGTTCCTACTAAGGGATTATATTAACTTTATTCTAGTCTATATACCCCTGAGTTAATAGCTATTAGTAGTATATTAGTATTATTACTATAGCTCTAATGTATTATTATGCCTAGGGTAATATGTATATAAGGATTCTAATTCTAGTATTAGAATGTATTTTAGAGGTTAATTAGGGTTTATAGTAAATAGAAACTAAGTGTATAAAAGATTGAATTATACTTATCTTAATCTATAGTATTATTACTTATTCTAATTTTCCTTATAAAATAAAACTTAATTATTTTATATATAGGAATATCTCTAAGGTGAATTTTTATTATACTTTACTATAGTATATTTATTATTATTATAATAAGTATATATTAAGTATTATTAGAATATAGTATTAAATAAAATCTATAGTATAAATATCTTTAAGTTATAATATAAAATAATTATAATATATATAGTATAAATATATAACTAAGTTATATTAATTAAATATTATAATTATATTACTAATAGTAATATTATTAATAGTAAACTATTAAAAGATTATTTCTTATAATTCTTTAGCTAAGTAGTATATTTAGTATATTTTCTAATTTTATAAAGAATTAAATTTAAAATCTAAGATTTCTATATAAAGTTAGGATTCTATACTTTTACTTATATTTTAGATTTAGTAATTTAAATTTCTTTACTTATTTTATTCTAAATTACTTATTACCTTAGTACTTCTAGAACTTAGAATATTAAAGAGATTTAATTCCTAAGTACTATCTAAGTCTTATCCTTTTCTATTCTCTTCCCTAAAGGATAAGGTTTTTAATAATATATTCTTCTCTTCTCTTTTTATATTTACTAAGTATTTTATAATAGTTCTAGCTATTTAGATCTAAGTTTATCTAATTACTTTTAAGTATTCTTTTCTTATTTAATTTAACTTTAGTCTTTATATAATAGTATTTTATAATAAAGTATATACTTTCTAAGGATTATTATAATTTAGTTTAAATATATAGTTAAGAATAGCTATTAATAATTAATATATTAAGGCTTTTATATTTAATTACTTAATTTTTACTAATATCTATCTATTAAACTAGTAATTCCTAGCTATAGTATTCTATTATATATTTATTATTAATATTCCTCTATTATATTAGTAATTCTTAGCCTTAGAGTATATATAATATAAATTACTATTTAAGCTTCCTTAGCCTAAGCTCTAGCTTACTTAAGTCTAGATTTAGTAATTTTCTATCTATCTATTTAATAATCTATAATAATAATAAGATTATTTTTCATTTTTAGTATTTTTCTTCTAATTAGTTAGTAATATATTACTATCCTTTATATTTACCTATTATTTCTCTCTATTCTAATCCTTCTTCAATTATAAACTTTTATTAAGTATTCTACTTATAGTTATTAGTTTAAGTATTCTTACTTAATAGTCTTATATATTTCTTATCTAAGTTAGCTAAGTAATTTTTCTACTTTCTCTAAGATTAATTAGTTTAATTTTATAAAGATTATATTATTATTATTATTTTCTAAGGGTTTATTAGCTTTTAGGAGGATTATTATTAATTACTATTTTAGTTTAAATAGATAAGGATTTAATAAAATAGGGATTATTTAATAATACCCCTTTATTCCCTTTATAGTAAACATTTCTCCTTTATAATCTTTAGTAGTATATATTTATTATAATTATAATCTTCTTATTAGAATATTCTAATTATTATAATTTCTTATTATATAGACTTTTATAGTAATTAGAATTCTTTTAACTATAACTTATAAGTATATATAATAAGTAACTTTATAGATTTAGTTATTTATAAGTTTAATAGCTCTAGGGATAGGAAGGACTAGGTAAGGAATATATATTTCTTTCCTTAATAAATTATTTATTAACTAAGTCTATAGTAAATTCTCTATTTAGTATAAAAGCTAAATATTAGTATTCCTTAATATATCCCTTAATAAATCCTAGGGTTATTATAACTATATCTTTAATAGCTATAGTATCTTAGAAAATAACTATAGCTTTTTTACTTATTCCTAGGTTTAAATATTATTCTTCTTTAGTTATTTCTTTCTCTAGCTTATAATCTATTTTATATATTATAAAATGATAAAATAGAATTAATAAGTTAGAAATAGTTTCTTAAGCTTTAGTAGATTTTACTTTCTATTAATATTATATTAAGTAAAATAATTATTATTAGACTAAAGAAGTAATTTAAAAAAGCTAAAAAATATTAAGAGTAATTAGAGTTTCCTTTAAGTATCTTCTTAATTTAAAAGTTAGAATTCTATATTCCTCTATAGCTTAAATTTTCTCTAGTTTATATTATAATTTCTTTCCCTAAGCTCTAAGTTCCTTTATAATTTCCTATTTACTTAGTCTTAGTTAATTTAAGTATAATTTCATTTATAGAAATATTAATTTAAATTCTTCTTTAGTAAGTTCTAGTTCCTTAAAGTATATTCTTAGAGATTAAGGTAAAGTCCCTAATAATTCCTCTTCTTATTCTTCTTTATCTATAACTTCTTTAATCTATAGGAATATATAGGGAATACTTAGTAAGAATCCTTTTATTTTCTACTAAGTATATTTATTTAGTTTTTAGAGTATAATTTAATCTTATTTTTAAATTTTAGTAAATATCTTTACTCTAGAGAAGTTTACTTTCTTTTATAGTATATTTTATATTATTACTTTAGTATTAAATATTTATTCCTTAGATTAAATAAGTTTTAATATTATAAGTTTAAGTTTTATAAATCCTTTTAGATTCTATTAATATATTATATTTAGGGATTACTTTACTAAGAAAGTTATATAGTATTTAATAAATAGTTTTATTCTTATTATTCTATTCTATATTATAGTTTTAATAATTAATAGTAGTATATTTTATATAACTAATTATTTCTATCTTTAGTATTTTATTTCTAATTTATAAGTTTTTTAGTATTTAATATTATAATATATCTTTTATTAATTAAAATCCTTTCTATATAAATAATAATAATCTATATATTTTTACTCTTTATATTTAAAATACTAAGTTAAATTAGGGTTTAGTTCTTAAAATCCTTTAAATAATATAAAGAAGGGAATTTAGATATACTTAGATTAATAATTAGTATTTTACTAAGTTAATATAGAGAGTAAATTCTAAGGTTAATATAAAGATAGAATATATAATTCTATCTAATTAATTTATTTTATAATAAATATATTTCCTTTCTTTAGTTTCTTTATTAATTCTAAAAGTATTTCTTACTATTTAATTATTACTTTCTATAAATTTATTTTACTAATAAGTATAATATCCTTCTTATTCTAAACTAACTTTTTAGAAGTTAATAAATAGTATTTTTAGATAGTATTTTAAATATTATTAAATATTAATATTCTAATTATTATTAATAACTTCTATTTTCTTTTTATATATAATTAGTCTTAAACTCTTTCTTATACTTAGATATTAATATTTCTATTTATTATTCTTATAATTATAAATATTAAGAGAGTTTAATATATAAGTCCCTAGAGTTAGAAATATAACTTCTTAGCTTACTTTAGGTATATAAAAAGAGATTCTCCTTATTCTCTTCTAAAGGTATAAGCCTTTATAATAAGTATACTTTTAAAAGTTAAGTTTACTCTATAGAAATAGTTAATAAAGTTTATTCTTAGTATTTCCTAGTTTTAATTTATTTCTTTTTAATCTTTAAATTAGTATAATATAATTCCTATTAGGCTTATTTTAAAGATTTATCTTAATATTATATCCTTTATACTTTCTTCTATATAGAGTATTATTATATTAGTATTATAATAATTAAGGTATAATTATAGATTATTATTTTATAAGTATTTAATATATATTATCTTTTTTAGTAATAATCTACTTATAGTAAATTGTAAGTCTTAGAGTAATAAGGTAAATAGAGTAAAGAGTATATTTATAGGTAATAATAGGCTTTAGCTTAAGTAGAAGTTTAAGATAAAGTTCTAAGTATTAGGTTTTCTAAGAGGGTTTAGGTTATTATAGAAAGGTAATAATTTAGTTTTAAATCTTAATAAGCTTCCTTTAGAAGATATTAAGGGGTAAAAATAACTTTCTTCTTTATATATAAGAGAATTTAAAATAATAGGATTAAGTTAACTATATATAAGGAAAGGGTTTTTCTTTAAGAAGAGGAAGAGAATATTTAAATAAGTAAATAATATATAAATAAAAAAAGGGTTTAGAATAGATAAAAGGGTATTAGGTAAAGTTACTTTATTAGAGAAAGGAGTTAATTTATAATTATATAAGGTTAATAGGATCTCTAAAATCCCCTTTTCTATTTTCTTCTAATAGTTATAATAATTCCTTTTCTAAGTTTTTTTTCTTCTTTTTTCTCTAGTTTAGAAGAAATACCTTTTACTTTCTTACTTCTTTCTATTTATAAAGATTCTTATTTCTCCTTTTCCCTAGGTCTTTATATATTTACCTCTTAGTAATACTAACTATAGTTATTATAAACTTAAATTCCTTTTATCTAATTAAATATATCTATAAATAAGATTAATTATCTATATACCTTATTCTTATTACTTATTAACTTATAATCTTAATTATTTACCTTATAAACCTAGAAAGTAAGAAAGACTATTATAGCTTACTAAGATTCCTTTAGTAAATATATTAATCTAAATCTATATTATTATAGTTATAATTAGAGACTATTATAAAATAATAAGTATAAAAGGTTTTAGTAAATTATACTTAAATAGCCTTATAATTATTAAGATAACTTTAGTCTAAGGTATTTAAAATAGTTTTTAAAATATCTTTAAATTTTTAGTACTTATTAATTAGTTTAATAGCTATTAAGTAAGTATCCTAGTAATAATAGTAATAGGTAGAAACTAGATTTTTAGCTATTTATAAAAGTCTAAGTAATTAAACTTAATTTCTTAAAGTAACTTAAGTTAACTTAATTTATTATATTATCTTAGGGTTAGTAATTATTATTCTTCTATATTCTCTTCCCTTAGTATTAATAGCTTAGGTAGTAATTTAGTATATATATATCTAGAACCTTAAGAATAGCCTATAGTTATTAGTAATATTAAGGCCTTATTCCCTTTTATTATTTATATTATATTCCCTTTTAAAAGTATTAAGGCTATATTATATAGTTATTTATTATTTATTCCTTAGTAGTATCTCTATACTAAATCCTATAATTCTTAATTTATTATAGATAAAATCTAATTTTTCTATATTATAGCCTAAGTCCTATAGTACTTAGTATATTATATTTTATTCTAAATAAAGTTTAATATTAAAGTATCTTAATATTAAGTCCTATAATTCTTAATTTATTATAAATAGAATTTAAATTCTTAATATTATAGCTTAAGTCTTATAGTTCTTAATATATTATATTCTATTCTAGATAAAGTCTAATATTAAAGTATCTTAGCCTTAAGTTTTATAGTCCTTAATCCTTTCTATATACTTCTTACTTAGGGAATCCTTTAGTCTCTCCTAAGTATAGATTATCTTATTATAAGTATATCTAAATAGTATAGATAATAAGGTCTTAGTCTTATTACTATAAAGTTAAGGTTAATTAGTATATATATATTATACCTAGCTTCTGCCTCTCTATTAACTTCTATGATAAATATCTTATGCTAGTCTCCTCCCTACTTATTATCCCGGATTATCCTCATCCCACTAATGGGGTCTATAGGACTAACCTCTGCTCACTCTTTTAACGGAAGATAAGGCAAAAATGGAATTTCTAGGCATCCACTGCAGCCAGTAATGTGACATTTGTCATTAAATGATGTCATGTGGTTTTCTATCACGTGATTGCACTCTTGTCCATTTCACCACTTACTCCGTCAACTTAACCCCCCGTTTTCCAACACTTGCATAACCCGCCATCTAACAACTATTGAAGTCATGAGCCACAGGTGAAGCTTTATATTGTATTTCCTTCTTTTCTGGTCACCATTCCGCCCAATCTTACGAGCAATTAATCTCGCCTTGGTCCCTTTCAGATGGCTCTTCTTAATACAATTTAAACAAGCTAACGTAAGTATTACCTGCTCAGTAGTCTGATTTGCTGACTGGAAATCACGCCTAGTTCATAGATAGAGAGTCAAAATTATATATCCTATAACACTATCGGGTTTAATTATAGGCCTACTGTTTTAGACATTATTCACCACAGTCAATATGCTATAGTAGCAAGATTAGAGCATAGTATTATCCTAAAGTATCCTCGCTATACATAGTGGGATTACCCTGACGCAGAGAAGACCAAATGTGCTGTTTGCAAAGCTAAAACTAGCTTCTACATCAAGGAGGAAGTCTTAAAGGCTTTAGGAGATTATCTGCATATTATGAAGTAAGGAATTATCCTTAATTATAGACCCCCTATTGATTACCTCCTAGGTTCCTTAGTACCTATTATAATTATGATCTAAGAGGGCTAAAGTTCATTGAAGCAAGTCAAGGAAGTCTATAGTAATACATCGATAACCACTTTTATAAACTTTACCTAGGCACTTAGGCTTTATAGTATTTATAGGCTGCGGAAGCTATTGCTTATATCTATTCTAAGGGCATAATACATTCTAACTTATGGCCTATGAACTTTCTCCTCTACTAGCAAATAAATAGTTAATTATATATCTATTTCTATGATTTTAGAGGCTTAATATATAGAAACCTAAGCAGTAGTTAACTCCCTGACCTAGGTTTCTTTAATCCTTATAAAGGTTAGGCCTTAACTAAAGCAATAGATATCTTTAGCCTTAGTTCTATCTTTTATACTATAATGATTAGTCACTAGCCTCATTAGGTTGCTAGGGAGGAGCACTATACTTATATGCAAAGGGTAAATAATCTATTCTTAAACAGCAAGTTTCCTTCAATCAATAGACTATAAGGAGACTTTATTATCTAGGGGTATTAGATAGACTAGTATAATAAAGTGAATTATATTATTAAGGACTACTAAAGTTTAGATTATAATAGTCCATAACCCTTATGCTAATCCTAATAGGCTAGGAGAGCTAAGAGGACATTATTAAGCTAGATTATTACTCACCTATAGAGGCTAAGATTCACTGAAACTAAGGCAGAAACAGAAGGCTAGGGCTAGAAAAAGGTAGATTAGCAGGGACTTTATAATATTTTATGCTTTCTATCTTTTATTAATAAGTATATTCTCTATTTTACTTTATGCCTAGTCTAATTTCACTCGTTTATCATTCTCCTCTTAACATCTATCGTAAGCGTATTATATCTATGCCCAAGAGCCCACCACCCTAGTTAGGACCAGTACATCGTCCTAATCACTGTCCAGCGATGGCCATCCTCCTTAAGGCACACTGACAGAAACACCAGGACTCGGCCAAGATGCGCTTCGATTACCTGGCTAGCGCTTTCCCGGTTGAGCAAAGTCAGCTTGAAGAGAGGCCTTACTTCACTTAATTGAAACTCATTCACAAGATTCACTCAGTCCCTCCATAGGATGAGACACCCCGTACGCAGTAGCAATGAAAAGTATGATAGACGCGAATGGAACGCGTATGAACGCTTTATGCAGACTCTTAGTTCAAAGAGCGTGACCTCATTGTCTCATGCCGCCTAGCCAGACTGAGAGTCAAGCTAGGCCGCAATCAGATTCAACAGACGCGACATTGATGCGGTTCAGCAGTTGACGTCCTATTCACTATAACTAAAATACGGTAACGACTTGTTCTTTTGGAGCTGTACTATAGGCCTTCTTCCAGCTCTGTCACTTTCGACGGCCAAACAGACCCCCTCTCACTCGTCTAGAGTTATCTAACCCGACGATCCCTTCTCTCCACATTGACTTTTGGATAAGGACAGAAAGCGGCGGGAGTTCATCGTCATCATCAGATCCCATGAGGCCACCTTCATCAGATACTGTGAGTCCACCTTCGTCATCATATCCCGTGAGGTCGATGTATATTGTGTCTACCGAGTGGTTGATTTCGCCGCCCCCTGAAGGCGAGTTCAGGGGCGAAAGGTCTGCCATCGCATCATCGGAGCCCTTGTTTGAGATCTGGTCATCCATTTGCTGTGTATCGATCCCGCCACCGGAAGGCGAGCTCAGGGGCGAAAGGTCTGCCATCGCATTGTCGGGACTCTCGATTACGATCTGGCCATCTCCTTGTATCTGGTGTGTACTGGCTTCGCTGCAAAGATTCAGAGGGGACAAGCCGGTCTCCTCTTGCGCGAACTTGTCCCCGTCCAAGAAAACCTCAATTGCCTGTTCCTCAGACAGCATCGGCGCAGCAAGCGAGAAGTCTTCGTCAGAGGGCAGCCGGTGTTCGACATACTGATTGCTATTACTAGCCCTAACTAGGGCTCCATCAACCGCGTAGGACTTTTCTATTAATACTAGGGTCGCAAAGAAAGCCTACTAGCATTCTGCGAAGCCTGTGGCGCAGCCAGCCTTAATGCCGGTGGATAATCCAGATGAAAATCCATTAAAGTAGCTAAAGCAGTCTTCAGTGATCTGAAAGTTACTCCAGTCAGTATTAGCATCAACTAGGTACTCCTAGGCTCCAGTTAAGGGGAGACTTACGCCAGCTTGCTGATTAAGGCCAGCCACATCGACACCATGGTTCGACTCAGCCTAAGCAGTGTCAAGGGGCCTTAGAGCTAGTTTAAAGTCACAGGGACTAATGCACCCAGGGCCATTAACCTAAGAAGAAGAGATATAAGGTAATAGTCAGGAGTGGGAAGAAATCGCATTGTTCATAAGATTATTATCCAGAGGACCATTGTAATATAGAGGTAGTTGTAAAAGGGTAACAAGATCCATCTTCTTAAGCTAGACGATGAGGAAGGGAGGAGTGAGGTGTGCTGGAGAGGATACAAGAGATGAGAAAAGGAGGAAGAGTGAGCCACCCCGAGATGTAGGTGCTCGGCCCCTTTATATCACCGACTCCCTCCTAGTGTGAGTGATCACGTGCCCGTTGGCTCAACACCATTAAGATTACTGGCCAATATATGACCGAGGTTAGAGATCTCGGCGGGAGAGATCTTCCGACATGAGGTCACTCTGGACAATGGTGTCATTCCATGGAGACAGTCCTCCAATCCAACATTAGCAATGGCAGTCGGTTGATATTGGAGTTCTGAGCCCGCGATGAGGCCCCCGCGAGATCAATGGTACCATGATCCTCGCACCTTCGTGCCTTCCTAAGAGCACTCAGTTCCTGTGAGAAGATTCCTTGACCAATATTCAAATAAAGGATTGATAGATTCACACTGACACTTGTGATGGGGGTGATGGCAACGGGAACAGACGAGGCGAAACTACGGGCGGAGCGGAGATGGGAGAGCCCGAGGGCATCGAGACTGGCGACCTGAGAGCACACTCCAATGGCTGCCACACAAGTGCGGAAATAAATCCGATAGTCGGCACGCGGACGAGTGTCGGGCAACGCCGAGTGAGTAGGGGGTGCCGGCTGAAAATATTTAAGGGAGCACGCAGCTCCATTTTCCCAGAACCTAGACTTCTCCATATTATCAAATACCTTCCTCTTACTTTATTGACTTATCATCATTCTTCCAAATGGATTCCCCCTCTCGCCTTATCTCTCAGTCTACCCAGCAGGCTTCAATGCCAGCGTGTGTCTTACGAGATGATGAGGCGCAAAAGAAGGCTTACATAGAGTCTCTTCTTGCACTCAAGGAAGACAGCGGCTCTATCACGGTGGCGGTTGACCTCAACGCTGGTAGCTCCTCGGAGGCCGACATCATCTCACCAAGCCCTTCTCCTATTGCGGTCTCTGAGGCCACGGAGACTAAATCCATGCCTCGCGATGATGATGGCCTGGCGCTGTCTGCCGAGGGTACTGTAACTCATTCAACTGAAAGTTCCTCTCGGCTGATGGCTGGAATCGTCAAAGAGGGCAGCCGTCCGCGTTCCTCCATTGAAGATAAAGAAAGGACTACTGGACCTCCTAAAGACATCGGTTCAGGGGCAGGAACCCCAGTTCCGGGCGAATTATCGAGTCCTTGCTCTAAGAATAGCACACCTGTTGTAGAGTCAATGGTGAGTCCTCATGGCTGTTAGCTCTGTGAACTTCCTGACGAACTACCATAGGCGACCCAGTCCATCCTCCGCTATAAGATCATTATAGAGGATGGAAAAGAGGTCATCGACCTGACGCAGGATGATGATGAGTTGGAGAAGGTCTTGGTGCCTCAAAGAAATTGAAGAGAAAACGGAGCCATATTACGCAAATCCATCGAAGAGGCCAGGCTTGATGAACTAGGTCGTTGGGATGAACTCTCGCACGCTCAGCTCTGAATATAAAAGGCCGTTCTTTCGAACCTACCGCCATCCTCATTCTTCTTCTTCTTCAACATTAACGTTTATCTCACCTCAGTCCGACTATCCCGCCAGAATCCTCAGTCTGCGACGTGCATCCGATGTGCGGAATTAGACATGGGTCAATGGCGGCAACTGGTTCTGAAACGTCAGGATAAATAGTGGTGTGGCCGAGATATCTACAGTAAACATTTGGAATGTGTTGCACAGGGATGATTGAATGACGCGTCGATCAAAAATCCATTATCTAGTCGGCAAAACCTCAAATCGTTGTTGGGTGCTCCGTCCCCTCTCCAACTCCTCTAAAGCTGTAAAGTGACTGATTTCCCGAGACATTCTCTCATTCCAATAAAAGTCAGCCTGCCCATCGTCTAATCCTAGCATTGGTTCAGATATGCCAATGCGTTTAATAAACCAAGCCAATCGTGGGTTTTTCCTAGTCCTAGAGCTAAGAACACGGTGAAGGGAGGATGCCATTCGGTCCATTGTACCTTCTAGAAGTGGTTGTTTTCTTTCCATTGTGAGCATGTGATGAAAAGCATGAATAGAACTTAGACGAGTAGGAACTTGTATGCTCTCCAACCTATAGATGCATACTATTGCTATAAGGTCTATAGTCAGTTGTACCTGTGATCTAGGCTGTTGGATGTCCTATCGTATTCCATCAAATATGATCATAAGATAAAGATAATCTGAAACTCTCCTAACATCCTCAATATAATCCATCATATAGACCCATATAAAATAGAGCTGTATAATATATATTAAGTTGTTAATTATATGGCAAAGATAGAGAGTTTCGTCAATAAAAGAGCAAAGCTGCCTAGAGAGAATCAAGGGGAAGCTCTGGGTCCATGAAGTTGGGAGAGGCTAGCGTTATTAGTGAGGTAGGTGACTTAGGAGTGGTATACAAACAGGTATGAGGGAGAGTATATCCTCGAGTTGTTGAGTCCAATGAAATATAGCACCTGTACCAGAGTTCGCAAAGATCCGGCTGCAGGCAAGGGTTTCTTGCATTACAGTGAAGTCCATCGCTAGAACTGGTTCTTTCCGATCCATAAATAAATCACTAAACATATAGAAAGCTTTAGTCCCAGTGTATGTAAACTCAAGCATGGCTTCCTGTACAGCATCTCGTGGGCCGCCTACTCTCACGAGAACATGCCGGATGAGAGAAATCCTACTTAGATGCCCACTAGGAGTACTATGCATTCTTCGGCTGGAATTAATAAGCTTGCGCCTTAATGCTTAAAGTACTTCTTGGATATCTAAACCCATGAGGCCACTTGCAGCCTTATCTATAGAACTCATTAAACTTAGAGCTAGGAAGATAAGTGCTGCAGCAAATTTATTGCGTGTAAAGGGCATAGTGATTGTCTATATTTAATTAGATATAAGTAGGTGAATAGGGGATAAAGAGGCTAACTTGAATATCATGCTTAAGAATGAAATATTCAATCCAAGATTGAAATCCTGGGTATCTTTCTCGGTAGTATTTTCCTAGTCTAATCCCATAAAGTAGAATACTAGTTCTAGCATTTTCAATGAATTTAAATACTTCTTGGGTATAGGCAGAGAAGTGGCTAACTTGTTCTACCTGCTGAGGATCTAAAACGATCACAGTTGGTGGCATAGTCGGAATATCTTTGTACCCATCTGGCTTGCTGAACCCAGGAGGAATAGCGAACTCAAAGCAAGAGGACCAAGGACTTCGGCCAACAAGATGTGCTCCAGGCAGAGTGATGGGATCGGGATTAAAGATGGGCTTCCACACGGTGGAGACGTCCTGGTTGGTGCTGGAATCCATTGCTGATGCGGCATGGAGATCGAGTTACGCGACGGATCGCTGCTGGATATTTATGTCTTGAGAACCAACTACTTTGGCCGCGATTGGGCTGCCCAGAATAGATAACATCTGGTGACGTTGACCCGCCCGGCCAGGTTCCGTGCCGCCGAGGCGAGTGGGGCCGGACCCCCGAATTAGAACTCCGCTCCGGATTAGCGGAGTGCGAAAGGGCTGGCACCACCAACATTTGATCGCATAATCTGCAGTGTTCTATTTTCGGTCCGGCACACAAGCTTGCCGAGCGGAGCTGTACTCGGATGACCTCCGGCGTTTAAGTGGGGCGACGCCGTCTTACGTCCGAGCCTTCAGCAGCAGACTTTCTATTTCGGCACTATGCGCTCACTTTTCTTTATCGCGTTGATGTAAAAATAGTACCTCCTAACCATAAAAGCATGCAGTGTACCCGGCAGAGCATTTATTCCCCAGCGCAGCTCAGTAAACTCCCGTTACATCTCAGCCGCAATGGATCACTCATCAGAAGCCATTGAGGAATTTACCCTCAACCAACTCCCGGTAGAGCTTCGAGAGTTATATTGTGAGCTCAAGAAAGTATATAGAGAGTTGAGTTTCCTTGAGTATACTATTGCAGCAACCGATGCCCTCGTTCAGGGAATGATCGCATGGGAAGTGCATGGCCAAAAGCCAGACCTTGATAAGGTATGCTGCGAGCTGCGCTCTATCGAGCACACGATAGGGACAACCTACGAACTTGTCAAAAAAATCTCCGATGGTGCCAATGCCCTATCTCAGGCAACTCAAGCGGTATGTGGTAGTGTCTTTTTCATCAGTGGCTCACTAATAAACAGTCCAGGCTAATAGCACGCATTCCCCGCAAGCACCTACCACCCCAACCCTTCCTGGCAGTCCATGGGAAGGAGAAATTATCATAAAGTACCAGAGGCTTCTAGGAGGTGAATTTCCGACAGATGGAGGCTTTGGTCTACAGTAGCGCTTGGTTTTTAGTATTTATTTAGTGAATAAAGCATGTAACATCTTTGGCAGCGCTTTCTCTAGGTCAGCAGAACCTTGCCCATTGACTAATAAACGCACGATCATGTGTACAATGGTCAGGACAGAGTATGTGGATGGCCAGAGTTGACGCGGGTGTATCCAGAGTCATCACGGTCTTTCATCATGAAGCCATGCCGACCTAGATTTCTTGTGACAAACCCTGGTTGATCTTGTAGCTGAATGGCGAATTGCTGGCGACTTATTCCGTGTGTACCGGTTCGGTCTAGCAGAATATCGCAATCCTCGCTTGTGCCGAAGACTCAACCGTGACACACGCCCTTTGGGCGCCTGTTGATGGTGAGGCACCCTGGAGCTGGCAGTGGACACAGTCGACGCCAACGTTGATCACTCAGCGCGTCTTGGGTTTGGGCTTGGGCTTTAGGACGTGGCAGTCCTAGGGCGTGATGATTTTTATTGGGGGTTGTGGGTGTCGTGGATGAGATATACATAACAATTATCAGGCCTATAAAGAAAACCTTACAGATTGATGCTTTCTCAGCTTCTCTTCTTCGGCCATAACTGCGATTTTTTTGTTGTAGGAGATGTCTGGGTAACTTATTGAATGGTGGTTGTCTGGTTGGGATGAGGGGTGCGGCATATGTTGATAAATGAATATAATGTTTTGGGTCAGCTGGAGATGTTTTGACCGTTTCGGTATTTCTTTTATCCGTCGGTTACATCATGTCCAATGTTTCAGGCTGTCAACGTCGGCTCACATGTCACTACCGTAAGCTCACAATCTTAGTAGAAGGAAACGGAAGGGAAGGGCCAAGGATGACCATGAAATGACACCCGTACCCTAGGTGTCATCACGAGGTTCGAGGCTCGTCTTGTTGGAACACTTGTCGGAGTTCCCTCTGATATGCTTCAAGCGCATCCATCTTCTTCTTAACCATACCCTCAGAGTCTGCGCACCAGAATTTCGACAGCATAACCTCCATCTTGGGAGACAAGGACGCCCCATATTGGGAGCAGATGTGATCTGACACAAGATAGTACATGGCGTTCACCGACTCGAGACAATACCAGAACCACACTCCTTTTGAATCCCACATCTCCTCCATGACTCTTGAAAGTGATATGTTGTGGCTGGCTGCGGCCTTTTCCTCCTCGTCTTCAAGTATGAGCATGAATTCGCGTCGAACCTCATCGAATTCGCTTAGACGAGCGCCCTCTATCTCATCAAGCTTGCAACCAGTCAGCCAGTAAGGCACAGCTAGCATTTCCGTGGGCAAAGCAGAAATCCATTCCAAGTCTATACAGCATGTAACATTCCACGCTTCATCAACGAAGATGTTACTGGCATGTAAATCGGTGAATTGCAGCAAAAATGGTCCATTCCGTAGCTCTCTCTTCATGTATTTGTGGGATAATGCTCGCAGCAGGGTTTTTGCTGCCATATTTCCCCGGCAGTCTGCTTCATCGTAGACAATGTTCGGATCACTGAGGAGGCGGTTGTCATGAAACAAGAGCATGTCTGATACGAAGGACTCTGTGCAGGAGTGGGTTTCTGTCCTTTGAATCGTTCGTGGTGTACCGTCATTCTCGAGTATCATCATTGAACACGTCAATGGTCGATTCGTCAGCCTCACGCAGCAGTCGTCGTGGAACTGAAAGGATCCTATGCGTGGTTGAGGAGTGCGAGCGAGGGAGAGCATCATGCGGGCTACTCCTCGAAATAACTGCTTTCTACGGTGGATATCGTCTCGCTGGCGAAACCACGTATTAGACAGCATTTGTCCCACATCGGGGCCGATATGTTCGAGCAGCATATATGCGGTGGGCAGACGATGGCTCGACGGATTGAGGATGTAGTGGGAGAGCATCCCACGCCGTAGAAGATTGTTGAAAGGGCGCTGGAATATGCGGCAAAGGCGTATGTACCAGGGACGATGCGTCTCATGCGTATACTAGAATTCATGATAGGGCAGTCAGTATTCACCATTATCGAGAGGCAAAGCGAACCCACATGGCGGTGATCAGTGAAGCCAAAGCCGTAGAGATGAGGTATGCAGATATCTGAGCAGTTTTCTTGCATCCACGCATAAGTCCCCGCCTCGCAGCTCAACTTCTCGTCAATAGTACCAGAGTACCGGGCCTCAGCGAGCTTATGGGGTAAACAGCAACGCAACATCACCTTGCGGCAAGAGGTGCCTGATGTAATTTCAACGGGCACACAGACATTGAAGCTGCCCCGAAGCCATTCTTCTTGAGGGAGGACGGTACAAACCTCACCATGTCCGAGCTGAAGATGATGTCTGACAAGAGAGCAAATCGTGTGTTCTTCTCGCAGGAGTTCTTCATAGAGCTTCTTGAGTGATGGGACGTATGCCAGCTGATTTATAATATTTCCATCCTTTTTGACTGCCCAACTGTAGGTGATCGGGCCCTGGTCTTCGAGTTCGAACGGGGGAACCATAGGATCTGGTTTGAATAGAACGGGGTGAGGATTCATGGATAAAGTCTTTTAGATTGATGAGGAACTTGGAGTTGTTGCGGCGTGGTTGACAACGCGTGAGCGGTGAACGATGGCAGAATTGACATCGACCTAGCTCAGGCAGACCCACCAGTTCCAGGCGGTGAAGAATACCTGTCACGATTACGGAGTAGTGAGGCAATGATCACGTGGTGATAGTGATAGAGCGAGGTGCCGCCAGAACCGAGGATCTGAAAGAGGCAACGAGCGCTTGACGCCACCAGAGAATTACGAAACCAACGACACCCAATCTAGTCTAGCCTTAACAGGCCATCGGGCTCCGCTTGCGGGCCTTCATCGTCGACTGGAAACTCATTCTGGCGAAGATTGTCGGTCTCCCTACAGCCGAAAGAGTTGATTTCCTCATTCGGCTGGGCTCCATTGTTCGCTTGTCCTTCCTCACTGTTGGACGTCTCGTCGAGAGATGTGTTCTCCTCGGGGTTCACAGCGGCGCTCTTGATTCGACTAGAGCTTTCGGCTCTGTGGTCGATGGGTGGTGTGCGGTTGGAGGTTGCACTGCCGTCTTCCGGAGGAGGTGCATAGTTTGCTATGTCCTGTACCATAGATCGAAATTTGTCTGCTGTTTCTTGGAACTGTGCAATCACGGCCTTTGCCCAGGCCGGCGACTCATTGGGAGTCTGCCTCGGTCGCTTCTTGTGTAATGACTTGTTGATCGCCAAAATATCATTAGGTCCTACCTACCGACTGGTCCAGGGTACAAGTTACACGGCCTAGCAGACTGTGACACTCGATATGGGGTGCATAAACTATGAGACCACTTGATTCCAACATGCCTAGTCCGGTTACTTTTGGCGCCTGTGACGTCCAATCTAGTTGCTGCCAATTTTCACTTTGGTATCCTATCACCCACTCGTCTCCCATGCGGATCAGCAGGTTCACAGAGAGCTCACATCGCAACGACGAAAAGGGGTTGCACGATGGCCAACGCTTTATCTAACTTTGTTGAACGCCGCTTTCCTGTGAGGGCTTAAGAACGCGAGGACGAGAAATAGAATGCTTAGGAAAGTAGAATAGTGAATTTTCATGTACATCATCACTAGGCCTGCAACTTTAAACTTTTCAGAAACCAAAGCTCAAGGAGAGTGAGCATTAACCCCATCACTCCTCCGCAAGCTCCGACAATGCAAACTGTGACTATCGCCGTTATGGACCAGTCCCCACTCTGTGCAGTATAAATATTCACCAAGCTCATGAGGAGAGCGACTACCGAGTTCAGCAGCCCAGGCCTTCAAAGTACTTCGTCAGACACGTGCCTCAATTGTCTCAGAATAGTACAGTACTAACAGGAAGATCCGATCGACGAGCCAGACGTAGTTATGCCTCAATGTCCAGGATAACCTCCCGATCCCAGCTCCACCAAGCAGGCAGCAAAGGCTGCCGACGACGAGGAGAGGCGTATTGCTGACGGCATGTTGCATCACTCTGCCTGCCTGCGACTCACTCAACAGCGTGGCTTGGCTAAGCGAGGTGAACGTGCCTGGGAATATGACAAATCCGGCAAGGAAGAGCCAATTAGAGAAGGAAGCCAGAAAGCAGTACATGCTTGGCACCTCATGCGATTGGATGACCATGGCGTTATATGGGGATAGACGCTCAGCATGCTGAGCTAGGTCAACTGGGTTCGATAAATCTCGTATCGCACTGGCTTCTCGCTGCTGCTTTGTATCATCCATATTGCTTGATGTTGTCGAGTGCTATCGCAACTGGACATAAAGTAGTTTACTATTTGATTATGGTAAGAAAATCAGACTGACTTTAAATGGCTTTAACTAAGTGTCACCTGCTGCGCTAAATGATTATTTATAAGGCCAATCTTTAGTATATCAAAGGATTAATTTTTAGTTCTTGGGACCATCCATCCAGTGCTTAGGCTGAAACATCGCTTGCATAATGGATGGGTGTGTGCATAGGATCCTGCGATCTCTCTTCCCTCTAGACTCTAGAGTACTGTTTAAAACGGCTAGTAAGGGTTTTTAGGGAATAAAATAGTCTATCTAGTGAACTATCTAGCATAACCTCTTATTTAAGTGTTAGATTATAATTAAAATACTTTTTAATTATAAAAGAAATATAAGTTAGTATTTTAAGTATTTTAAAGTATTCTATTTAATATTTTAGTATTTATCCTAAAGCTTTTCATAATTATCTCTTATTTAGATTTAAAGTGTTTATTAGTGCTAGTGGTATAATCATTTATTAGCTAGTTGTATTCGTTCACTAACCTCCAAAATCAGAGGCCTAGATCTCTATCCCCAGAGGCATAAGCGCCAAAAAATAGCTGCTCTTGAACAGTAAACAAGAACTTGACAGGGTCCCATATTTTCTAAGAGCTATGGTCGTATGTACAGGAAGAGGCAATGCCACGGGTTATAATGGCCAAGAGAAACGTATAACAAAAAAAGAATGACATACAACAGCGAGGATTCCCCGGTCGTCACCGACCCGAGTACTAGTTCGCCCCTCACCAGCTTGACTAAGGGAGAGCGGACGGGATCCCGTATTTTCTAGTGGGTATGGTCGTATGTGTTTGCTAATGGCGACAACGCAGCTCAAGAACCCCCCTTTCTCTAGTACGAGATACGTAATCCCGTCGTATTGTTCATCTAAGTTGCTGATTTTACATTGAAACGACTCCTTGGAGATGACTTAGCTTAGATGTTGGACGCCGTTCGTGGAAAGGTTGTATGCCGAAAAGGGGAAAACGGCCCAGCCCAGGTGGCAGCTCATATCTTGAGCTGTTCTCGGGGACTCTGATTGTTCGCATCAGCGATATTGTGAGGTCGCAACCGCCATCTCTACCGACGTCGACGAATTCGGATGACACACTTCCAAATGCATCAGGATCTGTCACCCCGTCATCGCTGTGCTTGCGCAAGTTCGCTGTGACTGGATGAGGGAATGCCCTGCTCATGAAGGCTGCAATAGTCTGCTTCCTATTTATTTTCATCCCTTTCGCTGCATCATAACAAGGTTTACCTGATGTCACTTCGACCGGATGCGTGAAGACATCTCGCCAGGTAGGCTCGATTTTTGTGCCGTACGCTGGAAACATGAAGCTATTCGAATGTTTCAAGTCTGTGATTACAAGTATCAGCACTCATCAGCAGGATAGGGTCAATGAGTACGTACTTGGTTGCTCTAATCGGAGTATACTACCGAGACGTTCAACCGGAGTGTCCGGTTGGAGATTCATCAGGTGAGAGTAATAATGCTCTCCGTCGTTCCGCATGTCAATTTTGTTGACGAGGCCACTAATCCTGATCATGATTGACTGGGTTTGGAGTTGTGCTTTCGATGGACTCGAGGAAGCTGATCCACGAATCGAGGATCGGTTCACAACACTCCGTAAGCTGATGGGGCTGCTAAGCTTTGTACTTGAAGGGGACGACAAGACAGGCAAAGGCTGCAATGACTCGATTAGACGTTGCACCACGCCAGAGAATTGACAGCGCACTTGCCAGAGTTTCAACCTTCTTTGCGGACCCATGTGTGGCTCGCAAATTCGGGGTTGGTTGAGGAAGAGCAACAGTTCCATGTGTATCTTTGACTGATTTTACGAGCGTCGTCTCAGCTTTGAAGGAAATTATTAGCCAGGGAGCATTACTGATAGGGAAGGATACGATATGGTATCGTACACTGTTTCTCGAACCCGGCTTGTGCAAGTTCCTTCATTGCCGCTTCAACGAGGAGGTAGTTCTGGCTTTTGTAGCCATATCGGCATAACGTCCTATGATGAGCATTCAACGGGAAGATCATCTCGTTTGGCAGGTCGAGCACTGCGGAGTATTCGGGAACCACCTATTGATATACACTGTCAGCACGGTCGAGTTTCTTCCATTTGCCACGGGGTTATTACAAGCGAGGTCCACGAATGTTCAGATTGCTGTTCAGTGAAACTCATAATCTTCAACGCTGTAGCTCTGTGAACAAATTGTCGAGAGATATCCATCAGCACAGTAGACTTCTCGTCAAGTTGATGAAGGAGCGATTTCCGGACTCCTCGGCCAATCGTCACGACGTTGACAAGGTTCGAGAACAGAACGGCCCATGGGACAAGATCCGACCCCCTGTGAGGCGTGCCCATGAAGGCAACCCCGACAGTGGATTGTCCTATCTTCCCATAGTGATCACCGGCTTCGTGAGCAAGGATGAGAGCCTACATCATTAACTCAACTCTAAGGAATCAGCAAAGTAAGTTCATACCTTCTTCACAACGATTCCTCCTAAGCTATGAGAAACGAATATGATAGGTCGTTCTTGTGCCTGTTGCTGTCAGTCTGTTCCTTAACGGTGTAGTAGGCCTCCATACCTCGGCAGTACTTCTCACCATCCTCAGGCGGTTCAAGAGGTCCCTGGCAAAATTGTCAATACCTGCCTTGAAGCGACTAAAAGCCAGTTTGGAGTCGTATCCGAATGTCATTATTCTCGAGTCTGGAATCGCATCGGGTAGAAAGTCCTCCAGCCAGAACGTTCCTGACTCTGAATCTATCCAGGTCTTTCTCGCACTGCCGTTTAGGCCGTGGACTGCGATGATACTGCCTTGATGATGAGCTAAGGGCTCCAAATATCTGTAGTAAATGCAACCCACTCCACGTTTGTTTTCGTTTGACGCCCTACAGTATCGGGTTTTGGGTAGATTATGAACAAGCCATAGGGTTCGTGTTCAGCGCTACGCGTCTCTAGGACGTCGGGTTCTGAAGCGGATCCATCGGTCACGTCTTCCGCAGGATTCATCGTTCCGAGCAGCGTTAGCTATTATAATTCTCAGTACTATTTCTACTTCTTCTAGAGACCAAATGGGACAATCTCATCAGCAGTCGCATACTTGTTCTCCTCTGTCGCTGTTTTCTCCCGTGAGCCGTGCTGCCGCTGTGGAATACTTCGCCGAAAGCCTTTTAAGAAGCCCCATACTTGCAGTGGGAGCGCAACGACGCAACGATTCACTATGGAGAATAAACTGGGCTCTTTTTGCGTGATGGGTACGGCAGAAGTGCGGGGAGTCTCGATGAGGCTTTGAGGTATTAAGTCCAGTCGAGATAGAAATGGGCTGAGCGATTACACAGCCTAGCTCGGCTGTGCCGCCGAAGTCACCCACAAGGATGCCACCAATCAGCAATGTCAGTGGCGACATAATCTGACTCGAAGTCGAAAAGCGAGGAGGCTGTTTGCAGTTGTGGCTGTGCTGAAAACTCGCATGGCTAAAACAGCATTGGTTTCATTCTTTCAGACTACTTGGATGGAGTGACAATAAATTGGACAGCATAAAGAAATGCAGAAGACAGCACAATTCGTGATTGCTGGTGTGAGGATCCAAGGAGAGATAGCACAATGGCGTTACGTAGGCTAGCTACGGCGGACTCAGATCCTATTGAATAGAACCATTATCTCAGCTATACTGTCTCAAATAGATGATGGAGGTACTGTTTCGTTTGCATAAAATTCAGGAATTAGCCAGGCTTAGGCTTGGCAATGAGAGACTTAAACGAGTACATTACGATCGTACCGTATAGTTACAATACGGGATAGATAGCATTAAAACCGGGCTGGCTTATCACACAGAGAGAGCTCCTTATAGGCTATGCCGGAGAGACATAAAGGCGGTCACCATCACGCTGTGTTACTTGGGAGGCTTAAGACACGGAGTTCAGAGCGGTGAGCGTGACCGCGTTCATTGAATATCACGTCACTTCATTGGGTGCCTGATTGACAGGCTCAGCACTCCGTACCCGGTTCGAGACAACTCGACTCGTCACATTTTTGACGTGCCCATTGCTTTTTCCACCGTCCTTTCCTGCGCCAGAAGGGCAAGTCCATGAAACGGCTCGTTTTCGGCAGATTGTGAGAGCCACATTTCCATCATTCTTCCTTTTGCCTGGCTGGGGGCCTCGTTGGACAATGACGCCGACCAGCGTTGTCCGTCACAGACAGGTACGACCTAGCACTGGCGTTTAGCCTATGCCATGCACGTTAGATATCTCGGTTGGTGGGACTAACGATCGTTCTGGTACTGTCGTGATCCATAGCACTAGGTGTCTAAGGCTTGGGTTGGTCTGAGAGCCCAGGGTCACTGGTCTAGGTCAGTTCTCATCGTAACTTCTTGGAGGAGGGGCACGTACAGATAACGAGAAGAATTTGGAGTGGGAAATTCAATTATCAAACAGATTCTGATGTGAAAAACAAGAGAAAGAGCGAGCATCTTGGTCGGCGTCAGCTCTATTTATCCTGACTGTGCAAACTGACCATTATCGCAGTTATCTCAGAGTTGCAAGTTTAAGCGCGCTGCAATTTCTTTTCCTGAGACGCGAACGATCTAGCTTCAGAGAATCTCGAGGAATTACGAAGACCATGTTTGCTTGTGTAGGTAACAGCTCGCTGATCACAGGATATGCATCGACAGAGACTATGTGGTAGGCTCATGCAGCGGCCATGGTACAATGCAGAGTGGCTTGATGGCTGAAAATCCCCCGACCTGATCTTCCTGTAATGTAACGGTGAGACAGGATTAAACCGGCTCGGGGACCACTTGTCTATGGAGTTTATTGAGTTTATTCAGCGGGATGACTTACCTCGACCCACCGTTTTTCCTTCGAAATGTGCAACCTGGCTCAAGCCTCCTCATTGGATACGGTGAGCATCGAGACCAGCCGGTCTTGAGACTTTGGCGGGCTTCTCGTCTGAAAAGGCCAATGAGACAAGCCTCCGGCGATAGTCCCTAAGCTTGGACCGGGTAGCTGGAATGCATGTCTGAGCCTCCATCAGCAGGGCGAATAGGCTTCACTCCAGGAACAGCAAGGATAACGCAGGACTTAAGCGGGATTAAAGAAAAAGAATATAACTGGAGGCTAAGGTCAGACATATATATGTGACGTGCCATGCTAGTAGGGCAACTAAAACCGAGGTAGAAAAACCTGACGTGGGTGATGTCTCAGGGTTTGCCCGCCTCCCCGCGTCCGCCTTGTCGAGGTCGCGGTAATCCACGCAATCAAGTCCTTGGCGCTGTCATCATGATCTTTCCCATTATCAACACAAACTAGGACTACATGTAACAAGCCCCTTGTGGTGGTGAAGCTCCCTTCCATCAAGAACCAGAGATGGACACATCAACGCCATTCAACATGATGGGCGACCTCGCAGAACATCAAGCCGCGCACGCAAAACCCCTGGCTAGAAACGGTAGAATGGGCCGATGAACCAACTACAAGCCGCGACTTCGGGGCTTTTGTTGAGCCCTCTCCAGTCATGCAGCCCTACGGCTACGTCGTGGGTGTCCCTGTGCCTGGGCTTCCGAGTCGATGTTCTGACAATTCAATAGAAGGAGCATGTACACAGAGAAGTTCGTTACTTGGCGTTTTTACAAGAACCAGAGCAAACACAGGGCGGATACGACTTCAAAAAATGTCTCCTCGTCCTAGCAAGAAGCGAGGCAAGCTCGAATCAGGCGCCTGGAGAACTGTGCATTTCTTTCTGCTGATTATTGTCAGGTCGCAAAGTTTCCTCGTGCCGGGGCAACGGTGGACAGCATTCCCGTCGAGCAAGCCAAGGTGCCTTGCTTGGCATAGTAATTACTCTTGCGATAACAAAGCTCCATTTTGGATCAATTGGGGAATTTTTCTTTTTCTTAGATAGGGCAATTTACTCATCCGACTTATTTAATGTTTCTGTCGCTAAGAGCATACCGTGAGGCTTGCGCGTTTGGCACTGGACCCCGCTACGAAGCCGAACCATTTGGGCGTCTATCGTGCTTGTTGGGAATTGTATGCACGATGCTATAGCAATAATGTGAAAGAGGCACAAAACGTGCCCTTGTTGAGTGACCGAACCAACGCCGGATCCAAGCGGCGATCTAATCTGTATGTAAGCGCTTTGCCGTAGCAACAAAATAGGTTCACATGATGATGCCCGACAGGTGATCGTCTGCCCTCCAGAGTCCGTATCCTTCCGGGCGTTAACTCGATGCGGAGCGAAGTGGCTGTCCCGGCGACCGGTTCCTCGGGCTTGATTGGCCATCTCGTGAGGTGTGGTGGGTATGTGTGTCTGGTTTGAGTATAGGGTGGCTTGGAGGCTTGGGTTGCTGAGACGACGCGACGCTGTGAATACGAAGAATGGCCTCATTCTCGTCTCCCAGATACCGCAGCCCTTTGGGGATACGAGGGCCGTGGCATCCATATAAACCGAGGTTGTGCGCCACTGGTCGTCATCTTGTGCAACCTCCATTCAACTGCAATTAATCGACTGGACCACCTGCCGCCGTCATCCGCTATCGATCAAGTACACATCATCAGTCTTTCTCCCCCGTTTCACTCCAATCACACAGCACCAATTGATCAATCTACTCACAAACACCACTTACAACATCTACAACCAAGTACGTAATCGCCATTGATACTCCCCCGCTCCGTCGCCCGATATCACACCGATATTAGGGTCTTCCGCTAACCATCCGACCCCGGACACCTCGAGGATTGATTGTTCTCTGCTGTACAACGTTGCTCACGACATCACGTTACCGGCTCTCCCCATCTCAACGAATCATGTTTACCAAGGCAATCTCCGTGGCTGTTCTGGCCCTGGCTGCTCCTACACTGGTCTCGGGCCAGACCTACACTACGTGTAACCCTCTCATAACCAGTACGTCTACCGAGGTGCACCATGCTGTTACCGTGGCATTGCTGACAGACTACAACTTACAGCCTGTTCTCCGGACCCCGCGTTCGGCAAGGACACTACCACCTGCGACTTCACAAAGGGCGCCTGTGAAGCCTTCACCTCGCTTGGCGGCAAGGCCGTCGAGTACGCCGAGAAGGGTGCTGTTTTCAGCATCGACGGAGCCGACCAAGCGCCTACGATTGCAACCGGCAAATACATCTTCTTTGGCCGCGTTGATGTTGAAGTCCAAGCCGCCGCTGGCCAAGGCATTGTGACGAGTGCAGTTCTACAATCTGACGATCTTGACGAGGTAATTATACCCGCTCTTTTCTCTCAAGCACTGTTGCTAATGCTTTCCTCTAGATTGACTGGGAGTGGATTGGTGGCGACAATACCCAGGTGCAGACAAACTACTTCAGCAAAGGCGACACAACGACCTACGACCGTGGAGCTTTCCACCCCGTCGAGAACCCCACGGGCTCCTCGCATGTCTACTCTATCGAGTGGACGTCCAAGGTTATCAACTGGATCATCGACGGGACGGTTGTGCGAACCCTCACTTACGACGAGGCCAAGGGCGGCACTTCGTTCCCCCAGACTCCCATGCAAATCAAGCTTGGAACCTGGATTGCCGGCCGCCCTGACGCCGCCGAGGGCACCATCATCTGGGCTGGTGGGCTTGCCGATTTCTCGCAGGCCCCTTTTGTCGCCTACTACAAGAGCATTTCCATCGTCGACTATGCTGGTACTGATTATCCCACCACCAAGAGTGTGACGCAGTACATCTACGGCGATCAATCTGGCAGCCACCAGAGTATTCAGGTTGTTTAATGAAGACAAAGAAGGACGATAAAGATAAAGCGACACGATTAATTAATGATTTTTGGACACACAAACAACAGTCTTGACCTCGCCTCACCGTTCCTCGATTATGTGCCATTCAATTCTCATTAAACAAGTTGATATGCCTAAGTAAACGCCTATAGTTGTTGGTATGTATGCATTGTTCTAGTCTGCCTGAGGAATTAATGACGGCCGACTAGTTCAAAGTCAGGGCGGTTAACCACTAAGTTCCACGGACTAACAATTATCCAATGAACCAGTCATGCTCACTGTCCTTGTGGCAGGTGATCTTGCTGCGTTATAATTCCAGCTCCCACTTCCACTGGCCCAACTCTCGCTTCCTTCTTTTTGCATCACAACTCTCGGTAATCAACTCACAAAGTGTAAGAAAGACCCAAAATGCAAGGCTGATGTACTTTCACACTAAATTTAATTCCTAGCCGATGATGCACAATAACGCAGAGGACGAGGTGGTGCCTTTTCCATCATATTGCATGCTCGACGTGGCAGATTTGGGCGATCACGTCTCTCATGTTTTTATGTACAACTCTAAGCGCTTCTATGTCACAGTGCGAAGACAGGAACTACAAGGCAACGGAGAACTGCTTGAGACGCTGGACAATTTCCGCGAAAACATCGAGGATTCTGATACACTGTATGAGTTTGAAGATTGGGTTCTAGATGCGTTGGATAGTTTCCTGAAGACCCTAGCACCAACTTCTGAACCTGGCGCGCAAAAATCTCTCACCCTTCTCGATTACTTCTCCCCGCCTACCTACGCTTTTAGGCTTATCAACGAAGGAGGCAGCCTTCGCGGCATCCAAGAGAACTACGACCCTCAATCCCACGGCGACTCAAGCCCCAGAACTCGAATCGTTGACGAAGCACCGAGTTGTTCCCCCGATGACATTGACGTTGAGGAACCTCTACTTCTTCGTTCTACGCTTCCAACTACTCGCATGTTCCTGGCCTCGGAACTCGAGAAGGTCCTTGAAGGAGGTCCATTTACAGATGAGAGTAACGTTCCCAAGAAGGTCTCTCCAGTTGGGTCGGATGACATCTTCTTCTTCAAACCCGGATATCAGAGCCATGGCCACCTACGAGAGCTGAAGATGCTATCGCTTATTGGTACTAGCAACAAATTCGACCCGCCTTTCCGCACTTCCAAGCTCGCTGGGCTCGTCATGTGGGACCATGACAGTTCTAGTTTAATGGGTTTTCTTCTAGAGTACGTTGAAGGTAGGACACTGACCGGAAGAATGGAAGATGCTTCAGTGGAAGAAAAGAAGAGGTGGATGGACCAGATTGAAGCCACCATGGGTCGATTGCATGAGTCTGGAGTTGTTTGGGGCGATGTGAAGCCAGACAACATCATGATCAACAAGGACGGCAACGCGGTTGCTATTGACTTCGGAGGAGGTTATAACCCCGAGTACATTGATTCCAAGCTGTACCAGACACGTGAGGGAGATCTGATGGCACTTGACCACATGAGAAAGGAGATGGGTATTTGAATGGCGAGCCCAGCCCAGCCACCTTTTCTCGTCCATGGTACCGTTAAGATAGGTTGAATAGAATGGTTCTATAAATCCGGGCCTAACTCTATTTATGGCCACTAAATATCGCATTCTTGTTTGACTCACTGCTCCTTGGCCCTTTGCATCTTTTCGCTATACGTCTGTCCTGCCTTGAGCCACCACGCTCCTACCAGGATCAACAGACCACCCACAACCACACAGGTGTAGTTCATGTTCTGCACCGTGACAGGTTGGACGTACGGGAACGAGAAAAATACGATAGCAAAGGCAAGCCAGCCCACAGTAATAGTGTTTACGATAGGCCCAATCGTGGGCCCCATGTGGAACACGCCACGATGCATGTTCTTACGGCCAGTAAGTAGATTTGTGAGAATGGGAAACATGTACGAGATATTGTTGACGGTGACCGCGGTGCCGAGAAGCGAGTTAAACGCAGTAGTAGATCCGAGATAGAGACATCCGAGGGCGGCGATAATAGCAGTGATGGCAATTTGCGAGTAGATCGGGACTTGATGCCGAGCATCGATCTTAGACCAGCTATAATAGAGAAAACCGTCAGCATCTGGCATTCGAAACCGCAGGTTCATATCAGAAACAACTTCTACTCACATCTTGGAGAACGGCATAGCGCCATCGCGAGAGAATGCCCAAAAGACTCGCCCTGTGCTCAGCTGCGAGCTGACGACACATGGACCAAGAGCGATGAAGAGAATGAACGTCAGACCAAAAGCGCCACCGGCGTTTTGCGTTACTTGACGAAAGAGCTCTGCCAGCGGAAGGCCGGTGTTGGTACTGGTGAGAGCGTCGAAATCCTGGACTGAGAACATGAGACTGATGAGGTAGGTAATGCCTGTGCAAAATGCAAGTCCGAGAGTAATCGCAATGGCTAGCGGGGCGTTGCGAGATGGCTTGACAAGAGGCGACACATTAGATAGGTTCTTGCAAGGGGATTGTTAAATTCGACAATGATGCAACTCACATTTGGCATTTCCTCAGTGATGTGTGTAATCCCATCCAGCCCACCAAGGCTGTACAGAGGATTTACAAGCCCGGTAATGAAGCAAATGGCCTGATTGTTCCAGCCAGTGTTGTTGATCCAGGTCTTGAAGACGAAATCCGCGTTCCGATGTGTCGGCGCGCAGGCGACGACGGTGACGAGGACTGCCAGCCAGCCGATCTGGAGGTAGAACAGCGAGAACCGATTGAGGGCTGGGATGATTCTATTTCCAAAGATGACGACAGCGGCCGTGATTAGGTTCAGACCCTGGTACACGATGAACGTCTGCCACGCTTTAATCTCCAGGGTGTCGATATACAAGGCAACAAGGGCCATCAAGATCTGTGCGTAAATGATATTGGTTGAGGCCGTGGTGAAGATCCCTGCCAAGAGTTAGCTTCTGCTGCGATTGCTTGCATGTACGTCGAACCGGGAACCTTACAGCCGAGAACACTAAACCAGCCGGTAAAGAAACTCAAGATGCCGGTCGATCTCCTGGGCGCGACTGCGGCAATCCAGTGATACATGCCACCCGAGGTTGGGTAGGACGAGACAAATTCGGCCAGTGAAGCTCCGAGAAAGCACTGCAAGCAGGTGACAAGAATGAAGCCATAGATGACTGCGCCTGGACCGCCAGCACCAATCTCGGTGATGAGCCCGAGACCCAGTCCTGTCCAGGAAATGGTTGTGGTCGAAGCCAGGCCGATGAGACTCAGCATGCTGAAGTGACGCTTGAGCTCTTGCGTATGGCCTTGGAGAGTGCGCACAACCCAATCAACAAGATGTCACAGACGGAGTCGAGCTTGTATCCAGGTATGCATGGACTCACCCATTTGTGCGAGACGGAGCTCGTCGGCATCCATTTCCGCCTTTCCATCGTCGGCAACAATCACTTTTTCATTAGTGGAGCTCATCCTGTGTGATCTGGATCGTAGAAACCCAGACTGCTGCTAGACGCGTGCAAGGCCAGTACAGAAAGTCGATCCAATGGCTAAACGAGGTGCAAATGATCCTCTTTCCCCGCCAAAAAGCACGGATGGCAAGGTGTTGGTTGTTGTGGATTATATACTTGAAATGCTATATCAGGACGCGGTGTGCTAAAAAGGCAGCCAGAACCGTTCTCCACCCCCGAATCCCTGCCCGATAACCTTACACTGTAGAGCACCGAATCCAAGGCCCTGTCAATCTGCGTACTAGACTACGTCGTATGTCGTGTGACCGAATCCGTTATCTGCCGTGGCAGAACCCGGCAAGCCCCGGGGAAAGTATTGTGTGCGTGTTGCACACCCGGCAAACCCGGAGTTGGTCAGGCCGGCCATGAATCCACAATCTCCGCACACTATCAGAAGTTACAACGGAAACCCTTGTTTCATTGGCTACGCCTTCGGCCCTACCCCAAGAAACAAGTTGCAACCTTGGTCCGTAGCCTGTGATACCTTGGTCCGTAGCCTGTGATCTACAGCGCCGGCGTCTGAGCGTAAGGTGCGCGTTACTCTCTTCCGAAGGCAGTTTAGGGAATACCGCCGCCAACTTAACCTAGTTAAGGATAATAGAAAGAGAGCACGAATGGAGCAGGTCGCGCTTGAGGTTGGCCGTGACCATATGAATAGCTCACCATCCGCACTTAAGTGCGGGCTTCAGTTTGCTCCACTGGATATTTCCCCCTCTTCATAGGCATCCTGATTATTGCCATTCGATATGCGCGTATGCACTGCTCGCATCATGGGGCTTTGTGCCGTGGCCAGGACTGTGACTGGATCCCATGTCGGCTCCATGTCATCTGGCACAAGAGAGATGTTCACTGAGAGTATGAACTGGATGGACAATTACTACGACGCGGATGCCGGCTACCTCTACGATTTCAGTGCCGGCACGGCCTTGAGACACGAAACCCGCAGTTCAGTGTGGTACGCCTTGGGTCTGTTGGCACGAAACGAAGGCAGCGACGTTGCCGAGGCCGAAAAGATCATCAGGAACACCATTTCCGGCCAATACACTGTAAAATCGGAAGAGTGGTACGTCAATGCTTGCAACGAGTAATGGGGGAAGCAACTGCTGATTGAGGCAATTATTTAACCAGGTTTGGAAATTACCAGCAAGAACCTGAAGAGCCATATGTTGGTTCATCAGCGTATCCAGCAACGATTTACGGCTCTTGGGACCCCAACTGGCGTGGCTTCATCGGCACAACCTTGATTCTAGCAATGGAGGAGTTCTCTCATCTCCTAGCCAAGGACACCCAGAAGCTCATCCTCGCTTCCCTTCACAAGGCCACGGTTGGAGATTCGTATCGATTTGGTCACTTGGACAAAACCCAGGACAATCTGTACCCGGCCTATAGCAACCCAGTAAGACGTCTTTATAGGATACGTCCCACCGCGGGACAGAATGTTGATTTCTAACACGTCTAGTCAATCATGCGGGCGTTTGCTTCTGGATGGACCGGACGACGTCTTGGGGAGGCAAATATGACTGCAGCCGGCGAAAAGTACGCCCAAGAGGTCATTGACCTCTTCAACGAACAGAACACGCTTTCCGAGTTCAACTCTGGTACTTATACCGGTGTGTCGCTGTTTGGGCTTATTCTGTGGAGCAAGTACCTACCCAAGGACTCGGTGATGACCCAAAATGGGCCGAGAATGCTCAAGTATACGTGGGAGGCTGTCTCTGAGCTCTGGCATCCTGGGTTGAAGAATATGGCCGGCCCGTGGGATCGCTCATATGGCTATGATATGAATCGTTATCTGAGCCTGATGGCGCTGTGGTTCTGGCCCTTGATTGGAAAGGAACAAGCTGGACTCATCTCAAAGGTCAGTCAACGCGCCAATCTAGCTGCTTTACTATGTCAACTCCTGGTCGATGCTAACATGACAGAATGAATACAGCCGCAGATGATGTCTCACATGGCTGACTACGCCTGGGCTCCTGTCTTTGCCGTGCTCGCAGACAAGCACAAGAGCTTGATTCCTAAGAATATTCTCAAAGGCCTTTCCAGGTTCAGTGGCGAACATACCTTTACCACATCGACGAGATCTCCGCCATTTGACAACTCTCCTCGCTACTTCACGACTTGGCTCTCAGACAAAATCACAATTGGCGCAGAATCATTTGACGAGATTGTTGTAGGCGGCCCTGCTCGATCGCCAGAATCATTCAACCCGGCGGTTATCCAGTGGGACACCGGCAGCGAAATCTCGTTTATTTCGGTACGTTTTGGTTATGCTATAATATTGAAAGGTCGCCTATGGCCTATTAGATGGCCTAAAGATCTAGACTGTCACCAAGAGAACGCGATACTAACTCCATGTCTACAGCTTTATCCCACTGAGATGGCTCTCGATGTCAAAGTCAACCCCTGGAACCTGACATTGTCATACCCGTACGGCAATTCTAGCGCCATCTTCACGTTTGTAGTTGGAACGTTTGCCAACAAACGCACTGTTTCGGGCTGGGAAGACGTCCAGGGGCTTGATGTGACAGTGTCCGGCAATGTCAACGAGGCTTACGAGCTGTCTTTTGGGGGAACCTATGGCGGCAACAATGAACCAATCCGGGACTTTGAATACTGGAACTTTACGTATACGATGCCGGCGGGCTTCACAGGTGTACCTACAGTGGTGCTTGATGTTCAATTGCTGGAGAATTAAGACAGCGAGTGCCAGGACAAAGCAGTACACTAGACTTGAAGGATTCATTCAGCCAGGTTTCGTCTGAAGTTTCCATTCTGAATTGTCCTATGCAGGGAAATAGAATAGATAAAGGATATTCTTCATGCCCAAACACCTTCTATTCTACCTAAGTGAAAGCGATGCTCCGTCGACACTGATTTTCATGACCTCCAGCCATGATCTGTTTTCTTCATGTAGTTACATATCAGGAATCCCACTTATATTACTTTGTATGTCATCCCGGGCTTAAGAGAATACTTAAACAGGTCGCGTGACAACGTTCACGTCCTTTGTACCTTAAGTGGGTGTCTTCTTGCGCAATTGAAGACAAGGTCATCAGCTCGGTATACTCACGTGTACCAGGCAGCCAAAGGATTAACCTATCATTGGATGCCATCAGCTATTATGGCTATTAAGTATGGGTAAGAGAAGTAGCAACGCCGAAATGTAGCACTAGCGCCAGAGTTAAGTGGTGATGAGCTCGTGATTTCCAATCGCGATTTGACTTAACATTAAAACCGAATTGGGCTAAATTTCAGGATCCAAACCTCAAAATGTCCCGTTCAACCAATAAGAAAAATAGGTATCGCCTTTCCCTATTAAAAGAAATCGTAGGAAATCTGTGTGGTTGGCTCCATGGTTCACTTATCTAATCTAACCCATGGCCAAATCGGAAAACGGACCGGAACTCCATTATCACTATCAGTCCAGATCAGCGCTAACACTCTTCCCCTCATGGATAAAAGGACAGCTAACCCGGCAAACCCGGTCAAAAGATATCTCACCCAGATCCTTCACCGGACTTTGCCCGAACCCTCCGCCTTTCACGCCTCAGTCCATCTCATCGTGAGACTGTGGATAGTGGGCTTTTGACTAGCGAATCGTCGCATGTGCTTCTGCCAAGTTTCCTTCCCCCACGCCGAACAACAATGCCTCCGCCGGCCGTTGCGGAAGTTGGACGTGCCCCGGGTAACGATGCCCCTGCAAAGTCCCGGAAAGCTTGTGGTGAGATAAGGCCGCCGCTGCGTCTTGCTATGGAGATGAGAGCTGACTGTGAACTCTCACCAAGTCAATTGTCGGAGACAAAAGGTTGGCAGCTCCCACTACCTGTTCTTCCTTTCGGAGGGTGTTTTATAACGTGCATGTTTTGACCTGCTGGGCGTTTAGATGAAATGTAGGATCGATGCTGGTCCACGTTGCCGAAGGTGTCTCAGAACAGGAGTTCCATGTGTCTTTGTGCCGCGGGCCAACGTAAGTGACCTATTTTCTTCGCCTTTGATCAGGAAAAAGGCCTCTCGTCTTCTAACATATCATGATGCTAATTCACAATGATACCCTTGTCTAGGCTGCCTCGTACCCTGAAGCCACTGACGAAGCTCCACTGCCGCAGTTGAATGAGCAATTGCTAGCGTCCAACACCGCCGTGCTCCGTCGCCTGAAGCGAATCGAGCAGCACATCGGATTGCAAGACATTGATGAGGAAATCACCACAGACCTGGCTGACCGCCCCCCACCCAACAGCAGCGATGCTACTGATCCGTCCCTCAGCCCTTTGTGGCCTGCAATTCAAGTTCTGAAATCGAATTGCTCTACCAACGCCAACAAAGAGATATGGGCGGAACCGCTCATCAAACGGCTATGGCTTACGTATGAATACATCTTGACCTTTAAGACGATCTACTCACGCTTTGTAGCTTCCACGACACCATGCTAGGCCTTCACTTCTTGCCAAGCAAGCAGACTTTCTCATCGCCGACCCCGTTGCTGCTCGCTTCCATGTTATATTGCTCCAGCACCAGAGGTTCCAATGACGTTGCTCTCATGGCATCCGATTACTTCACCGTGCTTTGCAACGCCATAGCCCAGCTCTGCATGCCCTCAAGTGCAATCGGCCAGGACTCGAGAAATCCTGCGCGTGCCGAAGAGTGGGCGTTTCAGACCATTTTAGGCATTATACTTGCGGGTTTGCTAAGGGAAGGCATCAGCAGAGAAACAGGCATATGGATATCAATAGCCTATCGCCTCATTCTAGAGCACTGTCCTCCCATCATGGACGAAAGATCTCTTGAATGGCAGAGGCTTTTTACAGGACTGCAGGTTTGAGCTTCCTAGGCGGTCAAGAATACCATGAATAAATGCCACTGACGCTTGTCTGCAGATTGTCGATCTTGAACATGCCTCGATCCATTTGTCGTGCCCAGCCATCCCAATAGTAGCGCCGTTCCCCCGTCTTCGCATTTCCATCCAGGATCAGCTCTATAGGCTATCGCGAATGATGCACACGGGCCTCACTCACTTCACCGGAAGAGGCCTGCCCACCATTTGGTCCTGCTTCTCGGGAGAACTCTCAGCGGCAGTTGACCCGTCTGTTTCCTTCAGCGACGTCGATGCAGCCGTCATTCGAGACTGGGCACGTCAACTCGACGATTGGCTGGTTGAGTTTGGAGCCCGCAACGACGAGCCGGAAAACGAGAGGAAGCTTGTGTTCAGACAGTATGTCTTGCATCGCGTTCTGGTTCTCTCCATATACCTCCCTGCGCGAGGGAGCGACCTCTTCTCCGATACGACACCCAAGGAGCAGCATGAGCTGCTGGTTTCTGCTCGGGCGGCTGTCAAACTCCAGCTAGCGGACTCTTCCATCTGGTCTAACTTTGATCTTGTAGTCATTACATGGGCCGCCCTCATTGTTATGCAGGGAGTCGAAGGTGGAGTAGGAGAACCTGACGGTAAGAAGCCCGCCCTCTCCATGAAGGTTATGTACCTGTGTAATCGTATTCCTTGGACATTAACAAGACGTGTATGTTTCAGACTTGGAAAGTGTGAGGGTCCACTTGTCGAGTCTGCAAGAGAAGCAGAATTCAGGTCTTCATGGTTTGCTGGCCAACTGTCTAGACCAAAAGTTGCAGGCATTGAGCACACCCACTTTTGGAGAAGATGGTGCCTTTCACAATGATGGCGGCCTCGATAGGTCCTGGTACATCTTTAACCAATCCAGCCTACAAACTGGATACGAACTGTTTTCCTTTGAGGGAGTGTAATTGATACCTAGTGAATTTGTCGTTTACTCAAGCTGGTATTGGTGATTTCGTAACAAGGAATACAGCCTCACCGCTAATGGGACAGGCGTGACCTAGATAATTTGCATTGATACTGCCAGTTGACGGTCCGTCAGACCATTTAAATTTACGTATGCTTGTTGAGACACTAATGGAATATCACCCAACGTCCTTGAGGATATCTATACGGATTTGTGACTCTCACGGAAACCAACCCCACGCGCAATGAGCGGCTCATCTTGAAAGGCTTTTGGGGGTCAGATTCTCAAATATCATATTATCTAGAAGAGATTTAGCGTTTGATGGAATCATAGATATTCAGCTTACACATACATTAGGACCTGTCTTGTAAGTGACTATCTGATTAGCTGTTGAACTGTTATTGGATACTCATTTTAATGATAACGGCCGATCAGTACCGGTAAATAATGAGCGTGGTGCTTGGCTTATTTAGTACCGTGCTCAGAGCAAATGTCGATGCAAAAACATGATCAACATACCTTAGTCACCCAATGCTTTGCTGGTTCGCTGAGACTTTTGCATTCTAAGCTCGTGCGAAACTCTGGTATATTCTTCACAGGATAGATACTAGGACTCCTCCAAGATACGTGTCTGATAGTACAGTAGAACAGCTCATCCGTACGAGGTTGTATCTCATCGCGAATAATTCACGGAGGGTGTGTTTTATCCGGTTTTCTCTCTCCCTACGTTTTGAGGGTCCTTAATTTGGATCTTGGTCCAAATTTTCGTTTAAAGTATTGAGGTGATAATCAAAGGAATCCAGTCCATCACGACTAGAACGTCGATGACTTGGTAGGCCCGGAACGGTATTTCCACGAGCGCTATAGACGATTACAGTCTAGATCCTACCCTGTCCCCTCAAAATCCCATTTACGTACAAAAACAAAGGGCATTATGCTGTTGAAGTGCTGGAGGGCAGAAGAACAGACACGACTGAGAAAACGCGTTCGTATATCCCTAGCGGAGCCCAGAATACGCTACTCAAGCGAGCTACCCTACACCCAGCGCGAGAGCCTAAGAATGTGAACGAGAGCACAGTATTGATATAATTGAATACCCTGCACATTTTATACTCTCAGAGTTCATTGCATATTGTTGTTTGGCTAGTGGACTGCTATACGAGAGTGTTTTAATACTTATATTTTATATTTATGTGATACAAGCAGCTAGTTCTTCTTCTCTTGAGATTCGTCAAAATCGCCCAATGTCTCACCGCGATCACCCCGCATATACTGCAAAGGCGGCATGAACTCGACATAGCCAATGTTCGGACTGGAAAGCGTGTATCCCATAGCTTTCTGGGCTTCTTCCGACCAAGTCAGTACTTCTTCCACGGGGGTTGCAAGATAGCCGTTTTCTTCTTGTCGCAGATAGCCTCTCATGAAGAACAGGCCGTGGACAGTTCGCTTCTCGTTCTGAGTGACGTTTGCGCCGCCGGCGTGATAAAGTCCGCCCAGCATGATCCAACAGTCACCGACCTCCATCTCGGCGTAGACTGCATCCTCGGCCTTCGGGACACGGTCTGACGGCCAGAGGTGGCTGCCGGGGATGGCCATAGTCGCGCCATTGTCGACGGTGGTCTTCACGCCAGGAACCATGAACGCCATCTCGACGTCGGTGCCGAAGCGATAGCCCGTCTTTGTCTGGTCGGGGTGGTCGACGTGGTAATTCTTGTCATCACGATGCAGGCGCTGAGCCTTTCCACCCGGGCCAATCTCGAAGGTGACGGCGATGCTAACCACGGCCTCGCTGAGGTAGGTGTGCTGTGTCTCGCCGTAGAAGTTGGAAGTCACCTTGTCGACGAACTTGGCGTTACAGGCTCGGATCATTGGGTCTAAGAGCCACTTTTCGCGCACAGTCTTGCTGCGGCGAACTAGATTCGCGCACCGGCGTGTCTCTGGAGGAAACAGGTCGCCCTGGATGATGATGAGTAGGAGCGGGAGCATAGGGATGTGCTTGAGCTGCTCACCTTCCAGGGGAGGTCGGCATCGAGATAGGGTCGCGTCTCGGCGTTGACCTGGGCAACGGTTGCTGCATCTGTGAAGTTCTCGACGATACAGCAGCCGTCCTTGACAATGGCATTGATGATGCCGTCGACATCGGACTTGTCTATGCGTTGAATAGCGGGGTAGGTAACGGCCATGGTTGTAGACTCGGAAACTTGGAACTTGGAACTTGGAAATGTCTGCTGTTGGCTGCGTTATTGAGTTCACGCGAGGAGTATAGGAGATGATGTTTTATACATTTCAAGCTTCCCAACTGACAGCCCCGGATCTTACAGCCATGCCGTGTGGCTGGCTATCTGATACGAAGTAACCCAATCAGCAAAGCCCAATCGGCGTCTTTACCCTATTTCCTGTCACTTCTCGGCATCCACCTTCCTATCCCAGGGCCATTGCGCGCGGGGAAACCTCGTTAGCTTGTGGCTTAGCCTATCCCGCGGGCATCCACAGCGTCGTACGGAGTAGACTATCTACTATCTGGTATCGCGCCTTATCCTCAGATTGGTGGTGGTTTAGGGCGATAGGAAGACGCGGCGCTGGCTCTTTATCGGTGCTCGCCCAGTAAACCAGCCGAGTCGAGGCGCCTGAGCAGCAGCGTGACATCCCCCCTGATCGACCTGCCATTCCATCACGATCAACTGTCAGACTGTAACCTCCCCACATTGTTATTCCTGCTCGGCCATGCTCCGCGACCATGCCTGCGTGAGCTGTCGTTCTCGGAAGGTCAAGTGCGACAGGCTCTTCCCCAGATGTTCCACCTGTTCCAGGCTCAATCGCCAGTGCGTGGCCCCCGTAAGATGTCCCGAAATCACCTGGCTGCATTCGGACACGGTCGGGGAGGAGGGCCAATATCCCCCGTATGAGCATCAGCAGCGTCAGCATGGCGCCAAGAGCCTGCCTCTGCTTTCAGGTAGGCCGTCGCAGCTCGTATAGTCACAGTAGGTGCTGACCTGTGGTCTGGAGACGGTGAACGTGCCCGACATGTAGCCACAATTGTATCGGCAATCCGGAATGCCTCTGTTGAGACATTGCTGACGGATCTCGATATCCTCCTCCACGCCTCCAAGGCCGACGATACCGTCACTCTTGGCCCGTTTGGTGTTTTCCGCCCACCTCGTGCGCCTAAGATTGAGGAGCAAGACATCGAAGCTGTTGAGGTCCAATATCGCGATCGCGACACGCCTTCGCCAAATCTAGCCCTCGACGTTTTCGCCATGAATGGCGCTCTCAATGCTGAAGACGGCAGGACGATGCTCAATGAATCGCGACTGCATCTCCCTCTTCCGGACCAACAGCTGCTGGATCCTGACCTGGACACGACCAGCCACGACCTTTGCACACAATTGCTAGACGAGGGGTCAACCTTTGACGACATAATTTCTTCGTCAGATGGCTTCTCCTTCATCCTCCCTCCTGGAATGCCAATGTCCTACACATTCAACGTCAACGACCTGGACTTTCCCACCATTCGCCTCCTCCTGGAGCGCTACCAACACACGTTAGTTCCCTGCTTTTCTCCCGCGCGGATTCAATCGAAATCGCCTTGGGAGATCCTGCACATACCCAAGGTGCACGAGACACTTGGGCAATTCATGGTGACTGGTGACGCCGGCAATTCGAAAGTCTCTCTGCTGTTTGCCGTTCTCGGCGCAAGTGCATTTCATCTGGACATTCTTAATCCTTCGTCAAACGAGACTACGCTTCCCTGGAGAACCATTGGTGAGCGGTACCGAGTGCAGGCAAAAGCTCGACTCAAGACGTGTCTCCAAAGCCTCTCATCCGGCCTCAAGCAAGAAGACTACGACGACGTCCTCATGGCTCTGCTGAGCATGGTGACTCTTTGCGTAAGGGCCCTCCAGTTGGTTATATACCTGCTCCAAAGACCTCAAGGCTGACCACACATCGTATATACAATACAGGTCGTCAGTGGAGACATGGAAGAAACCTATGCATATCTGCGCGATATCGAGCACTTGATTGCTCTCTACGGCGTAGCCAAGATACGCAAATCTCCTGGAGTCCGCATGTTGCACAGCACCTTTCTATACCTCCGCACTTTACAGGCGAGTGTGGGCATTTTCGGTACGCAAGCTCAAGCACCTTCGGTCAATGGACACCTGGAAGGACTGGACAGTGTCAAGACCACATTTGAGCTCCCCGACCCAAACACCACCCTATGGTTGAGCCTTTTGCCCGCGGATGGAAATCTCGACACGTCCATGATGCTGGCAACAACGGCGCTGCCCCCTTGTCACATTTGCGGCGAAAACAAGTCCATCTTCGAGAAGATATACTCGCTACCGGAGCCTCTGTTCCAACTGATCTCGCGGGTCACCACGCTCGCGCAGAAAATGGAAATGCTTACGCGAGGCCAATACAGATCAGAAGATGCAGAACAAGACTTATTGTCCGTCGAGGCTAGTCAGCTGGAGACGGACATTTGCGATTGGAAGAATGACATTATCGATCCCGAACGCGCCAGTGCTTTAACCGTCTGCTCGGACTGTACGTCGCGAGAGGGACCAAACTTGGGACGAGAGACAAATAAGAGTCGATCGCGTGTATCTTTGCTATACCACTTTCGCGAAGCAATGCACGCGGCAATGCTGATATACTTTTACCGATGTGTCCGAAACGTGGACACTCACATCCTACAGCAATTCGTCGACAAGACTTTCGACCATTTAACGCAGTACGGCGAATACAAGCGCAAATCCAACGATCCGTCATCGAACCTCTGCTGGCCTGGGTTCATCGCTGGCTGCGAGGCGTCGAACCCGGATACCAGAGGCAAGATCTCTGCCTGGTTTAGCTCCGAGACTGCTCTCACGGGCATTCGGATGTTTGAGGTCGCAGGCGAAGCGGTAAAGCAAGTTTGGGAAGCACGGGATCTAGCGAAGAATCGGAATCTGCCTTGGTCCAAGATATTGATGGAAAGCAGCACTCTGGATCGATTGGTACTAAGCTAAGCTCCTGATATGATATACTATGAATGCTATTATTCTATTCTAAGCCCTGCTCTACGTATGAACTCCTTCCCTCCCTCAGTGGTATCAAGATGCAACGACCAAACCAAGCCTTTTGACTTCCACGCTGACCCTTCTCAATACGGCAACCCACCGGTTGTCATTGCGGACTCGTACTGCAGATATGGCTGAAACTCGGCGTATAAGCTGTCCTGTGCATGAGGTTAGTTAGCATCAACCCAATAAGTAAAGTGGACGAACACATACAGGGTCGCTCGTCATTTCAAAAGTATACCGCGCTGCTTCGTCGTCGACGAAGACCTTTTGGCGTCCACACGCCGACGCTGCATCAGCTGCCAGCTGTATCTGACAACTCCGTTCCATGAGCATGAACAGGTATGCAGCTTCGTCCACGGTGTTGCCAACCGTTAGTAGACCATGGTTCCTCAGTATCATCGCCTTGCCCTCACTCCCGAGGCTCTTGGCCAGGGCCTCTGACTCCTCGTCCTTGAGCACGATGCCGCCAAAGTCGCTGTATACAGCCTGGGCAGCGCCGTAGAAGATGGTGACGTCCTGGTTGATCATCTCCAGCGGCTGAGCAAAGGCAGACCACGCTTTTCCGTACGGCGAGTGGAAATGGCATGCGGCGTTGACGTCGGATCGGGCTTCGTGCAGGGCCCTGTGGATGAGGAAGCCAGCCGCGTTGGCGGGGTGCGATGTGTTGCCGCCAACGACCTGGCCCTCCGTATCCAGCAGGATCATGTCTTGAGGCTTTAGGAGAGCGAAGTGAAGGCCGAGACTAGGAGGCACTAGTGAGTTCTCGCCCGTCATTCTTCAGCTTGAGTGGCTCACGGGTTGGTCCAGAACACACTGGCATCTTCCGGATCCCTCAACGAAATGTGTCCGCTGATCCCTTCGACGCATCCATGCCGAGCCAGCACTCGGAATGCGCCGGCCATGTGCTCCAGCATATGATGCCTAGACTTCTCAACATCGGCGAACAATGGCCTCCCGGGCAGCGTGACGCCCTGGCTGAGAGCCTTCAGGGCATTGGAGCTGCTGTTGTTGGTGGTGGTTTCGCATCCGGCTTTTTGGACTGACGAGCAATTTCCCGGAGCCAAGTCGGTGGCTGGAGAATCCCCGTTGAGATGCGGTGCCATGGTGAATCGGCGGGCTGGCTGGTATCGTGTGGGATCAAGATGCGCCGGAGCGGCCGGGCACACGATACACAAATAAGACGCAACAATCTAGCGAGAGACACGTAAGTGGCAACGCACCGGGCAGGGACCGCACCGCGATCGTCTGCTTATCGCTTATCAGGGGTATTGAATAGAGGATGAAGGTGACGGTTTTGCCCAGGCCGCAACTGACTCGCCATGGCCTTACCCCAGTGACCCGCCCGCCTGGAGATAGCCTCCCCCAGACTACTTCGTACTTAGGGAGCCATCGCCCGGTCTAGGCTAGGATGCCATCGCCCGCTAACGTCGGGGCCCACCTTCTGTTCGCACAATCATCGTATCGTCGCGTGTGCCACATTTATTGACTTTAACCCAAAGGGGCGGATAGCCGAGCCAAGGCGAAGTTCCCAACGACCCGTGTCAGGTGTGAGATAAGTGCCCATCCCTATTGGCGTACAAGAAGGAGTCCTCATCCACTTCAACTGGAGATGAAGCTTATAGATACAGCTTTAATATCTTGGATTTCTTGCTTTTTCCCAGCAGTATCCCTTCTCTTCTCTTCACTCCCCCCCCCNNACCCCCCCCCCCCCCCCCCCAGCATCCAGCCAAACAAGCCAATTGTGCTGCCAAACATGACCGTCACTTCGGACAATGGCGAGAAGCACTCGCTTGGTGGTCTCGAGAAGGCCAGCTCCGTCGAGCCTGCTCGGAGCTCCCTAGACCAGGGCCATGTTTCCGAGAGTCACGATGCCTTCGGCGACCTCCACCGCAGCTTCACGCCGCGGCAGATCCACGTACGACTCATATCCACCCTCCACACTCTGGGGAAACTCGAGCTAATAGCGCGGGGTAACTTAGATCATCTCTCTGGGCTCCAGCGTCGGCAGTGGATTGTTCATTGCCATAGGCAAGGCCCTCGCCACCGGAGGACCTGGCACCATGTTCCTCGCCTACCTGATGGTCTGCAGCGGAGTTTGGGCCAACCTCCAGACTCTGGGCGAGATGACGGTTGCCTTTCCGACTTCTGGTAACTACATCGATTACGCTGGTCGATGGGTCGATCCGGCTCTTGCGTTTGGAGCTGGTTTTGCCGAATGGCTTGGTATGTTGTTTTCTTGTCTCACTTGCAACATTGTCCATGTCGCTAATTGGTTGCAGGCTGGATCGCTGTCTTTGCCGCCGAAGCCGAATTCTTTGTTGTTCTGGTCGACTACTGGGCAGAGGGCTCCGTGCCGCAAGCCGCTCTGAGTAAGTGTCTGTTTTGATATGCTAGAAAGCCTCCCTCTAACAAAGTGGATTAGTCTCAATCTTTCTCGTCATCTGCCTCGTCGTCTTCGTACTACCCAATAACGCATTCGCCTGGCTTCAGTGCATTGGATCCCTCGTCAAGATCGCCCTGTTCGTCCTCATCATCGGACTCTCGCTGGCCCTCATCGCAGGTGCCGGCCCTACCGGCTCTGTTCATAACGGGAGTTCCTGGACACACGGTTCGGCGTTTCTAAACGGGTTCGGCGTAAGGACTTTTTGCCAACATAGCGACGAGACCACCTCACTAACTAACTACCTTCTCTGCAGGGATTCGCGAGCTGTTCCCTTCTGGCCATCTGGGCTGTTGGTGATCAAGTCTTCATCGGCATCATGGGTGGCGAGGCCAAGTCGCCTCGCTACTCAATGGGCCACGCTGCCACATTGGTTCCCATCCGTGTCGGCTTCATGTACATGGTTTGCGTCATCTTCATCGGCATCCTTGTTTCCCCCGACGACCCTCGTCTGCTCGGTGCCTCGGGATCTGCAGCTTCTCCGTTCGTCATTGCGACATTGGACGCTGGAATCAAGGGCCTTCCTGACATCATCAATGCTTGCATGATCATTGGACTCTTGGCTATTGCTCTTGAGTCAATCTTCCTTCCCTCGCGTATTCTTCGCACTATGGCGCTGCAGGGTCTTATCCCAACTCGCCTGGCTAAGTGCGACGAACTTGGTCGACCTCGCTGGGCTCTGGCCATCAGCGCTGTTGTCGGTGTGGTCCTGAGCTACATGAGTCTCAGCGGTAAGCTTCATAAATCTTACCAACCTCTCATGGATGACATGGATGACACCATTTGCTAACGTTTTTGAACGCAGGCGGCGGTACAACGGCCCTGAACTGGTTCATCTCCATCACCAGCGCCTCATTCTTCTCCAACTGGGCTATTATTGCTTTCACTAGCTTCCGCTTCCACGCCGCTCTTCGCGCACAGAGCAACAAGATCTTCGATCAACCTCATGGTTGGCGATCCATGGCATGGCCGTCCATGCCTGCCTACTTGCTGGTTATCTGTGCCATGCTCACTGTCTGCCTGATGTACCTTGCCATCAACCCACTGGTAAGTCATTTTTTTCCATTGTGTTCACTGCTTTCTTTGCTTTCTACTACCATAAAACTCCCCATTACATAACATTACTTCTGAAGACGTCACATACATGCACTAACACACCATGTCACAGGGTGGCGGTGGTTTCTCTGCCAACAACTTCTTCCAGTACACAATCGGCCTACTCCTGATTATAGTTTTCACTCTTGCGTACAAGGTAATCATGCGCACCAAGTGGCAGGACCTTGCTACGGCAGATCTGACTACCGGCCGCAACATCCTCACTGTCGAAGAGATCCAGTTCCTGGACGAGTATTACAACCGTCCTCTGTGGCGCCGGATCGGAACCTACCTCTCCCTCGTTTGAGCTGCTGAGGGGCTGGTGAAATTCTTTTCATTCCGTTGCTGTGGCGAGTCATATCGTCGGTATATTTAGATTTTCCAAGCAGACACCAAGTACACTACTGGTGTAAAGAAACAAGAGACATCGTGTTTAACTGATACATCCAAGTCGTCTGCGATTTGTCTGTCCCTGGACCCCTCCACGTACTCCCTGTGCTGGAATATCTGTTCCATGCAAATTATCCCCAAAAGTCAAACACCTTTTCCATGCCCTCTGCTGCTTCCGGTAATTTGTCAATGAATGAAGTCTCGTCTTCGGGTCTCTCAGACAGATCCGGGACCGGGATTGAGTGTTCATCATCAACTTCCAGCAACCAATCATTGCGAAAAAAGTCGAGTCCGAGTGTGTAGCCTTCAGGAGACTCGTGCAGGGTAATTGGCGGAATTAGGAGGTCTGGTGATGTGATCTCCGCTCCGACGACGACGAATTCTGGAGGCGCTGGCTCGTCGCACCAACATGCAGCAAAGTTGATCGGCGGAATGGGGTTGCAGTTTCGTTCTCGCAGAATGAAGACCTTGCCACCATCTATTCTTATGCTGTTCTCGTTGATGACGATCTCTTGATCAAAGAGGAGGAACGGTGCGCTGAACAGCCTTTTGCGTGTGTAGTCGCAACACAAGTCGTACGCCTCCATAACCTCATTGCTTTTCCAGGGGTTGAACATGGGAAAAGAATGCATCGGGCAGCACCCATCTCCGTCCTTCTCAAAGTCCTCGATTTCCTCAGGCTCGCCATCCCAGTCCTCAAAACGGCCTACAAACGGTCTGCCTGAACTTGTCTTGATCAGCGATTCAACGTCGCTGTCTTTCAATCTCCTGAAACGCTGTGGGCCCTTTTCCTGGCCACAGGTCAGAAGTGACCAGATATCATTCGTTCTGGATACTTCTTCTTGAATTTTGGTTGTACTGGCCAGTGATCGAAAGGGCTGTTGGCCGACTTTGCAGTTTAAATAGTCCAGTACTGCTACCAATGCACAGTCTTTCGCATCAAATCCACTACCCCTTGGAAACCAGTAGTTGTACCCATTTGTGAGGAAGGATATGCCTTGAAACTGCTTACAAAAGTAGACTGGAGGTTGAGTTGCTGCTTGTTCGACTGCCCAGTGGAGCGAATTGGCGCGCTCGAAGCACTCGTGAGCATAAGAAACCAGGTCTTTGTCAAACATACTCTGGCCAGTCATGTAACACGCCTCGGAAAACAGTGCCGCAGCCCGGTCACTATGGCCCAGTTGATCATCCTTGAAGATCAGTTCCGTGCGAATAAAGGTTTTCGTTCCACTCAGAAATGGCCGTCCTTCATGCTCGTATCGCTGGTCAAAAATGACACAGGTCATTTCGTGCACCTCGTCAAGGGACACATCCTTAACGCGCAAGACTGGGTCGTTCCGCCCGCCAGTCAAATAGATGAGCAGCGTATACTTGGACACGTGAGAACGGGCATTGTCATAGTAAGGCGTGTCTAAGTGACGATGGAAATTAGAATCCTGAGGGTTGAAACGGTTGCACCTGAAGACGTAGTTGACAAACTCAAAGGATGAGCTTAGCCGTCCTCCTGCCAGCTTCTCGGGGATGTCACTGGCCTTGAGGGCTCCAGTCAATGCCTTGCTAAGTATCGCAGATTGAAAGATAAACCGGTCTCCGCCTCGTGAGCCTTTGTTCAACGGTGCAGCGTAAAGATCCAGCAACGACAGATCTTTCAGCACGTCGCCTGCACAGCCTTGTAAGGTGCAGGTAAAGATTTCAATGCCCTTTTGCAGGTGAATCGAGGCGGTAAATGACGCTGCCAGCTCCCGGATGCGCCGCTTGGACATGGTCAACTCCAGCCAAGCGTCCAAGGGAACAATGTTCTCGAAATTGTGATATGACAGGTCTGCTGCATTGACAAAGACGGCGAACAACTTTGGTGTGTCCATGTATTGGGCGTACAATCCCAGCTGAGCACTTCCCAGCGTGGTGTCCAAGTCCTCGATGAACTTTAGGATGGTACAATCCTTTGATGGGTGGAACGAAACCGTCATTCCGCCAATTTGCAGCGTGTTCAAGCATCCATCTACTATTTGGAGCATTTGCGCCAGGGTGTTCTTCTCCTGTTCGCCCAGCAGGCCGTTGGACTCTGAAAAGTACAGATCACGAACGCCAACAGCAACGGTCCGCTTTTGCTCATGCGTCAGAGCCTCGTACTGTGAGCCGCCTTCGTCGGCGTCTGCCACGAGGCTGTCGAGATAGGACAGCGTGCGCAGATGGAGCGCGGGCGGAGCGTCAGGCTGCGGATTTCGGAAGATCAAAGGATGCACATTTGCGCTCAAGACTCTGCCTTGAACCACATCGCGCATCTTGGCGGAATCTTGACGCTCACTTTGTGTCAAGGCGCACTTGATTTTCGTCTCGTCCAGCAGGACTGTCCCGTCCAGCTGGATGCTGCACCATTCAGCACAAGGGACATCAAGGGCGTCGTGTTGACTGATTTTGGGCTTTTCTATACCGTGTATTAGTGTAAACTGGCGGAGCATGTAGGGAGGAGTGCGGCGAATTGTACTTGTTGGGGCGGTTTCTGCATCATCAGAGAGTCTTCGTCCAGTCATTTCGCAGTCTATTTCAAACCCTTGGCAGTAATCATTCACTTTACTGCATGTTCACTCACAACCGAATCGGGGATGCTTTGGCAGTCTCGATTACAAAGAATGAGGGTTCCTAAATCAGGACGTAAGAAGCTCATCGTGAGAAATACAGGCGTCTGCACAATCAACAGCAAGCCCTGTATCAGGCATCCATCCACCTTACCCCGCACGCTCATAGGCATCCACGCACGTACTATGCGACTACTTGGTGCCGCTAATACTAAGCGTGGCGAGAATCGGTTGAAGCTTCAAAGAGACATCGCCATTCATACACGCACGAATGAATACTGACGAATGGGCGCGAGACAGGCCAAAAGTCACTATTACTGATCAAGGAATTTATTCAACGTCCCTACTTTAGAAATAGCCGCGCATGCTTGCTGGATATTCGAGATTATCCCCTCGGATTATCCTCCTCTCTTCAATCAACTCCGGGTCAAAATATGCCCCTGTCATCCTCACTGCTCTGTTCCTCTTCGCAAACAAAAAGACGCCTCCTCAATGCCCACTCGTTGAGCATTGTCAACAGCAGAGCCCTTGACGTCTTCATCGCATCTTCGGAAATCGAGCCTCTCTGCTCCTCAATAGCATCATACTCTCTCGTGGCCGTGTCAACGGCCATCCGGTTCCATGATAGGTTGTGAGGCAGTGTATTCTTCACCAAATGGTCCGTGTTGGCGATGATCCCTTCGGCCTTGGCTTGTAAGACCTGGGTGCTCATGCATACCTTCTCGGCGTTAATACTGAGCCCAAGTTTGCCAGGCGTACTCTCGAAGCTGAAAAGTGTACTGGCGAGGTTGTCAGTAGCTACCTTGATCTGACGCGCTTTACGCAAAAGTTCATGCTTGGCGTCCACAACCGAGGGGCAAGTGTGCTGCTGGAAACACAGCTCGAAACCCTCAATTGCGAGCGTAAGCACGTCGGAAAAGTACCTCCATGCATCCATGAGATAGTCGACGGCACGAGTCCTCATGGCATCGAGATCAACGCTCGTGTAGTCCGCATCAAGGTAGCCGCTCACCCGCATGGCCTGATTGCTCTGATCCACCAGCAGCATCTGCTCCAACTCCTTCGTGTAATAGTTCAAACAGCTCAAGTTGGCCTTCAGCTCCACGTGGTACGCATCATAGCATCGCATGAGAGGATGAACTATGTTGGCATGCCAAGAGGCTATCGTCTGGTCTTGAAGTTCCGTGCTCCCCCGGGCCAGACTGAGCTCAGCTTCCTGCAGCAGCGTCACCGTGTCGGAGGGTTGGAGGGTCCGTATGTGCTTCCGGACATCATTGACGTCTTCGCAGATTCCAGCAGGGTTCTCGACGTTTAGTTTGATCGTGGATGTCATCAAAGAACTAGCCTGGTGCGGAGACGAAGGGGGCCAGGGGAAACAAGGCATGGTGGACGTCGAGTGCGTAGAAAGTTCTGCAGGTGATACTTTTCTGCTGTTTTGATTGATTTATTCAAAACCATTGAGTTTCGAAATTCTAACTTCTATGGCTCGCCGAGAGAGCCCTTTTATAAACCTAGGACATATTCTACATCGTCTCCGTCAAAGATGTGCTGTTTTATGTGTTCAGCTCCATCTGTTGTGGATGCTCTGCCTTGTCAAAGAGATTTGCACACTAGAACATAGGGCATACATACACAAGTCCAAGCCTTGTCGAATACGCCATAGATTTACACGTTAGCTTCGAGACTGACCGAGAAAGAGCTGCTATTCCGATACTAAAGATGTGGTCTAGCATGGTCTTCATCGGTATATGGTGGTGCTGGCAGGCTCCGAAGCAAAGGATGACAAAGTCGCATACCTACTAATAGAGGCTAGAAAGGCTAGAGAGGCTTAGTTTATTTTGGGTTAATATGGCATGCAACTTGAGGGTCTGGTCTTTGCCCATGAGAATGTTGAAAGTAGAACATTGGGAACACATCAATTGGACACACTATTCGTCTCCCGTGTCCGAAGGACCGGGTAAAACAAGAAAAGTGGTGAGGATTAGCTCATGATACCATGAGATCAAAGACCAGGACGTAGGTAGAACAGTGCGTAAACGGATGGAACGAGATGGTCAGAAATGGGTACAGCGGTTACAGGACACGACACAGGAACAAAGGAACTGGGCATTCTCTCCGACACCCTAAATGTACAACTAAACATTAGATCATGATTACAGAAAAATAAAACAAACGTCCCAGTCTATAAGTATCCTTTACCAAACCTAGATTGGAGAGTTATTCAAGCTTCCGTCATCTCACTCATCACAGAAATCGGCAGCAGAGAGCACCGCGCCTCATTCTTAACTAAGTATGACACTCTCAACTATCAAGCATTTATGTCACAACGGCCGAGATCGCGATCATCTATCTACTGGCGGTCGCGCCGCGTTTTTCCCCACTCAAAATGAGAAGGAATCGACGAACGATGCCTGCCAAGGAGCAAATACGCGGCGTCTGCTGCATGAAAGAAACTGGACGCACTTGGACAGAGAATTCAGTGAGTGGGTTAATGGGATGACATTGCTCAGAAGGAATGGTGAGGAAATTGACACGGAGGTCTTGCGAGCGAAGTTTAAAATCGGTCAAGATCTATCGTACTCTCTGGATCGAGAGACTAGGCTGGCCCTCAACGCCTATCGACAAGCCCAACGTGAGAGCTTTCAGTCTCGGCTTCAGTCTATCCCGATGAGCGATGAAGCAGCAGAGACCATTGAGAGGCGCTGCAATTGGCTTCTAGACTCATGTAAAGAACACCACAATTCAATAACCGAAATGGAAGCAGACCATCGTATGGATGTAGTGTGCTGGATGCTGCGCCCTATAAATCGTCCTGTACACGGGACAAAGCGCATCATGAGAATCGCAAAATGGACGCTGATCGAAACCGCGGAGGAGCAAAAGGCCGCAAACGCGTGTATATCTAAGCTCAATGACATTGCTAACATGGCCAGGAAACATCCCGATTTGGTTTCAGCTGCAGCTGAGTTATGATGATTATCAATACGGTTGTTTGAAGGATGTGGGACACAGGAAGCAGAAAACGGGATAGATTGCTACACAGGAAGATGATCTTGTAGACGAGAACATAAAAGATTGCTAAATACACTAAGAACCTTGTTCGTTTGCCTTTGACTTCAATTGGTCACTCACATTTGCTACACTCTTCCGCTGGCCACATACATCCACTGGATTGATTCCACGCTCCGTGCGGCAATGTACCGTCTTCTAGGTGCAAGGCTCTCACTGAATAGCTGTCAGGCATACCTGCTGTGAGACAGTAGCCATATTCTGCGCATTATGCGGCCTATATCACCATCCACGTAGAGCTTTCTAACACAACGAGTGCCCTTCAAATTAACGGAACGCCATATTCCAACTATTAACTTGCAGTTGCGACTAATGGTAATGTATATCGCGACAACAAGCTCCAGAACAAGCTTCCAGGTAGCTGCAAGGCAGGCTGTAAACTAAAGATTGGAGTTGCGCCACTCGACTTGAACATGACGTTCCCAAAATATAGTTTCCAGGTTCAGTCGGTGACTAGGAATAGCAGTGGGAGTGAAAACGCACTGCAGCATCGAGAATAACCTGGAATTCATATTAATTCAAATTCGCGGATACATTTATTACATGACGAAAACGAAAACTTGGGAGCAAAATGTAGAAGAAATTTCGGGCTGTTTGCACGCCCGTGTTGGACTGATGACGTGACGACAGGCATACTTGGTGACACCAGCTACCACTAATAACACGTCCAATCCGCCCACAGAACATTCTCTTTTAGGCAATTCTCCTTGTCGTGTAGGTTCCTGGTCAATATACATACCTCGGAGGCCAATCCTGAAACTTTCATGAGAGTAATAAAAGAAGTCGAGGGAGATGCCTGCTGGGTTCCATCAGTAGCTAATTAGTAACAAAGAGCAAGATACAGATTCACGTGTCTTTTCGTCACAGTCACCCTTGAAAAGCCTAACTACCTATACACCACGCTTACAAAGTTGCCTGTACAGGCAAATCCCGAGAGCAGGCAGCCTCTTGTGCTATGGGGTAGTTACACAGTTAGATGTTGGACAATGGCACAAAAAAGGCGAGCAGAGAACCTTGTTTCTTATTCTTCTGAAACGTAGAAGCAATCTTGAAATCACAAAAAAAGCGAGGGCAAAAGGCAAAAGATGAAGGCCAAAACATACAACACCGGGCATTCGCCGGTCGTCACCGACCCGACTACTACTCCAGCGGTCGCCAGTTTGACTAAGGGAGAGCAGACGGGATCCCGTATTCTCTAGCGCCTGTGGTCGTATGTGTTAGGATGGCAGCAAAGTCCAGTTTTAGTTTAGCCAAGCTGTTCTTTTGGGGTCTTTGCCGCCCGAAACAAGGTCTACTCTACCCAAATTCTTTCGACTCCAAGGCTGACGATTATAAGAGACATTACACCTTTCTAACATAGACATTCCCCAGAAACCAGTCAAGCTGCTGTCCACTCGCTTGAATTGTAAACATGAGGGAGGTTGACCCTGCGTTTGCTTTGGGTACGACGAACTTGTCGGAGAATTTGAACCAGCCTTGGCCACCGTTCCAGATCCCACCGGTGGGGATGCTTTCGTAAATTACCTTGTCGTGCGCGGAAAGGTAGACTGTCATCAACTTGAAGTTGGTGTCAGGAAGGCCGTTTTTGGGATCGACGGGAAGACTGCTACGAGCGGCGAATTCGATTTCGTAGGCACTTTCGCCCTCGAGCTCAAACGTAGGCTTGTAGTTTATCTCGGCACGTCCATCAGTCGTCGCTTCCAGAAGCCACATAGCGAGTAGGCCGTCGACGTTGCGAGTACCCAGGAAGAAGGTATCATCTTGGACCGTAGTCAGATACCAGTCAGAGATATCCCCAGCACGGAAGTCAACATCAACGACAGTCTTGGCTAATATCGATATTTAGTCATTTTAGTGGGAATAAGCATGTACACAATGGCTAGAGAGAAGGAACTTACAGTCGGAGCACTCATAACAACCCTTCTCATACCAGTAGGTGCCACTGGTGGTCTGGGTGAAGCCATAAGTGGAGAACTCTCTGATAAAGAGCTGGCAGCGGCCGCCTTCTCTGTAGCTGAAGGTGGTGCAGTCGGGTCCGGTGCCGCAGATGGTAGCACATTCTTCAAGGGTGTCTTTTTGAACGGGTGGGAACCTTCCCGTTTCTCCATCCCTGCTGATATAACCTTGTTTGCCGCAGACGAGGCCATCTGGTTTAGGTGCAGCCTTGGTGCAGGTCAAAGGAGCATGGCCACTATGAGCCGGGGCGGTGACAGAAGTTGAAGAGGCAGTGTTGGTCACTGTGGCGAAAGTTGTTTGAGAAGTGGTGGTTTTGTCATCGTCGTTGTCGTCGTTACAGTCGTCGTCGTCGTCATCCTGACCACCGGGAGCTATAGTTGTTACAGTTGAAGAAGCGGTGTTGGTGAATGTGACCATGGATGTCGCGAAGGTTGTTGACGAAGCAGCGGTTTCGTCGTCGTCGCAGTAATCATCATCATCCTCGGCATGAACCCAGCCAAACGCTAAGAGGGTGAAGATAGCAATGGCCTTAGGTGAGGCCATAGCGAACATTGTTTGGCGTCTAAACGGGGGAAGAAGTTGGGAGAATGAGAAAGCTGGCTATTCGGAGAGAGTAACAGTGTGTTTGATGCTTGCCCTAAGCTGCCAACTGCGTGTATTTGTACGGGATCCTGCGACCAAAAAGGCCGTCTTTTGGATATAAGCGGGCATGGTAAGGCCAACTAGCAAGGCGTTGCTCGTAGATCCTAGTTCGACGTCGGCGACTGTGTTAGTGGGCTGCATCGACTCACTTTAGGACGAGGCGACCTTGGACACAGTCATTTCCACGACTGTTTCGGACGGAGCATTCACCAATCAAGGGCCAGGCAAGACAGAATACCGGCGGGCTTGTGGGCCGCAGGGCTAAACAGGAATACTACAACCTTTGCAACCTTGCAATGTCGGGAACTGCTACTCCCAACTAGTCATCACCGTCAGCAGCCACGGAAACAGGCGACCAGGTCGGCGAGCATCCAGCTTGTTGTGATTGGCTCGAGATGGGTTGCTCCCGAACAGGTCGGCGATCTACCACAGCACAGCACAGCCACAGCACACCGGCAAACGCCGATAGCAGCACCTTTGCACAATGTGTATAATAATAAGTTGCAGGTGGACGGATTCCGAACTCGCCGACAATGCGGCCCCCGTAACAAGCCGGAATACTCCGTAGACTGCCAGAAGAGCGTGAGGCCCGGCTTGTCGTAGCGTTAACCAGCTGCGCCACTGAACCCCCCGGGCAACCGCGGAACCGGATTATCTCAGCACCGACCTCGGGAGACCGCCTGATCCGCTGACGCCGTTGATGACGTACGTCATGACCGCGCGGACTTGAACCCAGCCTTCTGCAATCGCGCCAAGCTCCCAGCTACAAGTTCTAACTCCCAAGACTCACGCTATTTACCAGCCTTCAAATCGTCGCTACATACTCTCGAACACGCTTGTCCACCTCAATTCCATTAATCTCGCCAAGACCTCAACTATGTCGCCTTCAACACCGCAACACGAACTCTCAGACATCGGGGATGCCAAAAATGGCCAGCAATCCTCCGTGCCAGTACAGACTGAGCAGCCCACCGTCCACCAGGCCATGGGTAAGACTCCTCCCGTCGGGAATATCAACATGTCACAATCTATGACCAAACATTAACACTCCGTTCCAGATCCCCAGCGACCCCATCCCGACGCCGACGTCAGCCTCCGCGGTGGCGAAGGAGGAGGCTGCTGTCCCGGCCGCTTTTGTTTCTGCATCCCCTGCCCGCTACCCTGCAACTGCTGTATTATTCCTCTATAAATGGACGGTCCTCATAACTGAGAGTTTCGGAACATCATTCAACCATACACAGACGAGTCTTCAGGAAGGCAGGCTATCGCCCACTGTTGACCCTGCACAGCGCATATATACCCAAGGCACTTGTAAAGGCTGGCCCTACATGAGCCAAACAGTCGCCCTTGAATGAACGAACCCTAGCTTGGCCAAGATGCCGATGCGGCGACTACGAGAAGGCGGACACTGCGAGGCACGGGCACCCTGGAGCAATCGCACACAATCACGTGAGGAGGGCAGAGGGAGGAGATTCCTTTCCTTGGAGAGGCGGAATGTATTTATTTCACAGGCATCCGAGCGGTTTCAGTAAAGGTGTTTGAGATTGAAAACTAGCCAAAACAATACAGTCTATTACCTCCCATACCTACCATGACAGCTACAAGCAAGAGCTGATGTCCATTCCGGTCTTGCACTTGAACGGCTCGCTATCACGTAGATAATCATCATCATTGATGATCTTGACTATGACGCTAGCATTTCTAAACGTTAAAAGTATTTGTGAGGTGAATAGGCAATGCCGTGTGCAGAATATCTTTAGTATTGACACTTACTTGAACTGCCCAGCTGGCTTTGACTCGTAGTGTTTGTAAAGAATCTTGGAACTTCAGACACGCAGCATAAGCATGGGAAGCAAGGGCCACTAGGATTGAATCATTATATCCCAACTAGCTGAAGTGAACAATCTCTTCTAATTAGTGAAATTTGAGGCCTAGACCCAAGCACTGATGATTCTGAAATGCTGGATACATAAGCTGCTCAGTTAGTGTTCTAGGTACATACGACCATAGCTCTCAGAAAATACGGGATCCCGTCCGCTCTCCCTTAGTCAAGCTGAGAAGCGGCAAATTAGTACTCGGGTCGGTGACGACCGGGGAATCCTTGCTGTTGTATGTTTTTCATTTTTGCACTCGTATGGATCTGTGCTTTTTGCTCTCCCGAGTCCCGTGCTTGTTGACAGTACTAGAGACAATAAAGTCCTCATATTAGTAAATGCAAGACTCCCTAGACAAATTCTCGGGTTTATCAGCGCTCTGTAGATCCATAGATCCTCTTACAGTTACACCGCAACTCCAGTCCTCGAATTTAGAGCTACTGGGTATCCTGCCTTATGCATTACACTAGTCAAACTCATCACACAAAGATCCAGATTAAGTTCTTCCACCCCAGGTCCGATAGCGGGACCGACTGAACTGTGGGACCGACCGATTATGCAGCAGTGAGTGGGGCCGATCCGGACCCGACAACGAATGAAAACTGCCTGGAGATGCCGTTGCTTATATTTAAAACCAATGAAGGGTTTGGAGAGTATTGTTTTTGTCCGTGACGGCCGAGGCTGGGACTACGATGACGAGCCGATTGAGGGGAACTGAGAACTACCGAGGTTTGTGATGTGTGTAGTGCCGTATGTTGAGGGGTTAGAATGAGGGGTTGCGGGAGCTCGGACAGATGGCTTCGAGGGAAGAGTTTAGAACGCCAGGAACACGAAATAGGAGTCGAGGAAACGGAGATTGAAGCTGGAATTAAGAATTAGCTGTATCTAGAAAATACGAAGGGGAATGTTGGGACACATCGTCAGGAATAGGACAAACGCGGTTCCTGATGGATATGAACAGTCAGGCAGTCGTGGCTACTGAGGTTGTACGTAAGTTATCCCATAGTAGTCACAAGACGACATGTCGGTGTCTGCGGACACTTCAAGTGGGTCAAACCTTCTGACGTAGTGAGTCTGGTGATGCTGAACCCCGCTAAGTGTCGGACATATTACATATATAAAAAGGCGTGGCGGTTGCATCTAAATCGATCCGTACCCAACCCAGCTCCTCCCCAACCCGGCTCCTCCCTAACCCAGCTCCTCAAGAGTTCAAGAGCCATTTATTACCTTTATCAAGAATATAACACAGGAAATCCCTGTTCAGTCGTTGCCCACCATGATTAGGGCGGCCCGGTACTACGGGAAAGAAGATATCCGCGTCGAGCAGATTCCGGCGCCTTCAGTGGGTTCCGGGCAGGTCAAGGTGAGGCTGGAGCGGTGCAAAAGCTGGAGAAGAAAGGCCATACGCTGACTTGTTCTTGTCTAGATTGCCCCGGCTTTCGTTGGGATCTGTGGATCAGATCTGCACGAGTATCTCAGTGGCCCTATCTTCTGCCCTACCTCGCCACACCCCGTGACGGGCGACACCATCCCCGTCACGCTCGGCCACGAGTTTTCCGGTACCATCACGGAAATCGGGCCCGGCGTCACCGGCTTGGAGATCGGGCAGAGATGCGCCGTCCAGCCGATTCTCGCCTGTGGCCATTGCGTGTCCTGTGACATCAACGCCGAGAATCTCTGCCACACGCCCGGCTTCCTGGGACTGAGCGGAGGCGGCGGCGGTCTTAGCGATGCTGTCTGCGTGAGCGCCAAGCACGTCTTCCCGCTGCCCGACAACTTGACCATGGAGATGGGTGCCCTTGTTGAGCCACTTTCAGTCGCTTGGCATGCCGTCTCGGCCGCGCCCGAGATCAACCCCGAGTCGGTTGCCTTGATCATCGGAGGCGGGCCTATTGGCTTGGCCACCATCTTGTGTCTCAAGGCCAAGGGCGTCACGACAATCTTTGTTTCGGAGGTTGCCGCCGCTCGTCAGAAGTTTGCCGAGCAGTTTGGTGCCACACAGATTGTCAACCCGATCAAAGATGATGTCAAGCAGGCCGTTATGGAGGGAACTGGAGGCAGAGGTGCCGACGTTGTTTTCGATTGCGCTGGAGTTCCTGCCAGGTGCGTCTTTCCATCTTCTCAACCTAGTATCATCAAACTTAACTAACACCCTTTTAGTATCAAGCTCGCTTGCGAGGCTGTCAAGGCAAAGGGAACTGTCGTCAACGTGGCAATCTGGGAAAAGGAGATCCCATTCAACCCCAACTGGATCACGTGGAGGGAGAGTTCCTTCAAGGCTGTTCTTGGATACGACCGCAAAGATTACCATGCTGTCATTGAGAATCTTCGAACAGGTGAGATATTGCCAAGCCGTCTGCAGATGAAGTCTTACTAACAAAGGATCTAGGCGCAATCAAGGCCACTGACATGATTACCGCAAAAATCAAGCTGGAAAATATTGTCCAAGATGGTTTCAAGTCGCTCGTCAATGACAAAGACAATCATGTGAAGATTCTTGTCGACATGAATGCTAAATAGGCTGTGTTTTATGACGGGCTGGAGGGAAGAGCGAGATGCGTTGCTATTTTATGTGTTAAAGGCTGAGCGTCCACCTCTAAGTAATATATTTATCACGCGATGCGTTGCAGCGTCACCTTCGAGTATCCGTGTTGTTGGCACTACGTTTACCATTCCCTCCCCAAGAACAGTATCGCCTCGCAGTCATTGACTCGATCGGACACTAGTGGCTGCTGGCTCGGTGGCCGTATGCTTGTCTATCAATACTCGTTTCACGGACTTTTATTATCATTAGGATATCAGGCATCAAGCATTCTACGGGGCTGTCGTTTGTCTCCAACAGGCCGGCTGCTAGGGCCCTTGCAGTGATGAGATTGCGCAGGGTGCTGGACTGTCCCGGCAAAGTCGTATGAAAGAACAGCCTCTGTTCTTTGTACCAACAAATGTAACGCTGAAGCATGCCCCTTCAAAGTAATCTTGCCACCTTGTTCAATTCCAGTAGAGCCAGTGCCGCGTAACTGAGAATGACGTATCATCTACGAGGATGATGATGTTGCTTCATATTTTGTTTTTATGCATTGGTAAGTTGGGTCAAGTTTACGGCTAAGACGTTGGACTTATCTAAAAACACGGGAATAATACGTAAACAGATGCGGTGGGGTGTATTTTCTGAAAGCAGGGTTCTTGTTGGTGCATTTAACAGAAGCTGTTGGTTCCAGCATCAACACTCAACTCCTGCGGCTTTCTTCTTCTTCTAATCCCAGACACTCAAGGATTTCGGACAGGGTATACTACGTTGGCTGTCGTATGAGAGCCGCAACAATTGTTCTGGGCCCACCCGGGACACGAAGCCGTCACTGTCGTGGTCAGCTCTGATGGATTGGCCCAAGACGGCCAAACCCGCATGTGATTGTTGGTTGTTGGTTGTCACATGCCGCAACTCACCTGCAGAATTACTACATCTAAGATGTGAGGATTTGGTGATTGACTGAGAGAGTAAACTAAAGTAGAAGCTTGTCAAAGGTTGCAGCGTCAAAGAAAAAAAAGAAAACCAGGGCAGGAGTTGTTCAACGCTGTCTTTGTGTTCCGTGCCATACCTATCTCTAAGACAAAGTGGTAATGGTTCATGGTGTCTAACTGCGGATACATATCCACCGGTGGGCTGTAAGCCCATGCAACTCCCCTGTGCCAAAGACGTTGTATGCCGACGACACCGCAGGCATGCCTGCATATTGTAACATCCCTTAAATGCAGCATACTGAACCTCTGACTGTACCCTCGCACCGGTCAGTGATCCCATAGGTTCCTGTGGTCTTCGCGGGCAGTCAGCCGAGAGCCAACGACAAGACCCACAGCAGTATTGAAACCCGGATGCCTTCAACGGCCGAAACGAGTTGGTTGTGGCGTCTTGACAAATGCAAAGGGAGCCTTGCTTCACACCAACATGGAACTGATCAATCAGACCAGTTACTTATTTAGTATACCAGAATGATACCTAGTAGCCCAACCATTTCGCTAAAAGGAGTAGTTGGTTGAACTGTTGACACGATGTCCACCACAGGCTCGCGACTTGTTAACCTAACACGTCGCCGTTGTCGTCGGGTTGTCTTTGTTACGTTACCAGTCACATACTCTTGGGGATCTAGTGCATATTCATACACGTCGTTCTTCCCGAATATCCCTCCTGAAACCTGCACAGTACCTTCCATCGACCCAGGAAAGCTCCGTGGGAGTCTTGAGGAGCTGGTCTCGCATGATACTTGGCAGAAGCTAGGTGCTAGGTTGAGGAAAGATGTGAGTTCAAGCACACTGACCGGGCCTCTCTGTGACATGCAGGTCTTACCCAAGTACAGGCAAAGGGGACACTGGAGTATCATATCCCAATCAAGCTCACCTCGCATCGCCCAGCCGTCGTCGCCTTCACTCATGTGAACTATCACGACGTAGCACTAGCCGATCATCCACTAGCCTCACGGCTCCCCAAGCCATCCACTCGGCCGGCCGTCGTGGGCAATCCCGACGAGTCCATCGATCTGGCGTGCGGACCCGGTTGTCCGACCTCCATCGACGATTACCTCTACTCGGACCGGCCGCTGCTCGGCAAGAAGGAGTGTCGCATGGTCTGTATCCCCGGCCGGTTCCTGGACAGGCTCCGCGACACGGCTCTACAAGAACTCGAGGCCGCCGGTATCAAGGCGCCTTTTATAACAGACAACGATGTCCTCGTCGCCTGGTGGACACGCATTGCGCTCTCGCACCTCCCGCCAGCCTCCGATCGTCCTGTTACCGTGCAAGTCGCCATGTCGCTCCGTCGGGCCTTGGAGAAGGACCTGCTCCCTCCCGGAAAGCCGTACGTATCCAACTGCTTTGGATTCGCCAACCTGTTGCTTCCCGCAAGCGATTTCAGACAGAAGCAAGTCAGCGAGGTAGCGGCGCTTATGCGGACAGCTATCAACGACCAAGGCACGCGTGCGCAGGTCGAGGCATACCAGGCTCTGGTGCGCGAGTCTGTGGCTCCGCTACCCGTCTTCTTCGGGACTGGTACGACGTACCAAATCTCGTACTCAAACGGGACCAAGGCGGATCTGTACGGAGCGGACTTTTCGGCAGCAGCGACAAAGCCTCGAGAAGAGCCGCTATTCCCGTCCTACATCGCTCACTGCCAGGTCCCTTTCCAGTTCCCTGAGGGTTTTATCATCGTCGGCAAGGACTCAAGAGAAAACACTTGGCTTTGCGGATACCGCGCTCAGGGACTATGGGAAATAGTTGAAAGGGAGTTGGAGGAGTTACAGTATCCATAAGTCAGGGATAGCAATCTCGATGTCTTGTTTGGTTTTCTGGTATTCATGCCGACAACATAGATATGGCTTGCATGTTGGAATCGCTATTAGCAAAAGGAATGATGCATGAGGATAATGTACCGATAGTTGATAATGATTCAACTAGCACTACAGGTCGTTAACATTTAGGGAATATGAGTTGCTTTTTTTGGTTTTAACAAGCTCAAACACGAAGTCTTTGCTGCGGGAGAGTATGTTGTTCGCCCTCTATTGGAGAACGGGTCGTAGGGTATATCCGCGGCATAAGGGATCAGACGGCAAATCCGATTTCGAAGATAAGGGTCTAATAGATAGCATATCACCGAGCTGATAGATTCTGCATGTTTCCCTGGACTCTGTTCTTTCCACTTGTCAAGTCTGTTGTCTCAGTCTGGATTAGGCTCAGCGCTGCGAAATGCTACACTGAGAGCCACTCAAGGCAGAACGATTATAAAACTTTTATTGATATGAAGTATCCAATTACGAATCGTCAGTTTATACTCTTAGGCTTTCGCTCTACCATTAAGAGCTAGTTACCATTCATAGTTTGATGCGGTGTATTGATTCAACCTTTTGATTACGACGAGGGTAAACAGTGGTGAAACTGCGTGAACCGGGGTGGAAGAACATGTCGTATCTGCAATCATATCTGCAGTCGTATCTGCAGTCGTATCGATGAACCTGTCTTCTATAGCTGTGACAGTGTTCAAGTACTGGAACCAGAGATGTAAGTCATGCTGCCCTGGTACTCAATCCTACGGGCCTTTATAATTAGTCATCTATTCAAAGTGCTACTTTAGACAAATAGTTCAGTCGTTCAATAGTATGCTAGACTTAAGAAGTGGAATCCATGCTCAAGGGCAGACATTGTTTTGTTCCTAGTCCTCCCCTGGAAATTAATTACACCAACTATCTTTAGGCATCTCGGAACCAAAAACGACAGGTCGTACTGAGAGCTGTAGTTTCGCTCCATCACTCTGCAAAAAATATTGCTTTCGGGTCAGCACATTGCATTCAGACCTTAACTTCATTACGTCTCACAAAAGCAAAAGATTAATTCTTGGAAATTTTGACCCCAGTTGGACGAAAGGCAGGATCTTTATCACTCAAGCAGTGCCTTTTTGTTGAAGGAGTGACGCATTTTGGATGATGATACAGACAGTGATTAACGGCTCCAGTGAGAAATCAAGTGCCTCTCGAACTAGCTACAGCTGGTATACAGAAAGACAAGTCGAATTGGCTGAGGGGGAAGAATGTTGGCCATTGACGACTACGATAATCCTGAGCGGCATTGAGTACACGCCTGCCGGCTACAATGCATAAAGCACTTTGCAATACTGCACAACACCGACTCAAGCAAGACTCACATCTATGTAGCGGCGCGACAGACATAATTTGTGTCTCTGAGTAGGTTTAAAGCATCATGAGACAACTTTGTCATTTCAACTACGACCGCACCAAGGAAAAGAAGAAGACAGTTCTGTCTTAAACTACTACTATAGATAACAATGAGCGAGGACTTGTACACCCATGGATTCAAGGATATCTGCTGACTACTCAAGGGGCCACCGCGTAGTTTCCAACGAGTCGCGGATGTGGCGGGATTGCGATCCAGTAGCTCAGGAGTTGACAGACAGGGATGTAAGATCCGCCATTCACAGGCTAATTTTGGCCCACGCGCTGAGTGACCTTGGTGGATCACAATTGAAAGATCCTCGTCCCAAAATTCGCCTGGCGAATTCACTCCTAAATGCTATAGTATGTAATCCATCCGATAGGCCTGTGCACTCACTCAAAATTTGCAACCCACCGGCGGCGGGTGGGCGGAATAGGCATTCTGCGCTCATCATATAAAGTTGTCGGTATCGAAGGGGCATGCCGCCGTTCGGAAACCACTAGACTGTTGTGCTTTACGGTTCAGGCTGGGATTCAGGACTGGCCTCGACATCAACGCGTGGGACAATGAATGAATTCAACTATACTAGTGAAGGCCCCTCCGATTCGGTAGGGGGGGGGTGCAGCACAATCCGAGAGGATTTCCAATCTTCTTCATGGCTCACCGTTTAGATGAGCGTCACAATGAAAACAGGTGTTAAATCAAAAATTCCGCCCCCCATGGTCCCGAAGGACAATGGAACCCGGAACGACTCCGCGATGTGCAATGCAGGCCCTCCAAGCTGAATTCTCCGATCTTTGAGCTGGGGAATTCGGAACAAGGTAAGTATGAAGAAGAAGAAGGAAAATAAACCAAGAGTCGGAGGGTGAGCCTACCTTTATACCCAGCGGGAAGATGCAAGCCGAGCACGTGAGACGGAGATTATACGTCGGAGTGGAGCTCATTTCTTGCTGCGGGTCACTTCGTTAGCCGTACTCCGTAAATTAGTTATGGTCCACAAGAATTATGGATCAATAGGCAAGGGAAAGGGGTAAGATCAATGGTGAGAGAAGACAGCAAAAGAAGTCTCCTGAAGTCCAGCTTGATGATAGTTTGTGGGTTATCAAGCGAGTGGCCCTCGGGGTAACTTCCTCTTGTCCAAAATGCGTCCATGTTTCCCAGGGTTCTTATAAATGAGCTCCAAAGCTTCTGCATGCGAATGAGGGTGTATGGGTATCTCTTGCCATCTACCCATATTATCTCATTGCCGTTGACAGCCATCAGACTTTCATCGCCTGGTTCAAAACATCCACACGGGATCTGACGCCTTCTTTGGACTGTCTGGGGCCGACAGCCGTCGAGCAACTACAAACGTTCGGATGGGGGGATGACACCATTGAATGTACCGGGAGATCCCCTGTGAGTTTACTCGGACATCGAAATGGTGGACTCGGGGATGGAATCATTAAGAAGAAGTTTTATCCCGGCGGAGACTCGTAGCTACTTCGGAACAGGTCTACTACGAATACAGAAGGATGGTAGCATGGCAGTCCTTAAAGTACCCTTCTAATAACTATCTCCATGTTCCGAGCCTCAAATACCAGGACAGATTTGTTCAAGTAGATATATTCAGCAGTGTAGAAGGCAAAAACGTCAAATCCTCATTCAGACTGACGACATTTAGCCATTGTGAATCGCAGTATGGCCGCGTTCGGGCGCACAATATGGCGCATAGGGACTTGACATACAATGCAGATGTGCTTGACGCGTATCTCGGAATTCTGTCAGCCCACAAAGTCAAGGAGCTCTACTGCCTCCTTCTTTTAGATTCTCTGGCCTGGCCGTTATTGCATGGAGTGGACCAACCCGTCTCCTTGTTCGGTGGCGATGTCGATGATCCTATCTCAACGATTGTCTCCTGGTGGCACATTGATGGTGACGCAACTTGGATCCTAGGATTTCCTTCATGGTCTTAGACAGGATGGCGTGGCCGCGTTATTGCTACCTACAACGACCTATCAGATAAAAAACATCCCCTCTTTCATGTTTGAGAGAAGCTTCACGTTGCGAATCTTCTACGAGGAGCTAAGCTAGTAAGACGAAATCACGCTTACCTAGTCTGCCCACCGTACTACTTTCATTTCGAAGCATGCGACGTAACACCAACGAATTGACGAATTCCAGACATGCAATCAATATGCGAAATGGAGGGAGTAATAGGCATCAGAAGGGCGGTTGTTTTCCTCTGAATCTTGTCACAAACTCCTCCTTGCACGTCACGCTATAATTTGTGGAAATCGTAGTAAGCCCTTGGACTATTGATCACCACGGAGTCTCTGTGCTGCCCTGACTCAATTGGTGTTCTTCGACTATCGAGGAATAAATCTATCCACAGAACGTGGACATTTCCGTGCGCTTTGACAGCCATGTAGCGAAGAATCCTATCTGATTGCAGTTCAAGGTCTCAAGGTCTCGGCTCATCGTGAGAAAGCTCATGGCTAGAATTTTCACACTATCTTAGATTTATGGGGGTGGTTTGCCTGCGTTTAAGTCGTCATGTTCATGTGTCAAGATGATCACAGACCGATGCTATACTGCTTCCAGAGTGGGCGCTCGCGGTAGACCGCTACGACGGTTCCTCTCATATCTACCGGAGCGCGGATCGGTAAATCAAATGAAAATTGGCTCCCCATATAGTCAAAACCCCATTGTGTTCCAAGCATACCATGTCTAAGGCTAGAACTATTCCGAGCAACCCATGAGCCAAAATCCAGCTTTTGTGCTGAGACCACAACATTGAAGTATGATCAGGGTTCTTTTACCTCAGTCTGCCAGAGGGATGGCTTGTCTACTGGCAATCAATTTCCTTGCCATCAAGGGTTCACAGAAACACTATTGCCTCCCGTGTATTAAACTGCTCACCCAGCCTCATATGACTGATTTACTTTGATTCTAAGGCGGTTAGCTACTTTGGCACTATCGCAAATGCCATTAGACAACAGTATACCCTGTGCTAGCCTCAATGCTTTTTGGACTTGACAATAACCTCAAAGGCCTTCTGGCTGATCATGAATACGGGAGCTGCCGGAAACCCGCCGGGCGAGCGCGGAAAGACGGACGCATCAACCACTCTCAACCCATCAACACCATTGACCTTGAACTCAGAGTCCACACAGTAGTTCTTGTCCCCAGCCGGACCCATGCGGCAAGAACAAGCAGCATGGTGACTGAAAGCTTCGTCCATAATTGCCTGCTTCATATCGATCTCAGGATGAGGCTCAACAACGGTGAATGGCGCGTAGGGCTTGCCAGTAGCGTTGAAGATGCGCAGAGTGTGCTCAACAGCTTCTTGTATAGCCTGAAGATCGCGATCACCTTTCTCAGCAAAGAAGTTGAAGTTGATTTCTGGAGCTTGCCTAGGATCAGCCGAGCGAAGGGTGACGGTGCCGGCTTGATTTCCAGTCTGCATCTTCACGACAGACCAAAACCACGATGTCGGAGGGCCTGAATCTGTTGAGAATCCTGGAAAGTAGCCGCGAAAGACAGTACCTGCAGCGCCAAAAAGGAAAAGATCCGAATGTTCAGTTTCACTGACACTTGATCGGTACAGGAGGCCGAGTGGTGCTGCACCTTCGCCATATGGTCCTGTGTGGGATATGTTCCATTCTTGGAAACATGTATCGTTGGGTTGGAAGGTAAATGTACAGTTTGAGAAGGGGTTGTTCTCCCAGGGCACAGATGCGTCGACGGTGACGCCGCCCTCATAGTTGTCTTGGAGATAGTTGCCCTATTTCATCAGTACTGATCTCTCCAGATCAAAAGAGAAACTCACGACGGCGGGAAGGTCAACAACAACAGGAACTCCATGGCTTTCCAACTCCTTTCGTGGTCCAACTCCACTGAGCTTAAGGATCTGTGGCGTATTGAATGCTCCCCCTGCAACAATCACCTCCCGAGAAGCGGTGACATTGGTCAAGTGGCCTGCGTTGGATGCATCGTATCGTTTATCAGCCGAATATAACCCCTCACCTTTCAGGTACTCTACACCATAGGCTCTTGGTTTGTTATCTAAGCCATCCTTGAACAGCACACGTGTTGCGAGAGAGTGAGTGCTGACGGTCAAAGGAAACAGTGTTGAACCATCCGTACGTCGAGCATTGAGAGTTCGGTCCAAATATGACCATGCTCCACTCCGACGTTTTCGGCCATCGATGTGCAGTGGAAGTTGGTAGAGGCCAGGTGCGTATCGATCAGGATCATTACGATTAAGATCTCTCTGCATCAGCTCACCGACCGCCTCAGCGTCGTCAGCCTCAATGCCTTCAGTCGCTCGGAATGCATTTTGGAGGACCTCAATAACGCCAGGCCGATCGGTTACATAGGAGATGTTATTTCGGTTGCTCTATGGATCGTTAGATCTTGTTCATGCCAAGGTCGTGACTGTCTTACACTAACGAAACCATTGAAGCCATGGCCATGGGTGCCGTCTGGAACGTAGGTGCAATTCTCTACCTTGACGTAGTACTGGCGCATTTTATCAGCACGCCAGGACTCATCGCCAGTCAACTCAGCGATGTAGTCCCAGTCATCGTCGGGGGGCAAAGCAAAGTTCATAGCATTGAGTTGAGTTGAGCCACCCAGGGTAGCGCCCCGTGGATAAAGAATACCAAGGCTGCCAAAGTAAGCTTGAGGCCTGGACCTGTGGGAGGGAGGGATCTTACGGCTCTGCACCTTCTGGGGGATCCAGTCCATACCAGAGAGTCTCGTTAGGGAGCCGGTAAGTGAACTTGGAGTCGCGACGTGCCTGGGTCTCATTCTGATAATGATTCACGAAAAACGACCATGACATTTCCGGGTTCTCGGCTACTACGTCCGCCCTTGAAGGTGTCAGTCAGCGACTAAGGACAGGTAATAGGAAAGGAGAGTCTCACGCTGCCGGAATTTGTTGAAGAAACGTATCACCGGCATTACCGCCTGCCTCGAGGAGGAAGACTGAATGACCATCGCGAGCCAAGTTTGCACTGTCCATGGGATATCAGTCCAATGTCGTCGAATCCAGCAGTTTAACTTACGCCAGAGTTCCACCCCCTGGACCAGAGCCGATGATCACGTATTCATACTCCGACGTTTCTTGGGTGGCTGGTAGTGCGGCCACCAGCCCAGAAAAGAGTGTAATATGTTGCAGTTTCATGCTGGTTATGCCTGACCTTTAAGGGCTTGCTGATTGCTAGAGATGTCAGAGGATGGCCAAAGGTCTTTTATATCTATCATAGACTACGAAATGGGATCGCATGTACACCGCCTCACTGTCTATCTTATGACAAAAAAGTAATTGCTTACATCTCCACGAAAGGATTCAAACTGCTATGGAGTTTCTCCTTGGTCTCTCGCGTCACGTCAGGTTATCGGAGTCGGTGCCAAGCAATGGAAGTAAGCACCGGTCACGCTAGTGACGCGTCGTCGGATTTGTCCGCAATGGAAATCCAGGATCTCCGATGGCCGCCGTTACGGAGTTGTGAGATTTTTATTCCGTAGGCCCGAGAGCCTAAAGCCGGGGAGGCCTCCTACTCACACAGACTTATAAGGTAGTAGGAATCAACCTTTCGTCATCCCATTGGCATTTTGGCATTTTAGCATTTTAGCATTCAGGTCAGCCAGCGAATTCGTCGCGCAATCTCTGAATGACATGCCAATTATTCCGCCGGATGTCTCGATTCATCCTATTCGAATGGCATGCCTCTTGCATTGGACGCTCACTTTTCGTTACTTGAATAGGCTATGAGGCTTGAGTCGATTCCCGCACACCGATTCAGGCTAATACTACCACGTCAGTTGCCACTTAATGGACGGGAATGAGAAAAGTCAATATACCATTCTCAGCACAAACACAAGGTGTTGCTGCAAGCAGGATGCTAGGAGGAAGGCAGAAAGCATACCTCTTGGAGCACGGCAAGGAACGATGGCCTGGCGAGTATCGAGGTACTCCCCGAAACAACCAAAGCACTCTACGTCAGCGGCGAGTTGCTCAGGGAGAGAGACGAAGTACCCCAGATACACTCATCGATGGCGGAAACCTAAGTAGGCTCTATCACTTCGTTCTTTAGGGAGGGACAAAACGTTCACATTGCTAATGGGCTGGGTGGTACGAGCCTAGTTGATGCGAATATGTTCTTGGAATCTACCCCGGTTGTGTTAGAGATAGGCATTTGGCAGAGGAGTTCAGAGGGATGGATACTTGAAAAAAATTACAGTTGCCTGTCCGCTTTAGACCTCGTTTTATCATGCTAGGTTAATCGTGTCAAACCATGACCAAGCCGCCGAAGTCCTAAAGCGAACTCCCTACCCCACAACATCGCTAGAGCTGCTTGAGGCAAGATTTCTCAAGAGGCAAGCAAGCTTGATGAGGCTACGAAGATAACTTCTACCGGGTCGAGCAGACAACCCGATTCCAAGACATGCCCATCAGCACCCGTGCACACTCACACTCACCGGTATGGGTGCAACTGGCATCAACGACGGAAGCAAGTGTTTTACTTTACTCAGCTGCCTACTGACATTTTGATAAGTACATCACAGACTATCTCGCCAACTGCATAGACACTTCTCGACGCTCAAGATATCATGGTGCACCCCTTGTACGTTTTCTTCTGAGTCACTAAGTAAACCTACCGACGTCCAGCGCAGCAACGGAGCACCAGTGAGCTCCAATGATACAAGTCACAAGGGCGTTGTAAGCTCCATAGACGAAACGTTTCCCGGCTATGGGACTAAAGTGAGTTCGGGCCTTGTTGTCTGCGATGCGATGCTGTTCTTGCTATTGTGGGCGTCAACCCATGTGCCACCGTCATGGCACTCGCGGAGCTCCTTTTAAAGCCAGAGCAATATGCATAGTAAAGTACTTACCCTAGAAATTCCTAATGCTGAATTATTCAGCATCGGGGTTAATCCCGCTTGAGATAAACTTGAAAAGTATTATTCCGCCTTGTGTTTCCAGCAGACCTGGGACGCCCATTCAAGCTGTGTAGACAAAGCGAAGGAGATGATTCATAAAATTTGGAGGACTGAGTACGCTAGTCCCGATATCTGTGCTTAAGGAGACAAATCTCACGATGCATATCTAGCTAGACTAGATCTTCCTGCGGGAGGAATGAGGCTTATTGGTTGGTCTATTAAATGCATTCTATAATAAAGAGAACAGAGGTACTGGATTATTGGGCATTTAAGTTAAAGCTGCGATCTAGTTCAGGTTCAAATACGGGCTCGCAGGTGACGTCAGCCGGGTTTTCGAGATAAGTATACTTCTAAGTATACTCCGTAGCGAGAGGTAACCATTCGTCCTTGGTTTGGTGGCAGCAGGGACATGATGTAAGCTCATTTTGTTGAGAAATCGAACGTTATCGTTGAATTGAGCTGTTATTTTGGACGTCAGCGTCGTACCCACCAATAAGATGAGGTTAGATACCAGGGGCGTAATGCGCGTTCCCCCGCTGGAAGCGTACCACATTCCCCAGTTACAGGAACGACAGGGGACCATTTTCCCAATTTAGATTAGTTACCTCGAGACAATTTAGATAACTACATCACTGGCAGGGAGACCGCTTTCCCATTGTAGATCGCCCAGCACCTCTTATCTGATGCATCCAGACGACCACTTCGACACGTTAGCCAAGCATTATTAATCATATGTTAAATAGCGAATATAAAAGAACAAAATTCTCACTCTAATGAACACCTTGATACATTGTGAAGACTACAGCCAATTCTTTCTTCTCTTCTAAATCAGTTACTATGCGTATCTTTCTGTGTTTCCTCGGCTACGCCGTTGCAATCAAGGCGTTGACAACCCCGCTTCAGAGCTGCCCGAAGCAGTGCAGTGATGTGGTGATAGCAACAAATTTATCAGTGCCTCGTTTTGATATCACTTCGAAGATCAGGGATAATTGGGATGCTGCATCACTGTCCTTCAACCTGACACGGCGAGACTCAGGGTCACCTGAAGGCCCCCTTCCTGTTGCTCCCGCGATGACAGCCCCACTTGAAAGTACCTACAACATAAGCGCGACAATTTGTGGGAAGGGAGACTCTGTACTTATCCTTACACATGGAATTATTGCGTCAAAGCTGTATGTCTTGCTAGCTAGCATTGTTGCGTATTGAAGGATGGCTGCTAACATTAACAGGTACTGGCAGCCCAACTTCCCAGGGAGTGAGAAATACAACTTTGTTGAAGCTGCAGTTGCTGCTGGATATTCGGTAATGAGCTATGACCGAATTGGCGTGGGATCATCTTCTACGTACGTCACTACCTGCGAGACTTATTTTAGCTACTAACCGCCTTCAAACCAGAGTTGACTCTGTTGAAGATGCTCAATTCCAAGTTGAGACAGCAGTTCTCAACTCGCTTGTCGCCTACTCACGAAATAATCTCCGGGCACTCAAAGTCGGACTCATTGGACACAGCTACGGCTCATATCTCACTGCTGCATCTGCCAGTCAGACATCTGTCGAGGCTGTGATATTGACGGGCTTCAGCGGTGTATTTGACTATTTTGCACCTTTCATTGCTGGATCTGGCTTGAGGGTAGCCAATACCCATGATCAGTATCGTTGGGGACATCTCGACTCAGGGTATCTGACTACTTCGGACCCATACGCCACCACCTACGTATACTTTGCAGAACCATACTTCGATCACAAAGTTGCCGAGTGGACCCATAGGGTCGAGGGTGAGCCGTTTGCTATTGGCGAGCTACCCTCGCTGCTTAAGACCAAGATCCAATACGATAACGTTACGGCTCCCGTCTTCATTCTTCAGGGGCAATTCGACTTGTCGGCTTGCGGTGGCAACTGCGTGGGCGTTCTCAACGGCACGAAATCCATGTTCAAGAACGCCAAGACTCTCCAGCTCGTTGATAACCTACCAGCAGGGTGAGCCAGTTTTCTGATTGTTAACTAAGAGTAAAGTATTAACTTGAACTGCAGACATAACCTCAATTTTCACCATGTCGCCCCCCACGCCTACCAACTGATTTTTGACTTTTTAAAGCAGCAGGGTGTCTGAATCCCACATGGGCACGGCTATTGAATTCCTATGCAATCGCAGTCATCCAGAATAGGGGAAGATATATCAAGTATTTAGCTACCTAAACACTGATCATTGTGTCCTTCCTACCGGTTTCGTGTATCCCCCTTTTTGAATTTCTTAAATGGAGTCATGGCCTATTAACGACGATTCGTGTAATACCTTGAGGCAACAATTCCTCTATAATGCAAGGTAGGGTGAGTTCCACGATCCAGAAATAGTGACAGGCGCTTTAGTAAACTCAACATCTGAACAAAAGAAAGAATTGCGTTTTTAGTTCAACTTCTCTTCAGTTGGGTAGCTTGAGAGCCAATTCTTTAGGCCCTCCTTGTCCAAAATTGTATTATCCAGGCCTCTAATGTTTACAGTTGAATGGGATCTTTAGACTTTAGGGTGTGACTAGTGCATTAGGGAATCTTTGTACACGGAGTTTTAATGATTGCCAGAGCCAGGTTAATTGGCTAGTGGTATTTAAAGGGATAGCCAATCCGGTCTCTTGATGGAGGGCATCCTTTTTCCTCTTCAATGAATTTCCGGCCTGCTGTTATTTTGTCTTTTCCTTTGTCTTTGCCTTGCTGTTTAATGTGCTACTACTGCAGCCAGGGTTATGAAATTAGTTAGTCCATTTTAGATTAACTAAATACTAGTTTAAATTAGTTAGTATTTAGTTAGTACTTAGTCTACTAAGACTAGTATTAGTCTAACGGAGTACTAACTAATTTAAAACTAGTATTGGTATTAGTATTAGTCTAAAAAACTAATACTAGTATTAGTATAAGCCTATACTAACTAAATACTAGTTTTTTAGTACTTTAGTATTAAATTAGTCCTAAGAAAATAAATAATCTAATTTAAATAGTAAAAAAGACTAAGATAATATACTTTATCTATATACTAATTTAGATCTTAAATCCTTATTTAGATACCTATTTTTATTAGCTTTATATTTTATTTTATATAAATAATCTAAGCTAGAAATAATAGATCTTAACTTTTAAGAGTAATAATTAGGATTAATAGAAAAGTAAAGAAAATAGCTATATAAGCTAAATAAGCTATATAAAAAATAAATAAGACCTAAGTAATATATCCTATTTATTAACTAATCTAGGTTTTAAATCCTTTTTTAGTTATGTATTTTCCTTAGCCTTATATCTTATTTTAAGTAAATTATCTAAGGTAAGAATAATAGATTTTAGCTCTTAAGATTAATAATTAGAATACTTAAATAAGTAAAAGAATTAGCTTTAAAAGCTAGATAAGCTATGTAAAAAATAATTTAAACTTAAATAATATGTATTATCTATATATTAATCTAAATCTTAAATCCTTATTTAGTTATTTATGTTACTAGCTTTATATCTTATTTTAAGTAAATTATCTAAGGTAAAGAATAAAAGATCTTAGTTCTTAAGAGTAATAATTAGAATATTTAGATAAGTAAAGAAATTAATATTAAAAGCTAAATAAGTTATATAAAAAATAAGTAGGCTCTATATAGTATATAGTATTTATATACTAATCTATATCCTAAATTCTTCCATGGTTATCTATTTTTACTAGCTTTATATCTTAATATAAATAAATAATCTATATTAAGAATAATAATCTTAGCTCTTAACAATAATAATTAGAATAATTATAAAAGTAAAGAAATTAGCTTAATAAGATAAATTAACTATATAAGCTAAATAAACTACATAAAAAATAAATAAAACTTATATTATATATCTTATTAAAATTAGTATATTTTAGACTAATATACTAAAAAGAACTAGTATTAATCTAAGGGGATATTAACTAATTTAAACTAGTATTTATACTAATATTAGTCTAAGAATTAATATTAATATTAGTATAGACTTATACTAACTAAATACTAGTTTAAATTAGTCTAGACTAACTAATTTTATAACCCTATTTATAAATAGTATTAATAGTTTCTATAGCTTAAGTAAGATTAAGAATACTAATTCTATAGCCTTAGGCTAATCTAATAACTATTCTATAGAATATAAAAAGATTAATATAGAATTATATTATTTCCCTAATAAGATTATTATTACTTTAGTCTAAATAACTATAATAATCTTAGAATAAATAATAAAGATTAAAATTATTAATAAGAATTCTTAAGTATATTATTAACTTTTAGTCTTTTATCTAAGATTATCTTTAATATATTTATTCTTCTTACTTTATTATTATTATAGTTTTATTACTATAGTAATTAATCTCTTTATATAGCTAAGAATAATAATTATAATAATAAATATAATATAATTCTTAGGTAAAATATATATAATTATTTATATTAATTTATTTTATATATAAATATTAATTATATTTATAAATTCTTTTTAATATATTCCTATTATATATCTATTTATATTAACCTAAAGTAAGTAAAAAAAAAAACTAAGGTAAAATGTATTATTACTTTTAAGGATAAATTCTTTATTCTTATTCCTATAGAAATAATATAGAATATTCTTTATTTTATATATATTATATAAATAAATAAAAATAATATAATAAGTCTTTATTAAAATTAAATAAATATAATTATAGAAGACTATATAATTTATATATATATATATATAACTTATAAAGCTTTAATATTTATTATTATTATTATTACTTAAGTTTTAATAAAAACTCTTTAGTATAGAAGAAGAAATAGTAAAATAAGTATAAATTAAACCAATAATATAAATATAAATTAATTAGAATATAAGAAAAGGAAAGCTTAAGAAGCTTAAGAATATAGTTTATTAAGTAAAGAGTTAAATACTTAAGTATATATATATTATTATTTATTCATACACTATAGACCTAAGAGGTAGATAGTGCTTCTATTCTATTTAGATATAGGAAAAACCATATGAAAACCTATATCCTTTCCGTAGCAGGCCCAGGTAGGGCCCCTTGTGCTATCGCAGTGTGTGAGTTAATAGTCCTTTATGCTAGGACTGAAATTATCCCACTTCCTAGGGGGGTAAGGAAGGAAAAAGGA